>OV725077.1:138731222-139077356 GCA_928085145.1 Nezara viridula | reverse complement strand
GGTTTTAGTACCATAATAGGCTATTGTGCCAGACACTATCAAATGCATTATTTATATCATGGAAGACCTCAGAGCAGTATTTCTTTTTTTTCAAAAGCAATAGAGATAGTGTATACTATACGATGGTACTGCTGCACAGTGGAGTGATAAGAATGAAAGCCAAACTGGTGATTTGGTATCATTTCACTACGTTCTTGGATAGGTTTTGGACGGTTCAGGAAAAGTTTTTCAAATATTTTTCTCATAATAGGAAGATGTGCAGTAGGACGATAGGATGAAGGAGTGGTGGTAGGTTTTGAGGGTTTAGGAATTATTTTAACTGTGGAAACTTTCTAAAGGAGAGGGAAATAGGTTGTGCTTAAGATAGAGTTGTAGATGTGAGTAAGAAAGAGAACAGCTTTTCTAGGTAGGTGTCGAAGAATAAAGGGATTGATCAGATCATAGTCCGGAACTTTTTTATTTGGAAGTCTGTTTATTTCTTTGTATATTTCTTTTGGATGAAACGCCAGTGGGAGTAGTGATAAGGGTAATGGAGTTGTCAATTCTTTTTCTACTGTGTTAGTGTGTGTACTGTCTTCTATTGTGTTTGTTCCAAATACCTGTGCAAGATATTTAGCGAATTCATTGGCCTTTTATTCGCTTGTTATTGCCCAGGTGTTGTCTGTACGTCGGAATGGTTATTGGACCTCCTTTGTCTTCAGTATACGCCTTGTTGTAGTTCATACTGGTCTGTTATTGTTTATTTAGTCTATATAATCCTTGTAATTGTCGTTTTTAAATGTTGCTAATTCTTCGTGAAGTTTTATAGTTAGTTTGTTGAGTGCTGTTTTATATGATGGATATCTGGTTCTTTGCCATAGTCATCTAAACTTACGTTTTCTTTTATAAGATTACGTATTGGCTGATGTAGGTATGAATCAGATTTAGTTTATGTCCTTGTTAGTCTCGTCGAATCCCAAATAGCTTCTTGTATATCTTTAGTTAAGTCGTTGACAGCATTGTCGAGCATTGTCGTTAGCTGTACTAATGAAATTGTTTAACGTAATTTTGGAGTTCATAAAATGTTTAAAGTCGTCCCAGTTTATGTACCCACATTACATTTAAAATAACAGACCAAGTCAATGAATTAAAATAAATTTATGCAAAACAATGAGGCCAGTGTGTGAATCATTCATCTTACCCATAATAAATAGTAAAAATTAAAACAATAATAACTGCTATGTTCCTGGCCTCGCGTTTCTACGGCGAGTAGGGGGTTCTAGGAACCGCATTTATTTGTATTTAATAGTTATATTGGTATTTATATCGGTCCCAGAAGGGAACCGATCTACCGAAAAATATATTAATGATGTATTTAAATGTTAGATACCGCAGACCCCTTACTGTAGTATCGTAGATTGAACCATATAATTTTTATTGGATTTCCTTTCTAAAGGTATCATGTTTTTAAATTTACTATTTGTTCTATATCTAATTGGTGGCATGCAGGGTAGATGGTAAGAGTACTAAGATGGTTTCCTACCTATTATATTTACAAATTTAAATAACCAAAACTTATATATACAAAATAATAACTAAACCTATATACATAATGAATAGTTGAGAATCATACTGGAGGAGAATGCTTGATGTTCATCTTGCTCCCTCCGGCTGAGTCCCAGCTCTCAGTCCATATCTTCCTCTCTCCGCTTCTCCTGATCCAGTCCTTTCTCGCTTCCTTCCCAGCTTGAAGTCCCCTCCGCTGAGTCCCAAAAAGAAGTCCTCAGTCCCAATTCTCTATTTCCCACCTTTCTTCATCCCCCTCTCTTTTGGTAGTCTTTTTTGATTGGCTGAATATTCCTAGCCTAAGGGATGACCACGCCCTCTCCTCCAGGCCAAGGTAAAGCAGCAGGTACAGATTTCCGTATTTCTGGTGGAAGGTGTGAAAAGGTCTTTCGGGATCTGTTTAAGCACTCAGCTGTCGGTCTTGGTCGGTGGTTCTTAAAGGTTTTTATTACCACTTACAAAAGGTTGGGCTTGTGGGTCGTTACCCTCGCTCAGGTAGCGCCAGATATGGCCACTTATGATATTTATTTATTTATATCATTAAAATAATTAAATGAATACCATAGGCGGTCTTTACAATACATAGCATAACACAAGCCTAGCGAGTAAGACGACCAGTTGCGTTTGATATGATAATGAATTAGTAATTAAGTTCTTTAGAACTCAAAAAGCGTCGGTATTCGAATAAAATACTTGGTACTCAGTTCACAGAATAGCATATGCCCATCTCTTCTTTCATCCAAACCTGCCATTTGCATAACAATAAGCAGATGTGTTGTTATTGTTAAGAACAGTGTCATTTTAGACATAGAGAAGAATAGTAATCAGCAGCACCTCTTTCTGGTCTTGGTTTACTTCTTTTATTCAGAAAAGGATATCTCCAAATCGTTTTTCTACAGTCGCCTCCTGATGAGTATGTCAGCTGTGGCCATGTCGTTAGTAAGTCCGTTCTGATATCCAAGTATTGTATTTTATTAGGAAAGCGGGAGTGGAGATTACGTATTTGTTGGTAAATAGTTGGTTGTCGTCAGTCAGATATGTAATGTTTTGTTTTATGTACTACAGAGCTGCTGTTATTAGTCTTAAAATTTAACTCACGGAGTCTGTCTGACGAACTTGGCTGTCGCCGATATAATCTGGTGGGCGTGTGTCTCAACGAACTGTATATGTTATATGTTGTAATTTTTCGTAATTTAATTTAAGTTTTCAAAGTGAGTTTTTGTAAATTTAGCAAGTGACTTTACAAATTAAGTAAGGCTAGTGTAGAGTCATGGTATTTCGTTAAAATTGTCAGTCAATATTTCGGTGGAGGTAGGCATGCCATACTTATAGATAATGTAGAAAAAAGGAGCCGATATTGATCCTTGAATCACTCCTGCCGACACTGGTCGAATATATTTTAAAATAAAAATTAATATGAATAGTATTTGAGATTATACTTATACATAAAATTCCAACTTTATCTCAGATTGGTAGCCTTAGTAAATAAGTTTTTAAAAATATTAATAACTTAATTTTTCCACTTACAGCTGTCAGAATTATCCTTAGAGATGACGAGAAGCAGAATAATTGGAATAATTCGTTGATCGGGGGAGAGGAATGCCATTTCTTTGCCTTTATTTTATTAGAGGAGAGGAGATCCTTAATTAAGCTTCTTTTTTGCTTCTCCTATAGGCGTTATCGGGCATGTAACTTTTATCAATATATAATTGGTAAATGGTTGTCTGTCGTGGATAATGAAGAGAAGAATAGTTGGGGTGGTCAGTCAAAAAAGAAGGCAAAAATAAATGATAATATTTATTTTTATATATGCCGACGTTTCGACCTGAAGTTCAGGCCTTCATCAGGGCTAAGAAAATAACCAGATAACAAGGTATGAGAAACATAAGTAGTGATGGTAAAAAATAAAATAAATAAAAAATTATAAAAAAATAAAATAAAAAATAAATAAATATAAAGTAAAATGAAATTGTTAGAATAATGACTAAAAACTAAGAGATAAATAATAATAACCGTTACAAAGTGTGGAATGATGAAGTAGGCATAATCAAAAAGTGTTAAAATGGGAATCTTAGAATAAAATGTAAAACATAAAAAAGAATTATGAAGTTATATAAGAAATGAAAATAAATAGTAAAATTAAGACATAGAGAATGGAGTAGTTAGATAGAAAATTGAGATATTGTAAAGTCTATCAAGATGTAAAGACAATGTATAATAAAGAGTTAAAAACAGAGAAAAGGAATGAAAGGAAGGAGGGAAGAAATTAAGAAAGCTGAAAGAAGAAAGAAATAAAAGAAGTACGACCTGGTGATTCAGTCGTCCAAACCATCACCAAATATGTATATAGTTATCTCAATTTTCTATCTAACTACTTCATTCTCAATGTCTTAATTTTATGTTTTACATTTTATTCTAAGATTCCCATTTTAACACTTATGTCACTCTTTTTGATTATGCCTCCTTCATCATTCTACACTTTGTAACGGTTATTATTATTTATCTCTTAGTTTTTAGTCATTATTCTAACAATTTCATTTTACTTTATATTTATTTTTTATATTTTTTTTTATTTATAATTTTTAATTTATTTATTTTTTTTACCATCACTACTTATGTTTCTCATAAGCTCCTGATGAAGGCCTGAACTTCAGGTCGAAACGTCGGCATAAGTAAAAATAAATATTATCATTTATTTTTGCCTTCTTTTTTGACTGACCACCCCAACTATTCTTCTCTTCATTTTATCAATATAAATATCCAATAATACTGAATTACATTTCTGAACAAATCTGATACTATTATAACAGGAACAAAAAAAAACAAAAACAAATTAAACTTATATTGAAAACGTATTAAAAATAAAGAGGAAATTTCAATATGTTTATATAAAAAACTTCTGAATGATACTTTTAGAACAGAATCCATTTTTATGTTAGACAACTAAAAATCACAGTTCTGCGCATGCGTTAGCCCTAGTTAAACATACGTCAGTTCGTCTCTTAAAAAATTTCAATTATCAGTGGCAGTATACAAGCTTAATGTGAACAATTAGTGTTATCAGTTACATTAACAATTACGTTTGATACTGGACAAAAAATAAGGTGAGTAATCACTTATTTACAACACAAGAGTGAACAGTGTAAATAGACCTTAGGTTAGTTAGATAACGGCCAGCCATAATACACATCGTTAATCTGACTAGTGGGCTGGAGCCCTTCGTCAGAAGCAGACCTGCGTTCTCCAAGCGCGCGTCTATATTTTCGTCTTCAATAAAAATTTATTTTTTTCATCGCCTCACTTTTATCAATTTTTCTTTTAAAAAATTAATATGAAATGCGATATTATCACATGCTAATGTCGAGTAAGGGCAAAAACACTAGGTCCAGGAGCATCGATACTACAATTAGTTCTCCCATTAAAAAAAAGACAAGGCATTCAAAAAGAAACACTCCACCAGCCACACCAGGGAGCTCCATAGAAGAAGTTGAACCCCAACCTGGCTCCTCACAACAATCTAACAATTGTGAGACAACTCAAGCTATGGGCGAAGAATCGCCGTTTTTCACTTCGAATCCATTTGAAGTGCTTTCAAATATAAATAACGAACAAATGGAAGCAGCATCAACCCCCAGAGAACCTAAACCCCCACCAATATTTGTTAGAAATATTAAAAACTTTCAATTGATGTGTCATCAATTGAATAATCTAGTAGGTTCAGGAAAATATTTATGCCAAAGCCGCACCAATGACACTAAATTAATGCCCGACACTCCAGAAACTTACAGAAAAATGATAAAATATTTATCTGACACCAAGGCTGATTACCACACGTATCAACTGCGTCAAGAGAGGGCGCTCAGGGTCGTTATC
The DNA here is from genome assembly GCA_928085145.1 of Nezara viridula. Classification (NCBI taxonomy): domain Eukaryota; kingdom Metazoa; phylum Arthropoda; class Insecta; order Hemiptera; family Pentatomidae; genus Nezara; species Nezara viridula. Next base: position 139,071,938 of record OV725077.1, on the reverse strand, counting down.
AGAAGACTGCACCCATCTACGCCAACAGATGCTATAAAAGAAGAGCTCATGGGTATGGGATTCCATGTTCGACAGATAGTGAACATATTCAAGGAGGATAAAGAACAGCCTGGAATAAAAAATAAAATACCTCTTCCACTATTCTTCGTTGACCTTGACCGAACACCCGATGTCGAAAACATCTACAAGATCACACGCCTTTATTATACAAGCGTTGTTGTAGAAAAGCCCTACAGCAAGCGCGACATCGTTCAATGCCATAACTGCCAGGCTTATGGCCATACGAAACGGTATTGTCATCACATTCCTAGATGTGTGAGGTGTGGTGAGCAACACAAAACAGAGGACTGTAGGAAGTCAAGAACTTCACCTGCAGTATGCGCTTTATGCCACCAAGGACACCCAGCCAACTACAAGGGTTGTCAAACATACAAAAATTTAAAAACACGAATGTACGCAACGCCTAGAGAAGAAGGGACATCCAGGCCACCAAGACAACCCTCTAGAATAGTGAACGGAAGAGTGTCCTATGCTCAGATGTTCAAAGGAGACACTGTAAACTCTCAATCTCAGGCCCTGCCACAAGAACCTAAACCTCAAGAATTCACACATCAACCTCAAGACCCATATCCCTCCATCCCCGAACGTAGGTTAAATACTCATACATTCATTCCTCCTCCTTCCAATTCCACTGACCTCACAAGCCTACTGACATCTTTCCTTTCCGAATTTAGATCTCTCATTACCCCTCTTATTTCGCTACTTACCAGTGTTATATCCAACCTCATTCCACTGCCAAGAAATCCATAAATTTCATCAACCAAATTCCTCTCCATTCTCCTTTGGAATGCGAATGGTATTCGGAACCACATCAACGAACTGACAATCTTATTACATGACAAAAACATCGACATAGCACTAATAACTGAAACTCGACTAACCAACAAACGACAAATCAACGTTCCCGGCTACAATATTTATCGAACCGACCATCCTGATGGAACAGCACATGGTGGCACTGCCATAATTATCCATAGATCCGTTTCCCATCATCTATTCCCTTTGCCAACCCATAATTTCCTACAATCCACTGCCGTGATAATCCAAACTTCCCTTTACCCAATAACAGTAGTCGCAGCATACTCCCCGCCTAAAATACCCATCTCAGAATCCCAATTAACTTCCTTCCTTAACTCCTTAGGACACCACTTCCTTCTAGGTGCAGATTTAAATGCTAAACACCAGCAATGGGGAGCCAGAACCACAAATTCCCGAGGACGAACATTGCTAGCTGCACTTAATTCCCATCACAGCAACATCCTCTCACCCAATTCTCCCACATACTGGCCAACAGATCCTAACCGCAATCCCGATCTCCTAGATTTTTTCATCCACAAAGGTCTAGGGTCCCTTAATTATTGCATCTCAAGACTTGATGATCTCTCCTAAGACCATAGTCCCCTAATCCTAACGGTTTCCACATCACCAATTCCCAAATCACCTCCACCTTCATTTATCAGGGGGCCAGTTAATTGGAACCTCTTCCGTCAAATGCTGGATGATAATATTGACCTCAGAGTTTCCTAAAAACACCTACAGACCTAGATGAAGCAGTACATTCCATGACTACGTTGATCCAACAAGCAGTTTGGACTGCATCTTCACCTGATCCTTCTAAAAAATACCGCAAAACAAATCCTCTACCCCAAGACCTACTGGACCTTATTAATAGAAAACGATGCTCTAGGGCTATCTGGCAAAGAACCAGGCATCCTGATGATCGGAAATCATATAACTATTATTCCAAGCAAGTAAAACAAAAACTGGCCACTTTTAGATCCCAATCCTATAATTCCTATCTTTCCTCACTATCTGCAAGTGATAACTCCATTTGGAATGTAACTAAAAAAATCCTTAAATTCCAATCCATTTCCCACCCCCTCCGCCGTGATGATGGTTCCTGGGCTTCGTCAGATGAGAATAGAGCAGAAGAGTTTGCTAAACATCTATCGTACACATTCACTCCTCATCCTGAACTCCATCCCTCCCATACTGCTGAAGTTAAAGAGTTCCTCTCTTCACCGATTCCTCTCTCCTTACCTCCTACAGCCGTCAACCCCTCTGAGGTCAAATTCCTTTTAAAGAACCTAAAACCTCGCAAATCTCCAGGACACGATCTCCTTACTTCCCAGATCCTCAGACAACTTCCCAAAAAAGCAATTATATTCCTTACATACCTATTCAACTGTATCCTCCGCACAACCCACTTTCCTCTGGTGTGGGAACACTCCATAATTATCCTCTTTCCTAAACCAGGTAAACCTGTTAATTATACATCATCCGATAAGCCTACTTCCGATCTTTTCCAAAATCTTTGAGAAAATCCTTCTCAAACGCATCCTACCCATACTCGAATCCCACAATATCCCTCCCCATCAGTTTGGATTCCGCTCAAGACACTCCACTGTCCAACAAGGCCTTCGCGTTGTCGACCACATATCCTCTGCACTTGAAAACAAGCAATATTGCACTGGTGCCTTTCTGGACGTAGCTCAAGCTTTCGACCGGGTGTGGCACGATGGCTTGCTTTTCAAACTCAAAACCCATTTACCTCAACCCTTGTACCTAGTCCTAAAATCCTACCTTACAAATCGCTCCTTTCAAGTCCGCTGCGGCACTGAACTCTCCAAACATTATCCAATTGAGGCTGGTGTCCCACAAGGCGGTGTCTTGGGCCCAGTTCTCTACATCCTTTTCACCGCTGACATCATTTCAAGTCCTGATACCTTCCTAGCAACATTTGCTGATGATACTGCCATCCTATCCTCTCACTCGGATCCTCTAATAGCGTCTCAGAACCTGCAAAGACACCTTTCCTTCATTGAGCAGTGGTGCAATAACTGGCGCATCAAAATTAATGAATCAAAATGCAAGCATGTAACTTTCACTCTTCGACGCAGATCCTGTCCACCAATCCTTTTTAATTCAATTCCTCTTCCCTACTCAGACACAGTCCGATACCTTGGCTTCCTTTTGGACAAAAGACTGACTTGGAACCCACATACCAGACTTAAAAGACAAGAGCTTAACCGACGATTTGGTCAGCTATATAGACTACTAAACAGAACATCTCATCTCTCAACAGAAAACAAATTATTAATCTACAAGACCATACTGAAACCTATCTGGACCTACGGACTTGAACTGTGGGGGACAACTAAATCATCGAATATCAAACGCATCCAATCCTTCCAGTCCAAAGTCCTTCGAACAATAGTCAATGCTCCATATTATGTCACGAACAAGACCCTACACCATGACCTTAACATCCCATATGTCCATGACATCATCCCATCCAGATTCTCCAACTTTCACCAGAACCTCATTCATCATCCCAATCCTCTAGCGCAATCCCTATCCAGCTCCGAACATCCATACCATCCCCCTCGAAGGTTGAAACGGCAGTGGCCTCGAGATCTTTTGTAAATATGCCTTTGGAGTCCTGGCAATGGCCAGCTTCTCCACTCATGTCCTGAGCGTCTGTGGCTGTAGTGCCCTCTTTCAGTCTCCATTGGCTTCTAATACTAGTGATGCGGCTGGAAAAGTGGCGCTGGGATCTCCCGGAGTCTTGCTTCGCCTTCCACGTATGGGGGAAAAAGCCTGGCTCGGAGATTCTTGGGCGAATGTATATATTGTATATAGGTATGATTGTGTTTAGAAATTTTTATTTTATTTTATTTTTATTTAACTTCTTCACCAGTATTATTTATTTACTTATTATATTTATATTTATTTCTTTATTATTTGTATATATTGTATGAATGAGAACTTGTAGCCCTAATGCTTATAGCCCTCCAGCAGTGGCTGATTGTATTATTATTCAATAAACAGATTAAAAAAAAAAAAAAAAAAAAAAAAAAGACAACTAAAATATTTCGTTTGAGATATTAATTGTTATAAAAAAAAAATTATATACAATTTAAGTGACACAGCAATAATTTAAGTAATGTCTAAAACAAAATCTATATAAATTATTTCTTGGTTGATTCAGACGGTTTGGAATATTGGGATGACTAGATTGGTTCAAAGATAAGTAGAAGAGTTAGTTATCATTAGTGTTGAACATGGCACAGCACTCGGTTGGAGTTGTGACGGTTCTTGTTACAACTTATCTTGAGAGAACTCAACCCAGATATAGTTGTTACAAAGATCTTATTATTTCGTAATTAGAGACAAAACTTTTATCAGACTTCGTAATTTAAGATGAAGCGAGTCCGATAAGAAAACTTTTTCCTTATTTAGAGTTCTTATTCAACTTTATTTTATTTTTATGTTATTTCAGGTGTTTAAAGATGATTCTCTGGGAAAAAGTTTTAAATAATCTTTACTATTTGTAATGGACTAACAACTTTTTATAGGGACAGAGCTTCAACATTTTGTAAGTTGTTGAGGAAAATATCCTCTACTAGTTACCCTTTTATGTATACACACACACACACACACACACACACACACACACACACACACACACACACACACACACACACACACATATATATATATATATATATATATATATATATATATATATAAACATTTGTTTATATAGGTTTGGTATTGTTGTAAGTTGTAAAACTATTTTTTTAGAAAAGGATCTTTAATCCATTGTTTTTTAGGTAACTAATTTTATGTATATCTTTTTTTCGATTGGCGCTACAGACCATGTAGATCTTACAGATGTCTTAGACGGGTTACCAAACGCTATAGACCATGTTCTCCATGATGCTGCGGCACACCATCCATAGCTGCTCTCTGTTGGCCCTTTCTGGCAACGCCTTTTCATCGTTTTACTCAAATTTAAATACCGTGACAAATCGTTATAGATCCATGGATTATGGCTGCTCATAGTCAGCAGGCGCACAATGACCATTATACTTTCCCCGAAACAGGAAATCCATTAATCAAACCTTTCAATATTATTATTAGAAAAACAATATATATTTTATAATATTTTGTATGTACTTGAATATTGTTCCTTTCCTCGGAATAATATTTTTATATTTTATGTTTTATTATACTCTATAATTTATATATCTGTAAATACTTTTTTTTTTTTTTTTTTTTTTTTTTTTTTTTTTTTTTTTTTTTTTTTTATAAACATTCTCATCCTAACGCCCAGAAAAGAAGTGCAGCACAAGTACCTTCCAATCTAGACCCACCTCGTGCACAAAGACGGATCCCGCCCTCAGCTAATATTCCTAATCCACCACAAGAACCTATCCTGAACCCAATTCACAATCAACATCCATCTGATATAACCTCCATTCTTTCATCCTTCCTATTGGACCTCCAAAATACCATAAAACCACTTATCACTCTTCTCACCAGAATACTGACCGAAATTCCATTCAATTTCCCACGATGAGCACAAAGCCCCTAACTATCCTTTTATGGAATGCTAACGGACTAAATAACCACCGTGACGAACTTGACTTATTTCTTCATCATAATAACATTGACATTGCTTTACTGACTGAAACTCACTTCACTAAACGAATACATTTCTACATACGTGACTACTTCACTTATAGAACTGATCACCCAGATAACACCTCCCATGCCGGTTCTTGCATCCTTATACATAAATCATTACCCCATTCCCTTATTCCTTCAACTCCAACTGATGCCATTCAATCAACTTCTGTAGTCCTTTCAACTCGCCCTTTCCATCTCACATTCTCAGCTGTATACTGTCCTCCTGGTAATTCCCTCTCATATAACCTCCTTGATACCTTATTCCAATCCCTCGGATCGCGCTTTATTGCTGGAGGAGACTACAATGCTAAACACCAACGATGGGGTTGTCGAACATCCAACCCCCGCGGTAACATCCTATCACGTGTTTCAACTTCCAACAATTATTCAATCCTTTCGCCCATGAGTCCTACTTATTGGCCAACATCCCTCAAAAAACGTCCCGATATCCTAGATATATTTACAGCTTCCCAGATCTCCTCCTCACAAACCATAATCAAATCCCTTGATGACCTTTCTTCAGACCATAGTCCAGTTTTGCTTTCACTACATTCGAGCTATGCTCCTAAACCATCAACTCCTAAATTGATTACAGGACGAGTTAACTGGGACGAATTTCGTGATGATTTGGAAAACAAACTAGACTTAAAAATTCCGCTAAAGACAAAAGACGACATTAATGGTGCCATTGAAAAACTGACAGCGTCAATAACAGACAGTATAAATAATAATACTTTTATCAATAAGTTTAACAATTCACAAAAGACTGACTTGTCACAGCATATTCGTATCTTATTGAAGGAAAAACGCAGAGCAAGATCGAAGTGGCATAGAACCAGATATCCAACAGATAAAACTCATTATACCCAACTGACTAACAAACTAAAATCTGAAATTAAAAAATACAAAATTCAAAATTTACTAAATTTTACTGAAAAACTTACACCTACCGACAAATCACTATGGACGACCACTAAAAGGCTCCTGAAATTTAAAGACTGTAATCATCCGCTTCTTACTGAAGCTCAAACCTGGTCCAAATCCGATGAAGAAAAATCACAAATCTTTGCTCGTCACCTCTTTAAAACCTTTAATCCACACCCCGATATTCTTAACCCAAATCACCTTGAATGTATTGAAGCAGAACTGGATATCCCACTCCAAATGTCTCTTCCACCTAAAGCCTTTCATCCTTCAGAAATATCCGACATCATTCAAAGGTTACCTTCCCGAAAAGCTCCTGGACACGACCTAATTACATCCCAGATCCTAAAACTCCTTCCTCGGAAAGCCATTCTATTCCTTACTTATATATATAATGCTGTACTGCGATCAACATACTTTCCTGACCCTTGGAAATTCTCTATTATCAAAATGATACATAAACCCAAAAAGCCACCAGAAAACCCATCCTCTTATCGCCCTATCTCCCTTTTACCCATCCTAGGCAAAATCCTGGAAAAGCTCATCCTAAAACGCCTGTACCCCATCCTAGATTCTAATCACATTATCCCAGATCATCAATTTGGATTCCGCAGATCCCATTCCACTATCCAGCAATGCCATCGTGTGGTGGATGTTGTCTCCTCTGCATTGGAGCGCGGAATGTACTGCACGGGAGTCTTTCTCGATGTAGAACAGGCTTTTGATCGAGTCTGGCACCCAGGACTGCTTTACAAACTCCGTAAATTCCTACACCCTACATACTTCCTCATTATCCGTTCCTATCTTACTGATAGATCCTTCAAAGTCAATCATAATAATGCCTATTCATCCCTTTTTTCCCAGTCCGCTGGTGTTCCTCAAGGTAGTATCCTAGGTCCTATCCTTTACACAGTTTATACAGCTGATATCCCAACCCATCCTAACACAGTCATTACCACGTACGCCGATGATACATGTGTCCTATCAGTTAATAACGACCCAACAATTGCATCCCAAACCCTTCAATCACACATCACAAACCTTGAAGAATGGTGTCAAAACTGGAGAATAAAAATAAATTCCAATAAATCCCATCAAATCACCTTTACCCTTCGTCGTAAACCTATGTCCTCTTGTCCTACAGTATCCTTTAATAATACCCCACTTATTCCTGTTGAACAAATTCGATACCTTGGACTCCACTTAGACAAACGTCTAACTTGGAATCCTCATACCAGACTGAAACGACAAGAAACAGCTCGACGTTTCCGACTACTCCAGCACTTACTAGATAAACGCTCTAACCTCCCAGTCAATTACAAAAGACTCATATACATGACTACAATAAGACCTATTTGGACTTACGGAGTTGAGCTCTGGGGCTCCACTAAGCCATCGAATTCCTCTCGTATTCAATCCTTGCAATCCAAAATCCTTCGTAAAATCCTCACTGCTCCTTACTTTGTCACAAACAAAATCATCCATAACGACCTTAATGTTCCTTATGTTTCTGACTTGGCCCAATCCAGATACCTATCCTTCCATAACAAACTTCAGAACCATCCAAACCCTCTCGTTTCTAACCTTGCTTCCTCTTCGATCCCTGACAACCCTCAGAGGCGTCTGAAAAGAAGATGGCCTAGAGATCTCCTTTTGTAAATACATTTTTAGAGTGCTACCAATGGGTAGTTTCTCAACATGTGACTTCATGCTATTTTATTCCTTTGTTCACATTTACTGAATGTATTTTTACTTGTAATACAGTTGTAAATATCACCAATAAAAAAAACAAAAAAAAAAAAACATTCTGTTTATCGAATATGCTTGTATCTCATCTATAGTTAATGAATATGCTGCAAATTATTTCATAATGGTTCATTATTTCCAAACAATTATATATCTAAAGTAACACTACCTTCCTAGTGACAAAGAAAAAGAAATAGAAAGTGATTCCAATAAATTGGACTAAACTTGTTTTGTTAATCATTAGTAATATGCTAATAAAATTAGCATTACTTCAGTAACGGATCAAGATGCGTGTTGAGTGTAAGAACCACGTTAGTCTGTTGTGAAGTTCCGTAAATAAATGACGTCTTTTTCGATCGTTGAGCGCAGAAATAACGTCAGTCAGTGACTGACGGGGTTTCTGCACCCACCGCTGGATCACATGGCCAGCAGAGATGGGCATATTTGTATTCGAAATATAAATACGAATACTATTCATATTTATGGTACTTATGAATGTAAATATGAATATATTTATATTCATAGAAAGAAATATGAATACAAATGATATATATATATATATATATATATATATATATATATATATATATCACGGCTGTAAATGTAAATACGGTCGTATTAACGATTGTAAAAGTGAATACGGCTGTATTTACACTAGTAAAAGTGAATACTGCAGTATTCACGTTTATCAAAATGAATACACTTACATTTAAATTTACAGAAGTAGATAGAAATATTTCCACACAACCTTCTTAATGAATACTCTTATTTATTTTAGTAAATATATATTTATTAAAAAATATATTTGCTATATGAATAATTTTATTTTTAAATAATATTATATTCTTCGTTTTACAATATGCTATATTAATTATGTTACAATGTATTATGTTATGTTAATTATCAATCGTAATGTTTGTAAGTAAAATAAATTCCCGAGCCTTTGTATTTACACTAGTGAAAGTGAATAAGACAGTATTCACTTTTATTAAAATGAATATGCTGAAATTTACAGAAGTTAATGCAAATATTTTTTCACAAACTTATTAATGAATACTGTTATTTATTAAAAATATATATATTCATTAAATTATTTGTTTAAAAAAAAATATTTATTATATATACCATTTTATTTTTGTATATAGTATTATATTATTCGTTTTACAATATGTTCTGTTTATTCTCACTCGTAATGTTTGTACGTAATATAAATTCTCAAGCATTTTGTTTTTTAATCCATCGCTCCATTAAATTGATCAAATTAAATTGTAAAATAAGTTATAATTAATATAAATTGTTTTAGTTATTAAATGGTTACCTTTTTCCAAGTTTTCAGCTATCTGTAAAAAACAGTTGAGTGCAGAATAAGCCTAAGTCCGAATCAAATTTTCAATTTTCCTGAGTCTAATTTATGGTGAAATTAGGTAATTTTAGCATGATAGTAACATAAATGTATGTTATGATACAGGAAAAAAAAGTTCAAATATTTGAAAATTTGGAGGAGTTATGACGTGGTTTCTCTCTCTTAAAAAATTTGAAATTTGTGACTGAAGTGGTTTCTGCACTCACCGATTAAATTACCAAAATAACATAATAGCAATAAGGAATGAAGAATACTAGGCTAAGGTGGATGAAGAATAATATCGACATACTCGATAATGTACCATGGATAGCAGAGAATGATTGAAAATGATATAAATTGCAGACAGAATGCATCTTAAGTCAAATTGGAAGAAGAATAAAAAGGTAACCTTAATCGAAACATTCCATTACAATTACAAGAGTTGAAGTAAAGAATAAATAAAAATAACGGTGATTTAAAATTGTTGGCATACACTTTATACACAATTAGGGCACATATAAGTATAGTTGTTAACGAAACAGGTATTCTTAATATTTCCATAAGAAATATTACAAATAATGTATGTTGAGTTGGGTATTGAAAAAATAAATGAATATATATAAATGAATTTTCCATAAAACCGTATAAATTATTTCTTGTAATCGATACTTTGGGATATAAAATTATCTACTATTCTAGAATAATTAATACATAAATTTCAGATTGGAATCGTGTTACGTTACTTTGTTATCTTGTCCCAATACAAAGTCATATTTATTTTTTAAACTTTTTTATCCTCCTTAAGTCAAGATACATTTATAAATGAACAAAAAGATGATATGTAGGAAAGAAAGAAAACAATATACAGCGGCTATTCTTTGATGGAATTTATCAACAAAATTACGAGAGTAGATCTTTCATCTTTGTCCGTTTCAATTACTTTCCTTTGTTCCCAAGGATTGTTTTTATTAGTAACTTGTTCTTTTCTAAGAACTGTATAGGTAAAGGAGCAATCGTCATATGTAATTCATATAAGTTGTACCAAGAAGATTGTGTGACAGGCAACAAACTTTAGATGGAAGCTCTTAAAAAATTAAGTTGAATACATATGCCAATTATGCAGTAGCGATAACCTTATACGTATCTATGCAAATAGACTGATATAAGTAAGTGTGAGTAAAACATAATTAAAAGTTTCGCTAGATTTAAATACTATATAAATAAGTAATTATATATTACGATTAATTAAATATTACGATTGCGAACATTTTTGAATCGGAGTTTTGAACGGAAATACATGTTTTCAGGTCTCCCGAGTCCAAATAACCAAGTCTCGCAAAATGGTCTGTGGGTGTGAGTATGTGTATGTCTGTGTGTGTGTGTGTTAGCAGTCCAGCTCAAAAACGAAAACCCGTAAGAATGCAAAATTGCATATTTAAGGTTTTCACATGCCTCAGATGTTACAGCAACTTTTCCCTTAAAATCGGCTAACCGGAAGTGCCACTTTATATCAACGGTGAAACACATTTTTACAATTATCTCAAAAACGGCTCAAGAACTCGTAAGTGGTCTTTAATATCATTTAGTTCTTATCCTCATTGGTGTCACATTACAGTGCTTAAATGTTCAATGTCCATATATGTCTTCTTCTAAAGTACCTTTAATATGGTTTATTTAAAAAAAAAAAATAACTCTCTTTTATTGATAATAATAAGTTTGAAATAATATGATAGTTGAAAACAGGAGATAAAAGAAAAATTATATATATCGTTGGCAAGCGAAAAATTTCAGAAAAAATAATATCAAATAAATGAAGTTGTAGAAGGTAAAGTAGGGTGACAAAAAAAAATATAAATAATAATTTCAGAAAACTAACATTATTTAACGTAAATCACATGTCTACAATGAAATTAAATGAAATTTTCCCACTAAATGTAAACTTTAAAATTTTCTTTCTAAGTTTGAAGGAAAAGTATTTTAAATCCACCAAATCATGCTAATACCGTTGATTAAAATGCTATTTAATTGTACATGATACCAGACTGAAACGACAAGAAACCTCTCGACGTTTCCGATTACTTCAGCACTTACTAGACAAAGGCTCTAAACTTCCAATTAATTAAAAAAGAGTCATATAAATGACTATAATAAGGCCTATTTGGACTTACGGAGGTGAGCTATGGGGCTCCACTAAACCATCGAATTCCTCTCCTATCCAATCCTTACAATCCAAAATCCTTCGTTAAAGCCTCAATGCTCCCTATTTTGTTACAAATAAAACCATATACAATGACCTTAATGTTTCTTTTGTTTCAGATCTGGCCCAATCCAGATACCTATCCTTCCATAATAAACTTCAGAACCATCCCAACCCTCTCGTTTCTAACGTTGACTGAAAATACTGTACTCACTTTCTTCCAAATCGAAATTGAAAGTTCGACAAAAACTTTTTTTTTTTTTATATTTGTTTATTTAGAAATATTACATTCTGTCACATCAAGGACATTTATAATAGTGATCAGAGAAAGCACACTCACACTCTATTTACAATAAAGAAAAAATAATAATACAGAAACTTAATAATAATAAATACAATAAAATAAAATAAAAATAAATACAATAAAATAATATAGATGTATATAAACAAAAGAACTAACCTAATCATACACACTCGGGCTTGAGTGGAGGATCTGGCCATTGCCAAAACTCCAATAGATGCTTATTTACAAAAGGTCTCTGGGCCACTGCCGCTTCAACCTTCGAGGAGGATTGTAAGGATGGGTGGTGCTGGATAGAGATTGTGCAAGGGGATTTGGATGATAGGTAAGGTTTTGGTGAAATTTGGAGAATTTTTCTGGAATAAGGTCTAGGACAAATGGGATATTAAGGTCATGGTGTAGGATTTTGTTATTTACATAGAACGGAGCATCAACTATTGTTCGAAGGACTTTAGATTGAAAGGATTGAATACGTTTGATGTTAGAAGCTTTTGCTGTCCCCCACAGTTCAAGTCCGTATGTCCAGATAGGTTTCAGTATTGTCTTGTAGATAAGTAATTTGTTTTCAATAGAAAGTTTGGATTTTCTGTTTAGTAGTCTGTATAGCTGGCCGTATCGTCGGTTGAGTTCTTGTCTTTTGAGTCTAGTATGTGGGTTCCACGTTAGTCTTCGGTCTAAATGAAAGCCAAGATACCGGACTGTGTCTGAGTAAGGAAGCTGGATGGAATTAAAGTGTACTGGTGGACAGGAACTGCGTCGGAGTGTAAAGGTAATATGTTGGCATTTAGATTCATTAACTTTAATGCGCCAGTTATTACACCAGTGCTCAATCAAGGTGAGGTGGTTTTGGAGATTTAAGGATGCTATGTTGGGATCAGAGTTGGATGATAAGATTGCGGTGTCGTCAGCGAATGTTGCAAGAAAAGTATCGGGATGAACAGGGATGTCAGCAGTAAAGAGGATGTAAAGCACGAAACCCAAGACGCTGCCTTGGGGAACACCGGCTTTAACGGAGTAGATATTGGAAAATTCTGTTCCCCAGCGAACTCGGAAGGAGCGGTCAGAGAGGTAGGATCGGAGGACTAGGTACAAGGACTGAGGTAAATGGATTTTAAGCTTGAAGAGCAGTCCGGAGTGCCATACCCGGTCAAATGCCTGTGCAATGTCCAGAAATGCACCCGAACAGTATTCCTTGTTTTCTAGGGCTGAGGAAATATGATCAACAACTCGGAGTCCTTGTTGAACAGTAGAATGTTGGGAGCGAAAACCAAACTGATGGGAAGGAATATTTTGGGATTCTATAATGGGTAGGATTCGTTTCAAAAGGATCTTAGGATAATAGTGGAGTGTTTCCATAGCAGAGGAAAGTGGGTGGTGCGTAGGATACAGTTGTAGATATATGTAAGGAATATGACTGCTTTGGATGGAAGTTGTCGAAGGATTTGAGGGGTAAGGAGATCATGTCCAGGAGCTTTACGGGGGATTAATTTTTTTAATTGAAATTTCACTTCGGAAGGATGAATAGCTTTTGGGGGCAAGGAAAGTGGGATTGGTGATGTAAGGAGTTCTTCTACTGTTACGGTGTGGGCAGGATGGGATTCCGGATGTGAAATAAATGTATTGGATAGGTGAATGGCGAACTCCTCAGCCTTATCTTCGTCAGATGCTGCCCAGTCGGAGGGGATGGGAAATGCGGTGAGGATTTAAGATTTTGGTAGTGGTTTTCCAAAGGGAATTGTCGCGAGAAGAAAGGGAGAATAGGTAGGAGTTGAAGGATTGTGATCTGAAGGTGGCTAATTCCAGTTTTAATTTTTTGCAGTAATAATTATAGGAGCAGCGGTCGGTAGGATGTCGGGTACGTTGCCACAATAATCTGACACGGCGTTTGGTTTGGATTAGGTCAAGGAGGTGTTGGGGTAGAATGGTCTTTTTAGGAATTCTGGAGGAGTCTTTTGGGAAGGAAGCAGTCCAGGCGGCTTGTTGGATTGTGGTAGTAAAGGAATTTACGGCACTATCAAGGTCATCGGGAGTTTTGAGGGATATGTTAAGATCAATTTTATCGGAGATGATTTGGCGGAAAAGGTCCCAGTTAACTGGGCCCCTAATAAATGACGGTGGAGAAGGTTTGGGAACGGGTTCAAGTGAAACATTAAGGATTAGAGGACTATGGTCAGAGGAAAGTTCATTTAGACGTGTAATGGAACAATTGAGGGGACTTAAGCCGCTGTGGATAAAGAAATCAAGAAGATCAGGATTACGGTTGGGATCTGTAGGCCAGTAGGTAGGAGAGTTGGGGGAAAGGAGGTGAAAATGTTGGGAATTGAGTGCAGACAGCAGGGTTCGGCCACGAGTATTCGTGGTTCTGGAACCCCATTGTTGATGTTTGGCATTTAGGTCTGCACCCAAGATGAAGTGATGTCCTAAGGAGTCGAGGAGAGAACGGAATTGGGCATTGGATATGGATCGGTTAGGAGGGCAATACGCTGATTCAAGGGTAACCGGAAAGCAAAAGGTTTTTATCACGATAGCGGTGGACTGTAGGAAATCATGTGTAGGTAACGGGAGTAGGTGATGGGAGAGGGATTGGTGTACAATGACAGCAGTACCGGCATGTGCTTTTCCGTCAGGGTGGTCAGTACGATATGTCAGGTATTGTGGTATTTTGAAGTGCTGTTTAGTGGTTAGTCGAGTTTCAGTAATTAGTGCCACGTCAATATTTTTGTCAAGTAATAATGTAGTTAGTTCGTTTGTGTGATTTCTAACACCATTCGCATTTCAAAGGAGAATGGATAAAGGTTTATTGGAAGTCATTTAAGGATTTTTCGCGGGAGGGATAAAATGTGATACAAGATTGGTGAGAAGAGATATCAAAGGAGTAACAAGGGATCTGAATTCGGAGAGGAAAGATGTAAGTAAACTGGTGAGATCTGTGGTATTTGAGGGAGGAGGAATGCGGGGAATTTGGTGTTGATAAAACTGTTGATTAGGTGAAGTTTGATTAGGATGTTGAGGGTGGGGTTGAGAATTTTGAGGTATGTGTTGTTGTTTCGGCAGGGTCTCACAATAAGTAACATCATTCTTACCTCCTAATAAGTGTGCAAAAGACACCGTTGGGTCAATTTTTTTTAAGGTCCTCTTCTTGATCCGTTAGGTTCTCTTCTTGATGCCTCTGCTTCTTCTTGGGTCCGGGATTTTTGATATCTTGATTTAATATTCTTGTAGATCTGACAGCCTTTGTAGTTCGCTGGATGTCCTTCAAGGCACAATGCACAAACTGCAGGATCCCGTTTCGGTTTTGTGCACTCCCCGGATTTGTGCTGCTCTCCACATTTCACACAGCGCGGCAGATGATGGCAGTAAGTCCTGGTATGGCCATATGCCTGGCAATTGTGACACTGTACGATTTCCCTCTTAGGATATGGCTTCTCTACTATAACACTTGTGTAGTATATTCTTCTTATTTCGTATATTTTTTCGATCCCTTGATTTGGCTCCAAATCTATGAAAAATAAGATTAGAGGAACTTTTACTCCTGGCTGTTCTTTACTCTCCTTCTGTACATTTGTAATCTGGCGCACTATGAAATCTGAAGTTTTCAATTCTTCTTCTATTGCTTCGGTTGGTGTTGAGGGGTTTAGATTTCTAATGACTACCCTCAAAGCTCGATCTTGCCGTAATTGGTACGTATGAAAATCCGCGTTGGTTTCCGTTAGATACTTCACAATTTTTCTGTAGGTTTCAGCTGTATCTGGTGATATCTTCTTGTCCTTTGTTCTGCTTAGACATGAATAGCTTCCAGAGCCTGTTATTTTGTTCAGTTGTGAGCATAGTAACTGAAAATTGTTTATGTTTTTAACGAATATGGGTGGAGGTCGGGGATCTCTTGGTATTGAAGCGGATTCCATCACTTCTTTATCATTCTGAAGCACCTGATAGGGGTTAGGGGTGAAAAACGGAGATTGTTCGGTTATCTCTTGTGAAGATGTACCTGGTTGATGCTGAAGTTCTTCAATTGTTGGTTTTGATGATGTTCCTGGCTGGGTTTCATTTTCTCTGGAGCTAATAGGCGTTACTGCAGGTGTTTGACGACATTGACGAGGCTTTTGTTTGACAGGCGAAGAACAAGGTGTTGAGCCTAACGGCCGAATTCTCTTGATAGAAGCTCTACTAGACATGGCCTGATTGTGATATCGCATATAAGGGAAAAAAAATGAAAAAAAAAAATAATAATAAAATAAAAATAACCCTATAATTTATAACAAACAATAAATATCAATTGTTGTTATGTATTCTTGACTTGTTTTGAATAAATAATCTCAAAGATTTCACTGCAAAATAAGCAAATTCTGAGAGACGATGTAGAAACACGTCCTTTCGCATCAGCTGATCCACTGCCTTCCCTCGACAAAAACTAAATGCATACACTTACCTGCTCAAAGACATTTGGACATACGCCTCTCAGATTTACAGTTCGACAAGAAAGACGCACTTACAAAAACTACAGTCATTTCAATCCAAGATTTTACGACTTATAACTGGAGCTCCCTGGTATGTCAACTACTAAACCTTACATAACGACTTACGACAACCAACTAGACCAACACATACGTACTCTCTACTTACGCTTTCATCTCAAACTACACCGACAAACAACCATATTAACAAGATGGCCACGACTGACATGCCCTTAAGTAAGAGACTAAAAAGGAGTTGGATGAGAGATCTTCTCACATAAATTAAGGAAGTAAATAACGACCAGGAAGAAGTACTGCTGAGTATTATCCTTCCTCACACCTATAATTCCAATCCTTATTTTATCACCACACATCTGCTGATTGTCAATACTATGACAGGTGCGGACACATGCTTAAAAAGAAACAAAAATCTGTTTTATGTGAACATATTTTTTTTTGAATCTAGAATTATTTAGGCTAGTCCAATTTCCACTATATATAGAATAAAGTATTGCTTCCTCTACTTCTGCTAAGCAATCTTCTAGCAAATCTAAAAATACTTCAATTAAATTTATATATTTAAATTTTAGATCTCACATAGTAGTGCTAATATTTGAATACTAGAATTAATGCTATCATTGTCAGTGCAGTTACCCTCAGAAATGCCACTTTAAGAATTTAAATAATGCTTTATAATGACACATCAAAAACAATATCTCTATTTTAATCTAAACATGAGATATGTAATTGAATGCAAAAAATTCTTATTAATGAGAGCTCCATTTGATCTAATCTCATTCAATGATTTCTAATGTAATTGAATTATAATTGAAATATTGTATGTATTTAAACTTTATATCTAAGTTCAAAATACTAAAATAAGGACTATAGCTGTCAATTTTTTACAATCGATTAAGTCTTCTATAGAACAATAACAAATTGGGCTTTTGACTATCATATTTATGTACCAGCATTTATGTAGTTAAGAATTAAATTATTAAATTTGAATTTTTTTTATTCTTTTTTAGATATATCTGAAGATGCCGTAATGGCCGAACTGTTGGAGATGTAAAGGGAACAAGACAGAAATAGATATAAAATGAAAATTTAACGCGTCCTAAATTGATATATACATTTAAAATATACATCGATTAACTATGATTATCATTTTGTCATATCTAATATCTACCGATGACAGTATGAAGTACTTAAAATTTGTAATAAACCTATTTGTTTAATAAAGATATTCAGTGTTGAAAAGAATATTGATAAATTTTTTATATAGAGATCAATATTTATTTATTTATTAAATGTAACTATATCTCTTTGGTAATTATCAATTTGAATTGAGACCAATAGCCTCAACTTCAATGTATCTAGAACACCTTATATCATAGCAGTTCGACCCAGCGAGCTACGTCACGTTCAGACCATCACAACTGTTGAGTATTGCTGGTTAGTATGACTTATCGTGACGGCGCTATACCACAATAATTAATATTCACTTAATCAGGGAGTCATTAAAATCGAGATTTTCTAATCCAAAACATACAAAACTATGTGAATAAACAAAACATTGATGGAAACATACTGACTGCTGATATTGAGATTGCTTAACAGAAAAAAAAACAGCGATCAAAACAAGGAGTAGTGACATTTGTTTCCTTTCTGCCACACTACCCACATATTTATGTCATTAATTATATTTATAGCTAGTTGTTTATCGTTTAAACTAAGAAAAAAAATCGAAATAGACGATTAGACGTATTTTTAGCATGAATAGGTGGACGTTAATAAAAAACTTGGATTTTTCTGTCTGTAGAGTTTTTTAAAAGTTATTTTTTTAGTTTTCCGGATCTCTGTATTTTATTCATGATGAAAAAAATTCTAATCCCAAGAATCAGGAAAGTAATCAAATAAAAAACACTTTGTTACAATTTTTTTCTTATATCATCAACAAATAAAACAGCACATACTTTCTTCTGTCCTAAGATCCAGAACAAATGACCATGATCCTGATCTAATTTCTGTAAAGTTAATCAAACTATGTCTTCCTGTCATCTTTCCTATCCTATTGCATATCTCAAATTTCTACTTACAAAATTCCAATTTCCCATCAGCCTGGAAAAAAGTTATCGTCAGCCCATTGAGCACGTTTCACTTCCCTCCAATGTTTTTGATTTCGGACCCATCTCTATTCTCTCCAACCTTTCATAATCTCTTGAAAGAATCGTGCATACACAGTTTAATATCTTCCTAGAACAAAAAGCTCTCCTCAATCCCCTCCAGTCTGGATTCCGATCCCAGTTCTCCACCCAGTCTGCTTTTTTGAAAATTAAACAAGACCTTCATTTCTCCATTGACAAACAGAAAATCGCTATCCTGGTCCTCTTTCATTTCTCAAAAGCGTTCGATCCAGTCAATCATGAAATCCTCCTTTCCAAACTCCAAAACCTTTCCATATCAAATAGTATTCTAAAGTAGTTCCATTCCTTCTTGTCTCAAAGATTCCAAACAGTCATCATACCTAATGAAACTCCTTTCTGACCTCTCTCACTAACTTGCGGTGTTCCTAAGGGATCTTCGCTCTCTCCATCAACTCTTTTCTCTGTCTACATCAACGACCTTCCTGATTCCATTTATCATTCACAATATCACTTATATGCTGAGGACCTTCAAATCTACCATTCCTTTTATTCTATCAAGATGCTTGTGGCGATCCAAAGAATTAATCAAGAAGACATTGATAGCTTCAATACTTGGGCAGTGAGTAACGATTTAAAATTGAATGTTAAGAAGACCAACGCCATTCTCATTGGTTCCAAGCATCTGAATAATACCATTCCATATTATCCCCTACTTTACCTCAATGCCCTACCTATCCGTTTCCGAACTTCCGTAAGAAACCTTGGGTAATATTTGATCAAAATCTATCCAGGAATAATCATATTTCCCAAATAATCCGGATATCCATTGCTACCCTCAAACAATTCCCAAGTGATTCCATGCCCCTCAAAATCTGTCAGATCCTGGTTTCCTCACTCATTTTCCCACATTTCGATTATGGCTGCCTCGTATACGGTGGACTATCTGGGGGGCTTGAGATCAGATTAAAGAGACTAATGAATTGTTTCATTAGATTTATTTTTGGAGTCCCCAGGCGCTCCCAAATACTTTGTCATATGTCCTACCTTGTTTTGGAATTCCCTGCCAACCTCCATATGCACATTGTCATCCTTGACCTTATTTAAACATAAGGTAACTAACTATCCATCTCTTCAGCAATCAATCTTCCGAATATGTGTAAATAATGTTAACGTTTTTTAGACCTGTCAGTCGCATTTAATGTTATCCTACAGATAATTATATATCATCCACATTGTTTATGTGTACAAATATGTGAACTCATACCTGAATTTATCTACAATTTCATATGTCTATCTGTGCCTTTTCTTTATTTTAATTTTAGATCTAGATAACTCTGTAATTTAATTTATTTCTAATGACAGACAATTGTCATTAAATTGTACACTGTAGTTATTCTAAGGGGACTTAGTCCCAGAATAAAGTTTATTTTTCTTCTTCTATATATCAAATATATAGTCAGGGAAAGTATTGTACTTTGAAATATTTCGAATCAGAGGTTTTCAACGGAAATACATACACGTTATACAAGTCTCACAACACAAAATATTCGAAATACAAAATCGTCTATGTGTGTGTATTGTGTATGGGCGTGTACAGTATAGCTCAAAAACTAAAAGTCGTACGAAACAGAAAGTGCGTATTTAAGGTTTGTATAAACCTGTTATGTTTGCAGCGTTTTCGCAAAAATCGGCTAACCTAAAGTGCTAATTGTATCATTGATTTTACACGCTTTTACAATTTTAGCGAAAACGGCTTTAATGATTTTTATTAAATTAATTATATCATATAAAATCAAACTGTTTTATTGTAGGTCTTATTCTCATACCTTTAATAAAGTTAAATGCCTAATTTTCAAATTTTTTTCATCTTAAGTACCTTTAATTTTTTTAATTTGAAATAATTAACGTTTTCACTTTGTAACCTGCTATAATAATGGTCAAATATAAAATAATTTGATAGATAACTAAAGGAGAAATAAGAGATTGTATTTGAGAAACGAAAAATCGGAGCACGCACGCAAGTTTGACCGAAAAATTAGAATAGGCTTCCATATGTAAAACGTGTTTAATATAATATTAACGAGCTCCGATAATACTCAATACACATACTTGTGTGATTTTCAAAAACACTAGTGTTAGTATTAATATTTAATTTTGCAGATTACAGAAATATGCAAATTTAATTTTGTTAATACCAGTGCTTAAACAAATAAAAATATTTACAATGAAATATAAATAAATATAGTGGGTTTCTTTATTAATTGCACACTTGTTAGACTATAAAGATTTGATGGCACTTAATTATTTATCATACTCAAATGAATAATTTAAATATACAGTCGAATTTGTTTGTGGAATGGAATATGTTAGTCGAAAAAAATGCAAATGGTTAGTGACAGAGCTATTATAAAATTTTTGAATTGCATTTTTAATTTTAGGAATAAAGCTAAAATATTGCAGCTAACAAATCATAAATACTATTAAAATAACAAAAGTACTATTTATTATATCACCTTCTAAATTCTGTTAAAACTCACATTAATCTATCTCTTGATTGAAGCACTAGTGTTTTATATATATAGTGGATAGATGTTAAGGAAAGGCTTCGATTAACACTAAAAGAACATCGTGTCAAAGATTATGCTGCGCGGAAGGTGGATTCAGTTGGATAAGTGAATTAAAAATTGTTGCACACTCCGTATCGCAAGGATTTTTTATGATAAAGTCTCTACATAGTGTATTGAATTATTTGAGCTAGTATCGTTAGTATCGCCCGATTTGTAGGAAAGTAAAATTCTTGTTCAGGAACTTGCTTGTTCTGAAGGAAGTAAGGGTACAACGGCAAACTACATGTTGGTACATCGTGTAGGAATAAGCAATTCACCGTATTACAAAGTTATGAACTCAAACAACACGAAACTAAGTCATGTAGCCCCCTGGTACAGTATATCCTTCTTCGTTGATCATGTACGCCAACCGAGGCGAAAATACGTCTAACTAATTTGTCGCTCACTGGTTGCCGATAGGTACGCCGCCACTGGCTGTAGTTAGAAGAAAAGAAGATATGAGACTCGATTTTTGTAAATTCACACCAATAAATCCTTCACAAATAAATTCACATACTTTTAATTCAAATTACTTTATTTAAATGTGCTCCGGCATAACCATTTATTAAAAACCTCATTATTAAAAAAAATAAATAAAAAAAAATATTATATGGCTTTCTAGTTGAATGTCAGTAGGTTGAATAAACGTAACCGCTTCGGGCAAAACATCCTTTAAGGATGAGCGAGAAAGAGTTAGAAGTTTAGTAAAACCATTAGAATAACTTGGTTTTTTTTAGTTAAGCATAAAAGACAAACTAAAATCACGAAAGTAGAAGACGACAAATGAAAAAAATGTCATTTTTATATCTCACTTTTTTTACTTAACTTACTTTAAGATTATTTGTCCACGATTGACCAGGAATTAAATCGAGTGGCTTTTAATTTATTAGGTAAAATATTTGCTACCGTCCCAAAAATGTTCACACTACAGTGGTCCTGTAAAGAACATTAATGAGTGATGTTTTGGAATATAAACAGGTAGCAAAGAAAAAAGCTAAATTACAATTAAGAGACCAGAATTATATATATATATATATATATATATATATATATATATATATATATATATATATATATATATATATATAAGTAGGCTACTAATAAGTAGGCTTTAAGTAGGCTACTAATTATATTAATATTCTTGATAGTATAAATATCGTTGACTCCTAATAAACTAAATACCGCAAGTATACACTAATATGATGACTTATTTTTTTTATTTAATGTCTTCCTCATAATTTCACACAAATGGATGTATCAAATACAAATTACAAATTTATACAAAATTACGATAGGTGTTTGTGGGGGTGGCTGAGTACCATCCTGACATCCCCCATCTATGCACATCAATGTGTTACCATATGATTTTGATAATCATGTTAACTCAGACGATTTAGCAATGTCGCTCGCAACATGTCTATAGACGGGGATTGTTGTGGACATGTCTATGTAGACAAATAGAGACATGTCTTAAGCCTAGTAGACATTGTTGTGCGATTTGTAAATAGACCGTCTAGAGATATGATCGGGAGACTTTAGGACTGCGATTTTCAATCTCGCAACAGGCCTGTAGAGATCGTTCTATATACATGTATACGTAGACACGCTGAGATATGTCTCAGAGACAAAAATCATGCAACATGTCTACTAGTTTGGACTAGGCTTTATAGGCAATACAAAACTTAATATCATTATTTTTTTTTTAAACCTGAAAAAAAAGAACACTTGGCAAACGAATGTAAAGTCTCAGGGCATCAAATATTCAAATTTTATAAGAATGGCCGTGCTTGATAAATCTAGCTGTTATTGATAACATTTGACGGCAAATATAAATATTCATTCTGTTTATTTCAATCCGTTTTATATAAGTTAGTTCTTAATCATTTGCCAAATTATATACAAAAACTCTGTTTATTTTTTTTTTTTTTTTGTGATCTGAAATTTATTTTAGATCATTTGTACAATACTCCCAAAATTTCTTCCTTGGCGTAATGTGAAAAATAAGTTTGAACATCTGCAAGCGAAAGTACTGGATTAAATTCAATGACATAAATACCAACACTCACAATCCCTACAAATTCCATCAAAATTTGAACACCTGATATGCCCGTCACATGGACTTGACTACAGATTTTTTTTTTTTTTTTAAAGTCCCCAAAAAGTTTATTTCATTAAATTACATATCCAAGTATGACAATACAAATATATACAAACAATAAGGTCCTTCCTCTGTCCGAGGGCATTTTAAGGATTGGGGATAGCTAAGGGTAACATATGTTGCACAAGTTCTTGTAGCTTTTATTGAACGGGGCTCTGCTGATAATAAATAACATCTGCTGGTTATTTATTATTTACAATATTTATAACATAGACTTGACTACAGACAAACACAAAACTATATTCGTTAAGTGAGTTCTAAAAACTTAAACGAGAGTAAGAAAGTTCGATTCTGAGCAGAAACTTTATTTAACGTTCAGCACTCACTGCCTACGTTAGTGAGAGAGAAAAAATAAATTAAAACATAAAAAATAATTAAATCGCGATGTTATTTATTAACAATTAATTTTTGGGGAAAATGAGAAAACACTGACTTTAATCTTATATCTCGGTGAGATATCTCTTTTCATTTGAAAAACTGTTTGAAAATTATTAATAACTTTAAACGAATTTCTCTTATTAATTGGAACTAAAATGCGATATGAAAAGTTTTTTTCCAGAAAACTTATTGATTTTTCACTAAACCCTAGCAAAAATGTTGTTCGGGTATCGTGACTTGAAAAATGCATTTACCGTATGACCTATAAGACCGTGGCATAATTTTCCATAAAACTGTCATAAATGTGTAGGCAGTAGAGAGTGTACTAATAAATTGTTCGAGATAAAACTCACTGCTGGACCGTCCGGCATTAATTCTACCGAGGTGACAAGCGAAACCTCTCAATTCAATTCAATTTACTTGTTCTGTTTGGAACAAGTAGAAACCGCTCGATCCCTTCCACATTTAAATGCTACCATCTTCATTGATATTACAAAGGTTCATGTACCTTACAATCGTTTTTCTAGATACCATAAAATTTCTGCCGGATCCATTTCTGATAACCAAAATTTTTGAAAAGATTAAAATATCGAAAGTATAAATGCTCCTGAATAAATCATAAATTAAATTATCCATGATGATTTTCATATTTATACCTTCCAGATTTAAAAAAAATATTTATTCATATTTACTGTTGAATTAATAAAATGCAACAATTGAATTGTTAGTTAGAGAATACAATAAAACATAATATCACCTGTTAAAAAATATACATTGGTAGTAAGTACTTCAATAGCTATTCTAGTTTAGAAAAATCTCGTGACCATCTTCTTTTTTTCAGACGTCCCTGGGCATCTAGAGATTGGTTAAAGAAGTTACGAAATATTAGGTCAGTAGTTTTTTTATTGAAGCAGACATATCTGTTTCGGCCCAGACTTGCAATAAATGTAATAATAATATCTTTATGATGATTTTGTTAGTTACGTAATAAGAAGCATTGAGAATTTCAAGTAGATTTCGGATTGTAAGGATTAGGATATGGGAGTAATTCGATGGTTTTATTGAGTACTAATGCTCAATTACATATGTGGAATTAGGCCTGGTAACTAAAATGACCATTTATTAGGAAATTGGTAGTTTAGAACATTTGTCAAGTGTAGTAGACGAAATATAATAGCAGTTTTTGGCGTTTCAGTCATGTGTGACTATTCCAGATATTACGATTGACAAGATGGAGTCCAAGGTAGCGGATCTGTTTGACAGGGGTTAAAGGAATATTATTTAACAATACTTTAGGACAAGACTGGGGTAGTGAGACCATCCTGGGGTACACCTAGCCTCCATAAAGTGGGTACCATTAATTGAATAATTGATTATGGGGAAAAACTTAGCGGTTGAGCGTGATCCTGGCTCGATCACCTCTCTGCACAACCGTAAGGCTTGAAATTGTACTTTCCCTAACTAGTACTGAACCCAAGACCCTACATGGGTTGTAGTGGGATAGTTTTTTTTTTTTTTTTTTTTTTAAGGTCAAGATGTAAGTTTATTGCATAAAGTAAAGGTGATTCGATTGAATTTGTGAGGATTATTTTTATTTCCAGTTGACATCCTTCTTTAACGGCTATGAATCTTTGATATGAGAGTTTGGTATGCGGCGGCTCGTACTTTTTTTATAAATAACGCACATGTGTCATCAGCTTAATAGGTGAAAACATTATCAAGGGGAATCAGCTAAATAAAAAGTATTGAGAATGGAGGCTAGTGCCTTGAGGGACACTAGTGCACTGGGAAAAGGAGTTTGAATAGGCAAAATTATGATTTGATTTGAAGGTTTTATTAGTCAAGTAGGTGCTGATTAACTTAATTTAAGAAATATGCAGGGGTAGGAATTAACAGAGCTCAACCCCAGGCGCCAGACCCGACCAAAAACCATTTCTAGGTCAAGAAACATTCCCGCCCGCGGAATTTTCGCGCTCCGGAGTGAACGACCTAACGTCCACCAAACGATGGCATTGTTGAGTAGTGGAATGAGTTGACCGAAATCCAAACCGGTGGTAAGGTGATTCAAATTGGAATAGATATAAGTTCTTTAGTCACAGTTAGTGAAATGAAATTTTAACTTTATATTTGATTATTGAAGGTAAATACTTCTACATAGTCAGGATGCACGAATTTTGAGATATATTTTTTTTCCGAAGTTTCAGTCCAGGCATGTGCATCCTCATCAGGTCTGAAATTGTTTTATAACAACTGATATATAATACATAAAAACAGATAATAATTATTAATGGTAAATAGTGATGGATGAAACACGAGATAAACAAATGGAATACTTAATAAGTTTTACAGACTATAAAATAGTATACATAAGAAACTTATAAAATTTAATATTTAATATAACTAACCATGTTTCCTGTACTGAAGTTGTTCAAGTACCGGCACCTAGAGCCAGTAGGTACTTAGTTTCTATAATACAGTAGGTATATAGTATCAATATAATATACATTGTATATAGGTATATAGTACCTAGGTAGAAGGTGAGTGGGAGGGTTGGGTGAGATTATACAATATTGTATCAATCTTAACATGAATGTTGTATTTATTCATAGAATCGTATACGATGAGCAATAATTATTACAATAATAATTACCGGAAACCTCTGCAGAGCACATATAGCTCATTACGTTAAAAATGTACAACGGCCATAGAGACATGGTCTAGAAAGTTTCATAGCGGTGAGGAAGGAAAAAAAAAACACAAACAGAACACAAGTAGAGAAACCAACTTTCAGCTGTTTTTGTTGGTATCATTTTATTCTGATTTATCTTAATTACCGTTAACATGAAATAGCACGTTGCTGATTAGCAATCGATCTCATGTTGACTAAACCTGTTTGAGCCCAAGATTAAACCCATATCTGCACCCGAATCAAAACAAACATTGACTGTTCCACATTTGCTAATCTAGAAACTTGGAATTTGAAACCTTGATGTTTTATTCTTGAAAACGCTCCTTCTCCACACTTACACATTTACATATATCACGTTTCATATTAAAGAAAAATTGAATTCCCATAATTAATAAAGATAAATCTAGCTGAGGATTATCTTAGTTCAGTTATACTGCGATGAAACACCACTACTGCGAGTTGTATTTGTGAATAAAAAATAAATTATATCAAATTATACTTTTAGCAAAAACTGTAAGCGCAGATATAAACGATTATAAAAGATGATTTATAAATTAAAGGGATTCCTTCAAATTCTAACTATAAACTTAGATTTTATTCTGCGTTGACAAAGCTAGTAAACCCCTAAACGATCGAATTTCAAAGGATATCTAATTTCAACTTATTTTTTATTAAATCTAAAAAGAAGCCCACCAAGTAAACTTCTCAGTCGTCTCCTATCCAATTTATTGTCCTAGATGACAAAATGAAAGATAAATCTACCGAATTTTAATAATCTATTTTTTTTTTTCAAGACAGCGTAGCACTGTGGAGGCAATTTCGTAGTGGCCATATTTATGAAGGGAACTACACATATCTTTAATTTCCCAAAGGACTCTTCTCAGATAATAACACTTTTAATATTAGCTTTGCATTTCATGTTTTTTTCTTAGGTGTGTTTCTGTTGTGTTCTAAAATATTTGAGTATTGTCATCTATCCTTCTTTTACTGTTGTTATGTATATAGGTAACATGTTAAGAGACCACTAAATTTCCTATAATAGATGAATGCCTCTTATACATTTTCATAATTGATTTTATTTGATTAGTTTAACTTTCTCTTATTTGTAATTTTATTTTTATTTTATTTTTTTTTTTTTTACTTATATGTTAGGCTATTTATTTTCTTTAAAATATTAACAGGGATCATGTGTTCAACAAAACGTCTGTAAATATTTAAAAAAATATTTAAAGTAATCTAATATATTTAAAAAAATATATGTGTTAAGTTGGTTTTTAAAAAATATTTATATTTGTTGGACACAATTAAATATTAAAGATTTTGAGTTTTTCTCCTCTCTACTCACCTCTTTCTTTAAAAATCATTGACGTTTCACTATAATTTATATATTGTCATAGTACTTTGTTAATTGTAAAACTTTTATTAGAAATTTTCTCTTCACTATCTTGAAGAATTTCTCTTAGTATTATTGCTAGTCCTATTTTTTTTTTTTTTGATGTATTCAAACTGGGGACATTCTACCAGTAGGTGTTTTACTGTCTTATATATACTGTTGCATTTTTTACAAGAGACCGCTTAGAAGGTAGCAGTATGTAAACTGACAGTATAAAGTGATAGATTTTGAGTTATATATATAATTATGACTACTGCAGCACTTACTAGACAAATGATCTAAGCTTTCAATCAATTATAAACGACTCGTATATATGACAATAATAAGACCTATTTGCACTTACGGAATTGAGCTTTGGGGCTCCACTAAACCATCGAATTCCTCTCGTATCCAATCCTTACAATCCAAAATCCTTCGTAAAATCCTCAACGCTCCTTACTTTGTCACAAATAAAATCATCCATAAAGACCTTAATGTTCCATATGTTTCCGATTTGGCCCAATCCAGATACCTGTTCTTCCACAACAAACTGCAGAACCATCCGAATCCTCTCGTTTCAAACCTTGCTTCCTCCTCGATCCCTGATAACCCTCCGAGGCGTCTGAAAAGAAGATGGCCTTGGGATCTTCTAATATAGAACTTTAATTTGAGTTCTACCAATGGGTAGTTTCTCTTCATGTTGTACATGTCATGTTACCAATTTCACATTTACTTATTGTATTTTCTATGTAATACAGTTGTAAATTCCATTAAAATAATAATAAAAAATATATATATAATTATGTAAATTATTTCCTGTATCGAAAACCCGTTTTAATGTTTAAAATACTTTCGCACAGCTATTTTCGTACAACTCTCTTCAGTTACATTTTATATTGTTTCAATATTGCAGATACAGTAGATATTCTTGAGTGCATTTTCAAAATGTGGTGGAAGTAGATGTTCTGATAAGCATCTTAATAATTTTTTTTATGAATGAATATTTTATTTGTTTTCGGGAAATGCCCAATACAATTTTTTTTAAATCTTTTTTATTGAGAAATAATACATTTTGCCATATTTAAAGGCACCGAGTACTAAAGCTGAGTGAGGCCCAATAATACAAATAGAGTTGGCTATAATAATAACAATGAACACATTAATATGAAAAACATTTACAACTTACATACAAAGTAAAATTCATTGGGATTGAGTGACAAAATCCACTCCTGATAACAACCAAGCACCTTACTATATGCCTAAATATAAACAATGAAATATAAGATAATACCTCAAACAATACAACAACAGAACAGAGCAAGCAATAAGATGACGAATCCGTATATATTATTACAGTAAGGCTCGAAATCGGTTTTGTATCAAATATAAGCTCCTGTCATGCTCAAATACCATGAATGGGGTACCGTTGGATTCAGAATTTCACGGGGGGTTAGTGAATCGTGTTCTCCACTTTGTATCGTGTCGATACAAACATTTTGCTAGGCTTCAATACCTGAACGGTGGTAGGTCTGTAGATCGATACGGGACAAATTGGATCTTGAAGATTTTGATGCGTACAACAAGACCCGGATAGCTCCTCTGGAACTATCGGATTCTGCGTTTTTAAGCCCAAAAATGTACTATTTTCGAGATAACGCAAGGCATAGGGTTCGTATCCACACAACCTTACATTAATTGTATTACTGTCATTGAATACATGTCTCATTTCGTCAACTTGAGGTCTCTATGATCGAGAAAGGAGGAGTTTATATTATTTATCGAGTGTTTTTGATCGGCAAAGCATATCATCGTCAATTTTTCCCCAAATCTCAAGATTGAGCCACCAATTTCGAAGGCTTCCTTCTCCTTCAGGCGGGAAAAATAGTCCAATCACCCCGAAAATTCCGGCAAACAAGTTATGAAAGAGAACAAACTTTATTTGCGAATAACTAAAAAATTACACACTTGGTTATACCCGTAATCATATTAAAGATTACTAAATTCCCTACAAAAAGAAAAAAAATCACTGAAATCGGACAATTTTTAGCAAAGATAAAGCTTCTTGAAATTTGTAAACATGTTGGTTCGAAACAAAAATGAAGATTTAAATTAATTTTTGTTTTCTTTGTAGATTATATTTATCGATAAAGTAACATTTGATTTCTTTATCTTTTGATACGTTGCATTATTTTCTTTTCTTATTAATCTGGCATTAGATAACAATATTCTGTGCGAACTTTTCGCACGGGCCTGCTAGTAGTAATAAATGGCACTAGTAATAAAGATAAATTTAGGCATAGTATACAATTATATAAAAATGTCAATAGTAAATAACAAATGATACATTAAAACATGATATGAAAATAAATATGTTTCATGCATGAACAATAAATACCACAAGTAGAACAAAGTGAATAAACATTAAAGTTTTGGATTTTTTAAAAATTTTTGTTCAAAGATTTGTAATGTTATTATTCATTGAAAATGAAGGACCTTAATCTGCAACATTGCCTCGTGTAATAAAACAGGTTCTTGATGAAGACTTCATTGTCAGTTTTGAATAATTCCAAATAATTTTCCCTGGCCATGTTAATGGAATGAGGTAGGAAGTGATGGCGGAAGGGAGCGTAAATCAGGCAGCTGACGAAAATAGGAAAAAGGTCCTCTAATTCATTCAGGTTACAATGCATGCAAATTTCTTTTGGCTTGAAATAGTAATGAGTATTATTAAAAATTAATTTAATATTATAATTGTCAGATAACCTAATCTGTGTTAGTGCTTTGGTCATATGGAACGGGGCATTTCATGCGAGATAAGGCTGATACTTAACACTTCCTGTATACATATTGAGATATTTTATTTATTTATTTATCTTTGTTAATGGGTAATTTAGAGATACCATAAAATTAAAACAAATATTGTTATATTATATTTGAAGAATTACAATAGAAAGTTATAATGGTATAAGTTGTTAAGTAGCATTTATTTATTGAACATATAATATCTATTCAGATAACGTATTTAAATAAAAAAAAACATATTAAAAAATCATCTACTTCAACAACTTGGTTTATTCGTAGCGAAAATGAAATCTACGAACTCTGAAACTTGGTGTGGTTGTCAAGTGTCTACCAAACCGAGACTGAAGATTCTTTCTGGTATTAACACACTTAAAGTGGACGAAATATACAGGCCAGGAGCCATAATTTGTTACGAAAGACATTCGAGTACTACAAAAAAAAAAATGAAATATTTGTAAATGTCTATTTTCTAATAATCTACCAGGCTCTTTAAGAAGATATGGAAGAACATTCTCTTACAACGGAAGGGATCTCCGGGTTTTCAGTCGTCGGTTTATTTATTAAAAAAAAAATGTTTATTAATTAAAACAAAATTTTTTTGTAACCTTTCTTGTATTTCATGTGATAACAATTCATATTCAAAACTGATCTTACTTATGATATTATATAAAGGAAAAAGCCATTTGAGGATTTTTTAAGTACAATAAAATATTTTTTCTCAGTATTTTGTGCTCAAATTGTTTCGGAACATCGACGAGATTTATATGAATCATTTGAACCAATTCGCTTTGAGTTGTTCTCAAAAAATCATTACATACCTTCTATCAGATTGACCAAAACGCATTTTACATGATAAATTGTAGATTGTTCGTGTTTTGAACCAAAATTGTTTCAAAACACTCACGAAATCTCATGAAATAATTTTAGATATCAAACATGAAAATGTATCCAGCATTTCGCTCAAAAATCGGTACACACATTTTGGTAAATTGATTAAATATATTTTATACAATATTGGGTGAGTATTTTTAGCTCAAATTGTTTCAGAAAATATATACCAAGTTTCAAAAAAAGCGAACCAGCTCGTTCAGAAATAAATTCTGTTTCAGAAATAAAAAAGCTGATTTAGATACTACATAATATAAATTTTAAATAAATATTTATATATAAATCTTATCGTATATGATTTTTACCATTTTGATTTTAATTTTTTATTGAGAATATAATTCAGAAATTTTTCTATTTATATATTCAATTTGCTTGAGTTGATGCGCGACCTCCGCAAAGAGCGCATGGACAGTGGGTTACAGCCTGTTGCTGATCCTTCAGTCGGCCGATCTGCCCCGCGCTGCTAGCATCGGTGAGTATACTCCACTCTCTAGCTTCATCGTCGGCGAGTCTATAGACGTGCCCATCCTTAACAACTAACTTGAAGAAAATAATTCTTCAGGTTCCAATTGACTTGTATATGATAAAAAAAAATAAAAAAAAATCTTTAACCATCCATTCATTGAATATATATATAAAATATGGAAATCAATGAAAAATATATTTTTTGTGATTAACAGATACCATAACACGCATCGTTAATTAATTTTTCATTTTAAAATAATAAAAAAAATTCTTCGGTTGTTTTTCCTGCGAAGTTCGTAATCACCATAAGGATAAAAAAAAATATATTTATATTAAAATACTTCTAAATTGTTCATAATATTTTATTTATTTTTTCAATTTAAAGTTTTATTTGAAGAAATTTTGTTTGGTAATATAATTTTAAGATTTTTATGATACTTACCAAAGTTGGATGTATACGAAATTAGATTTTAAAATTGCTCAAAAAATTATAAAAGATTAAATGAATACATTCATAATGCAGCATAAACTTATATTCTAGAAAATTTACAAAATAATTAATTGTATAAACAAAAAATTATATTTGGAAGAATAACGCGACCCACTGAATGAAATTATAGTAACTTCCAAACTCCCTGAAAAAAAAAATATATATATGCTTATAAACAGTCTAATTTGAATGAAATTAGATATTTTCATAATTCAAAGATTTGTAGTAGAGAAACCTCATAAAGTTGACGAAAAACATAATATCAAAATAATCATAAAATTATCCTTGCAAAGCTTAAGACTGTTTTTATTTTATTTTTTTCTAAACATCCATAATTCTTGGAACATATGTTTGGTAATGATGTGTTAAAAATAATCCGTAAGACATTTATTCAACACATTTTTTTTTTTTTTTTGTTGAAACTTTACTATTTGACAAATTGTGGACTTCATAGTTTCTATAATAAACAAGTTTTATCTATATTGTTTTTTGAGGTAAAAGCGTAAATATTATTTTTTAAAAAAATCATGTCTTATATTGCAACATATTTTGAACTGAGTTGATTAAAAATTATTTTTCTTCCAAAGATAAAGTTTTTTATACTTAAGACTATAGTTTGTTCCACTATGCTTCTGAAGATTAAAAAAAATAATATCTTAGTAATAAAAAACATTAAAGGATTCAGTTTAACACATCTAAATATTATGGCTTAAATTGTAAGCCGTCTCGTGTGGTCAAAGGTCACACATTATCTCCTCCAAGATTTAAATTGTTGTCACCAATATCCAATAACCAATCAAATAATAAATTATAAAACCAATAATAACACTTTAAAAAATGTATAGTATTATACATAAATGGTACAGATATAACTAATCAAGAAATAGGGCTGTGAGCTCCCTTGTCCTGTGAAAGGTTGATGTATTAATATAATAGTAACCATTCATCGATTCACGATAAAAAATTTATGTTGCTGATTTCATGGATTGGTGAAACTGGCAATTCGTATTCTTAATGCTTTCACACATAAAGATAGTCGCTAATGAGAGAAATACTTTATTTAAAAGCAGTTATCGCGGAACACTCATACTAGACTTAAAAGACAGGAACTTAACCGACGATATGGCCAAGTAACTATACAGACTACTAAATAGAAAATGTAAACTTTCTATTGAAAATAAAATATTTATCCACAAGACAATACTGAAGCCTGCTTGGACTTACGGACTTGAACTGTGGGGAACAGTAAAATTTTCTAACATCAAACGCATCCAATCCTTCCAGTCCAAAATCCTTCGAACAATAGTCGATGCCCCCTTTCTATGTAATCAACAAAACCTTACACCGTGACCTTAACATCCCATTTGTCCTAGACATTATCCCAGCAAAATTGTAAATAGTGTATATAGGTATGTTTGTGTTGTTTTAACTTATTTATTTTTAGATTATTTTATACGTATTTATTGTATATATATTATTATTATTGTACATGGAGTGTGAATGTGATCTCTGAACACTATTATAAATGTCCATTGAGACAGGTTGTAATATTTTCAATAAACTATGAAAAAAAAAAGTTTTGAACTACTATAATATAGCGATGCTAATATACACAGCATACTTAAGTATCTATTCCGATCATAATATAGATATATTCCTTTTTTCTTTTTCATACTGTATACTTTACAATACTAAAGAATTATAATTAACGGCATAATTATACAATTAATATTTATTTTACGGTATGAATGCAATCTCTGAACTCTATTATAAGTGTCCTTAAACTGTGACAAATTGTAATATTTCTGAATAAAGTGTTTTAATAATAATAATAAATAATAATATTTATTTAGGCCTATTTGTACACATAATGATGCTAAATAATTTTTTTCTCGTTGAAATCAATGCTCATATGATTTCACATTCCGACGTTCCAGCGAAATCAATCTATATGGCCTGTTTACAGTGCCGGTTTTACGGCCGAACAATCGGAGCAATAGCCACCGAGCGCCGAACTAGAGGGGCGTCCGTTGGGGGAGCCGTTCATCTGAGGCTTTCGCCAATTGTTAAGAATTAAGAAAAATATATAGATAAAACGTATTAAAATAGATAATTTTTGACAGTTAATAAAGAAACTGTTTTAGACAAATGCTACATGATAAAATTCAAATACTACGTAATAAATACAGCTTAAGACATAAAAATCTATATTTTTAGACGACGTCAGTGCACAGGGGTACCAAATGTCCAAGGCTGGCAGTGTTTAATAAATTCAGAAATAATAAAAAAAATAACATAATAAATACAGATTTACGAACATAAAATAATTTAGGAATATATTACGAACAAAACAAAAAAAAATTAAAAATTAAAAAATGTCTCCTTTAATTTCTGTACAGATGATAATAAATAATAATTTAATATCTAGGCATGTTAATGATTCAATTTCCACTTTAAACTTTAAGGCATAGAAAGAAGTCAACTTCAATTTCACATATGAAAGATATATATATATATATATATATATATATATATATATATATATATATATATATATATATATATATATATATATAATTATTATTATTATCCACGAAATTTACAACTATACAATTAATATACATTCAGCAAATGTGATACAGAGAAATACTTGACATGACAAGGCTTATAGAGAATCTACCCATTGGTAGCACTTATTCAATTTATATTAAATATTTAAATAACATATGAAAAATATTTCCTGGAATGGAAATATGAAAACTTTCAAACTTTACATTCTTTATCCATCCATTAGTTTTCGACGTTTTGGACGCATCGTTAATTTTAAAGGGAATTCTGAAAACGAAATGATGGGTTTCCTACTCAATCATCACAACAACAAAAATTCAAATGTTTTATTATATCAACCTTTCCCCTTTAATTATTTTTTTTCTTTTAATAAAAATTGTTAGCTATTATTCTATGAACATTGAACAACAAGAAACTGTTTACATTTTTAGTACTTTTTTTATGTACCAAAGAAACAGAATTTTCGATTAATCTATGTGAATAATAAGTGTTATAAACATTATAAATAATTGAACATTTATTTATATTTTCACAACTATTTTCTAATATAAAATGGTATATTAACAACAACAAAAAAGTGTAATTATTTAAGATTGAGCTATTAACGCAGTTTTAAGTTCATTTACATAAGAATGAAATTGAAGGAATAAATACGATTATTATACAAGATGAATGATGCTTCTAATGGATCAATAAGCTTTCTTTAATTAATATACAACTGGAAAGCAAGCAATATTGCTCGGGTGCTTTTCTGGACATAGCTCAAGCTTTCGACCGGATATGGCACGCCGGGCTTCTTTCCAAGCTGAAAACCTATCTAACCCAGCCCTTGTACCTAATCCTCCGCTCCTACCTCTCTGATCGTACCTTTCGGGTTCGCTGTGGTTCAGAATTTTCCAACTCCTACCCAGTTGAAGCCGGTGTTCCTGAAGGTAGCGTCTTGGGCCCCGTCCTTTATATCCTTTTTACCGCCGATATCCCTGTCCATCCCAATACCTTCCTGGCAACATTTGCTGATGACACCGCCATCCTATCATCCAATTCAGATCCCGAAATAGCATCTTTAAATCTTCAAAGGCCCCTCTCCATAATTGAGCACTGGTGTAATAAATGGCGCATCAAAGTAAACGAATCCAAATGCAAACACATTACCTTCACACTCCGCCGCAGATCCTGTCCATCAGTCCACTTTAATTCCATCCAGCTTCCTTTTTCAGACACAGTCCGGTATCTTGGCTTTATCTTAGACCGAAGACTAACATGGAACCCACATACTAGACTTAAAAGACAAGAACATAACCGACGATACGGCCAATTATACAGACTACTGACCAGAAAATCTCAAATTTCAATTGACAACAAATTACTGATCTACAAGACAATCCTGAAACCCATTTGGACCTACGGACTTGAACTTTGGGGAACAGAAAAATTCTATTACATCAAACGCATCCAATCCTTTCAATCCTAAGTCCTCCGAACAATAGTCGATGCTCCGTTCTATGTAACCAACAAAACTCTACATCATGACCTTAATATACCATTTGTTCTTGACCTTAACCCTGAAAATTTTTCAAAATTCCATCAGAACCTTATCAATCATCCAAATCCACTAGCCCAATCCCTATCTAGTTCCACTCATCCCTACAACCCTCCTCGAAGGTTGGAGCGGCAGTGGCCCAGAGATCTTTTATAGTATTTATTTTGGAGTTCTGGCAATGGCCAGATTCTCTATTCAAGACATGAATGTATGTGGCTAAAGCGCTCTCGCTCAAACTCCACCGGCTTTAGCACCGGTGAGGCGGTTGAGAGAGTAGCGCAGGGATTTGGGTTCCCCGCCTGATTGTATATATTGTATATAGGTATGATTGTATTTTTTTTTTTTTAATTTACTTATATTTAGGTTATTTTATTTTTTTATTGTACATAGTTTTTATTTATTATTATTTAGTTATTATTTTACTTTTGTTAATTTAGTTTCTTTTTTGTATATACGGTGTGAATGTGTTCATTTATCAATATAATTATTGTCTCTGTGACAGAATATTATATGTCTAAATAAATAAATAAAAAAAAATTAATATACAAAGATCTACTGTCATTGCAAGAGGTCGTATGTAAAAATTGATTTATTTTTTACAAAAGAGCTGATTATTTATGTATGATTTCCTACTTTGTTTCTTTCTGATATCCATAGTAGCAGACTACAAAATTTCTCCTTTATCACAAATAGTATAAGAACAGATAATTGTTAAATCTCTTTCGAACTACCAGTAGAGAAAGATGGAAATGGTTTCTGAAAAATACTATCCTAGTACAATGGCATAATTATTTCCTTATCATTCACATGAAATTGATAAGCCACAACATGTATATCAATATGGCAGTAAATATTATTTCTATCAACATATTGAAAATAAATACTCATAACCATTAAGTAAAATCCGGGGTTTAAAATCGATAATTATTTTTTCCGCAAATCATGTAATAATTATAATATTCAATTTTTAAAAACCTAAAACCAAAAATGTATAATTTATAAATACAAATTTAAATTGATCATTTATTTTTAATGATTCGATTAAAAATAATGATTACTCACTGAGTGATACGGTTCTGTATAAATAATAATGATTAAATCGTGATAAAATAAAAATGTTGATAGGAAAATGAAAATCACCTTTTCCACAAAAAATTATATAAAGTATTGATATGTATGAATACGTTGATGTACACTTTTTTTAATATGATATTTCTAAAATAGCTTTAATTGTTATAATGAAGAGAAGAATAGTTGGGGTGATCAATCAAAAAGGAAGGCAAAAAAATAAATTTTTCGTTTCGACGTTTCGACCTTGTGTTTGAGCGTTATCGCGTTCTGATTACTTCATATCAAAACTTTTTGCGAAGAAACAGTATTTTGTTATAAACTACTGAATCCATGATCTTTCATAAGATGTAGCGATATAAGTTTTTTTTTTTTGGTAACACGCTATATAATTTTTTAAGAACTTCAAATAATACCGTTTGTGTGACGGTATTAACCCGAAATATAAATTAAATAAATTTATTTTTAATTGTTATATATGTAAGGATGTATTTACTTTTGTAAGCTATGATTTCTTATGAATTTCGGAAATAAAGATGTTCTGTTGCGAATGTTGACAACAATATTCTCCAACTACTAGTCCAGACCCAAAATATATAATAGGGATTACAAAAAAATTACATTTCTAATTTAAAGTATTTACTACTCAAGACTTATTATTATTATTGTTACTTGTAAAAATGCTGATCAAAAATAAAAATCATACAATGATTTATAAAATTCCAGGTGAAAATGTGTTCAGATTTGATTTTGATTTTTTTAAATTATGGATTTCAAGCTCTGGTGAAAACTTATTGAAATTTGTCATCTAATTAATCTAATTTATTGTGAATAATTATTCGGAAAATTTCACTATCAAATGTGAGGAGAAAAATTGCATGTTATTATCTTTCACATTCTCCTGAATATTTGAAAATTGATCAAGAACATTCACAATTAACTAACGTATGTTGTTACCGACTGCCTCTGTTGTATTAAGAGCCTTTATAATTTACATTTTCGAGTGCATTGACGATGAATAATTGTAATATCAATTAGGAGAATAAATTAATATTGTGGCTCTTGTCCAATGCACTGGTGTCGAAACAAAAATTAATATATGACCTTTATTAAAAAGTATTACATTGTTTTAGTTGTAAATTTGTTTTCATCGAATACACGAAAAAAGCATTAAAGGGAGTTTTCAATTATATTATTTAATAGTAGAGATAATATAATTAATTAATCCATTTCCTTAGATTGAATAAATAAATCGTCCAGGAGCTGGTGAACAAAAGGTCGGGCTATAAATATTAAAGGAGCCAGGTATCTCAGAGTCCTCTTCAGCTGCAGAACCCGGGTTCGAGAACGGCTAAGGAAGATAATTATTTATTCTGTGACCTTAAGTGTAAATCGATCTAGGATTTGGAGACACTCCTAAGGTCTACTCAACCTAGTGGTATTAATTTATTTACTAATTAATTAATAAAGAAATCTTGTGTTTGAGTGTTATCGCGTTCTGATTACTTCATATCAAAACTTTTTGCGAAGAAACAGTATTTTGTTATAAACTACTGAATCCATGATCTTTCATAAGATGTAGCGATATAAGTTTTTTTTTTTGGTAACACGCTATATAATTTTTTAAGAACTTCAAATAATACCGTTTGTGTGACGGTATTAACCCGATTTATAAATTAAATAAATAAATAAATTAAATTAACAATTATGCACTTTGAGATCGTATTCAAAGTGTCAGCAGACGTTTTTCTACGTTTGTATGACAAAAGAGCTACAATTTTCTGCTTAAGCGCTTTAAAAAAATATTCTAGTAGAAGGTAGCTCTGCAATTAATAGGTTGCATGCATAGAACGAAAATTTTTCTATTTCTATAGTTCTTCTAGGACGATTGCAGGATTTTGATTGAAAAACATTTCTAATATATTGGTATTGATTAATCGTATTATGACTTTAACGTTGTATATTCAAGTAACATTGCAGTACAGGGATCGAATGAGCACTAATGGATCAAATATGTATAATTATGATATTACATTAATGATTTTATTATTGATATCATTGATGTAATTATTTAAATATTTTATTTAAGATATTTCATTAGTCCAAAAGAATAATCAGATAGCTCTGTTAAGATGAAATAAATCGCTTATTTCTTAAGTATACCCTCATTGTTTATAATGAAAATTGAGGTAAGTGACAATTCGTATGTAAAACACCCAATCAACCCGATTATTGTAACTTATTTTTTTAAAAAAACAAACCTAATTTTAAAATTTTTTTTTTTTTTGGTTTAATTTTTTATTCACACCTGTCATAATAGTTATGACAACCAGTGAATGTGAGGTCGAATGGAAAAAAAAAATAATAATGTCATGAAAGGCATTACGAGGATCAGTACCCAGCGGCACCTCACTCGGCGTGATATCTACATTAGGCGAGGAGGTCCCTCATCCAGCTCCTCTTCAGTCTCTTACAGACGTTACCTGGCATATTCGTAGTGGCCATGTCATTTATAAGTTAGGATGTCCTTGTAAGTTGTCATGGAATCGGTTGTAATGAGTTCGTATGTGTTCGTTAACAGTCGGCATATGGAGGTCATATAAGGTTATGTTGCTAACGTACCAAGGTGCTTTTGTAATTGTTCTAAATGTTTTTTCTTGAAAGATTTGAAGTTTGTTTAAGTGTGTCTTTTTAGCAGTTCCAAATACCTGTGATGCGTAAGTCCAAATAGGTTTTAGTAAGTAATTGTATGTGTTCAATTTCTGCCTGTCGTTTCAAATAAGAAAAATTAAAGTTACTTTGAGGGAAGCTAATATTGAAAATTAGTCATTTAAGCTCTGTTATCGAAAATCAATCAGAATAAAATCTACATTTTATTTAAAACTGCTAAATTTTACACTGAGATAAATTTAAGAATGTATTAAAACTTGCATTTCTCAAGTATCATTCTAAAAAATATTCATCAAAAGGTTTTTTAACAGTTTAATTCAAATAAAAATTAATTGTATTACTTTTTTACGGTATCATTAAAAACCTAAGATATTTCAAGACAAAAAGTTAATTTCTTATAGTAGAATTTTTATACGTTTTCCCAACCTGCACCATTTTTCTCTCCAAATGAAACACCAATCAACCTTTTATTTGTTAAAGAAATAAGCCTTGAAGTTTAATTCTTTTCAAAAGGTACACTATTCATGTTTCCATATTTTTTAATTACTTCTGGAACAATCAGTGATTTTCGGGAATATATACAACAAATAGAGAGTTTTTAATTTTTTTAAATATCAGTTTTGACATTACAATTTACAAAAAATATATATTTTCACGTTTTATAAGAAACTGTTGATAATGATCGGAAACCTCAGTTTTGAAATAAATGACTCACATTATAGTCTTTGCTAAATTCATTACTAATTACTAGGTTATGTCTTTCAGATATATTATTTATTTATATGATTTTTATCAAGGTAAAACGGGTTTTATTTTTTAATGTTAGAATTTAATGGACTATTTTTGGTTTGTGTGTATAAGGAATGTTCAAGTGAACGATGAAGAAAACAAAGAAAAAAGTATATAAAGAAATTTTTAAAATAAAAACCTGGATTGTTTGTTCTTCATTACAGAAATCCACATTCATCAAAGAAAAATAAAATAGAAAATATCACCTTCCATATTTAAAAGAGTTTTAATTTGCTCATCGCTTAAGATTAAAAACAAGATGATATTTTCATTTGAAAAATAATCTATAATAAAAACGTAATAACTTTTTTCAATATCTTTTAACCGCCTTTAAATACTTATTATTACTCTACCTACGCTTTTATTAATTTATTCAAAATAATTTACATTTTGAGTTTTTTGGTTCGAATGTTTCCTTTATTAGTACCAAGTAAAATGATTTATGAAAAACCAAGACTGAAAAAATAATTATTTAAAACTATTGGGTGAAAACCAGGCAATTAATTTATAGAAAATGTAAGATGTGGTCAAATTATTTATTTCCATGTGTTGGTTTAGTTTTATGTCTGCACTAAATATAATATTTATTATAACTATTATCATCATAATATTGTCTCCTCTAGTACCGCCTATACAATGTAAGGAGGAAGTCTATAGAGCTTTCTCCAGCTTTGCCGGTCTTCCACCAAACGCCTTCTCTCATTCCATTGGAGTACTCTTTTCAGGAAATCCTTCTTTAATTCGTCGTCCCATTTATTTCTTGGTCGGGCTTTTCCTTTCTTCCCGCCAACCTTAGCTTGATAGACCTTCCTAGCAATTCTGATAGGTTCCATTCTTAGGAGATGTCCCAGCCATCTTAGTCTATTCCCTTCTATAACTTCATGGGCTGGTTTGACGTTGAGGTTCGCCCTAATAGTAGTGTTAAGGATTCGGTATCTTCTTGTTCTCCCTTAATTTTTTTTCTGGGAAATCTCATTTCTGACGCTGGTATACTTGATTATTTCTTTTTTGTTGGCGTCCATGACTCCGAGGAATACGTCAGAATGGGGAGAAACGTTGACCTAAACACAGCCACTCTCGTCTTCTTCTCCATCTCTCGTCTGTCAGGAAGCCTCTCTTGGCCGCTTCAAACATTCCGCCAACATTTGCCATTCTCTCAGTAACCTTCCTATCAATATACCCATTTTCATTCAGGTGTGCGCCCAGGTATTTAAAATCATCCTTGCGAATTCCTGTCTTGGTTTCGATTTCTTAGGCGGCACAGTTGCCAAACCTTACAATGCTTCTTGTTTTCTTGTACTATTATAACTATTATGTAATACATATCAAGATTAATGAAGACAAAATAAATGACAAGACACCTGCTTCATGCCTCGCAACGGAGTAATAAGTAAAAATAAATAAAATATTTAATAAAGTAGTATAAATCCCCTTTACGGATATCAGGAGCAATGGATTTAAATAAATAAGGTGTCAAATGAAAGGGGATTACATAGAAAAATGACCAAAACTTAAAATCTTATTGCAACTACAATAAACTTCATTGAAAAAGCTAAGAGGTTTCAAATCCCACATGGTTTAAAAATACAACTTATATCTTATATATATAACTTATATCTTAGGGGACATAAAGACCCGTAAAAGTTCTTTTTAAACTATATCGGATCCATTGTTATAACTCGAAAATGTATGTTATGGGCTACGGCATGTTTAGGATTTAAAAAAATAAAATATTGCTTTTTTTTGATCAACGAATAAATAAACAGAAATATTGCTATTTCAGTCTAACTTGTAATCTATTGAAATGATAAACGAAAAGAATATATTTAATAAAAATAAACATATGTGGACATATTTTAATTTTCTTGGTTAATATCGCCGTATTGGTGGTGAAGTTTTCTTCCCAGGCAGGATAGGATATATATATATATATATATATATATATATATATATATATATATATATATATATATATATATATATATATGGCGACTGGGTAGCCACACGAGCTAAGGCGCTTGCATATGTATTCAAAGTTAAGCAACATCGAACGTGGTTAGTACTTGGATGGGTGGGTGGTCACCAGGGAAAGCCATCCTGCCCGAGTATCTATCCCCCTCCCCCGG
Source organism: Nezara viridula (assembly GCA_928085145.1). Lineage (NCBI taxonomy): Eukaryota > Metazoa > Arthropoda > Insecta > Hemiptera > Pentatomidae > Nezara > Nezara viridula. Next base: position 139,028,683 of record OV725077.1, on the reverse strand, counting down.
TTATGTGGGTCTCGTCAGCCTACTGGAGGCTGGATGGATGGATCTAGACCGATTTAACACTGTCTTTGAACCCGAGTGAGTCGGTGGGAAGGACATTGCCAGATTGGATCCAAAGCGATAGGCTATGGAGCTACGGGTGGCCTGCCGCTACACCATGGAGACCACGGTTCGTAGAAAAGTGAGGTTGGGTGACCCCCTCCAGGCTATCTGAGCTCCCGCAAGCAGCATATGGCTTTAAGGAGACCATATCTCGCGGTCAAAGATCTTCAAGGTCTGTAGTGCCAGCCAATTATATATATATATATATATATATATATATATATATATTTATATACATACATCTCTTAATAAGTGAAAATTACAAATCAAGGCTTCTCTGCATTGACCCAATAGGCATTAGCGTGTGCAGTACTGGATTATTAAGTTTACGATTAGCTATACCTTGTTCCTTAACTGAAGATATAATTTCCTCTAGGAAAAAATAATTACTTATTAAGTAAATTGTTATTTCAATGTCATACTAAATATGGAGTATTACCAATAGTGTATGTTAAACAGATTTTGTAGATAACAACATATTTTTTATACTAACAGAAATGTTTCTCTAATTTCGCTCATACTGTCGAGATAGCTGCCGACCTTTATCATTAGCCCTGCGAATATAGACATTTGTAAAGAGTTTAAAATTCTCACAGAAGTTAGAAATAATCTGTTAGATAGCTGCCGAATTTTATCGGCTAACTACCTTTAGTTCAATTCTAGTGACACATTTCGGCAGCTCTCTCCACGCCAACCATCACCAAACCATTTAAGTCACATTCCGATACTCTTCTAACCTCACTTCGATCAATAACTCTTTTAAAATAAAGTTTAATACAACACAGGACAAAGGGTCCCTAGCGAGATTCAGCCCTTTGGACGTGACCTTTAGCAGTTATATCAAGCTAGAGGAAATTCAGCGTAGATTTAACTAGACAAGTTTTAATCACGCAAATAAAGGCCATTTTAGTCAAAGTGTACTCTTTTGAATTGTCCTCACATTATTTATAGGGTTGGAAAGAGCCTTGACTCTTCACCCTGGTGGCAGCGATTATAGGTTTGTCATTGGAATTTAACCTTTTTCACTGTCCTAATACGACAATACTTCGAAAGTATTAGAGAGAAGAAGATATTTAAATCCGTGGGTTATCGCATGGGTATATTAGTGTTAGTTTTATTTAATTTTATTCTTTAGTAGTGATGAAAATTGAGTTACAAAAAATATTTTTAATGAGTCGAACAAGATACCAGCAATTTTCTAATTTCTGAATTTTGTTTGTCTCTTTCAAAGATTAAATAAAATTTTCAAAATAAAACGATTTAACCAAACAGCCCTATTCTTGAACTTTGACCTCGGTAGGATTTAGGTCCAAACAGTGACTTAGCAAGCAGTCCGGCCAAGAAGCGAGAACATAGATATCCCCCTCCCCCCCCGTTCTCCTCTCATCCTTCATGAATTAATGCATAAATATCCTTCACCGCCGGGGTTGGTCCAACAAAGGAGATTATGGAGGTGTTTTCGTTATACAGAGAGCAGGAATTTCACATGTGTGAGATTCGGTTCATATCTATTTTTCAGCCACCCCATTCTCCTTCCATCTCTACAATATAATAAAAAAATATTTAATGCATTTTTATGTTTCTCCTATTTGTAATAGTAACAACATATTTACAAAATAATGATATCATATTACATTGAAGACAACCAAAAAAATGAAAAAAGTTATTTATTACAATTTAATAAACTTATCCAGGTAACTTACTCTAACGTTATAATTATACAATATAGGGAGGCTTATGCCAACTCTGTTAATTAAAAGTTTTATTGTTGATTTATATTTTTTGATGATATACTTTATCATTCTAGATTTTTAAATATATTCTTATGTAGATTCTTTCTTGAATTTTTATTAGATAGAAATATAGTGTGGCATTTTGGAAATTTTATGTTATTAAATTATCAACCATTATTATATTAATAAACGCTGAGAGAAAGTTGTCCTTACCCGATCCAAAACAGGATATACTAGGCTTATGCACCCCTACTTAATAACTTAATAACTTGAGTGATTTGGCCGATTCGTTGGCAAATGACATGAAAACAATTCTGAAATTTGATTATTTATTTACCACCACTGTATTAATACAATAATTTTTTATACTTGAACATGCAACTATTATTTAAATAATAGTAATATAAAATGTCTAATCTTGGCCAAACATTCAACTCCATTTCGAAATGGAGTTCCTTACTACTGTAAGAGATAGCGCTCTCATTCCAAGTTGGCTCAATTTATGGCCACAACTCCTGGTTGCAGCGGTGCAGTTAAAGCTCAGCTACAGTTTCAAGTTTTATATTGTCCACTGAGCAACTGGACCAACATTATCTAATACCACTGTACTAGAATTGACTGCGATAACACTGTTTAAAAATTACTTTCTTAATACTATTATTTATTATTATAAATATTAAACTTTTTATTCATTAAATTAAAAAAAACTTAAGATTTCTTCAATATATGGTCCCGAGGACATCATCTTTTCAGACGTTAGGAGGGTTTTCATGGATCAAAGAGAATGCAAGATTAGAAACGTTTGGATTGTTCTGAACTTTTTATGGAGGGATGGGAATCAGAATTGGGCCAAATCAGCAACATATAGAACATTAAGGTCATTATGGAGGTTTTTTTTTTTGGTAACAAAGTAAGCAGCATTGAGACTGTTACAAAGAATTTCGGATTGTTAAGATTGGATTCAAAAGGAATTTGAGGGTTTAACAGGGCCTCAGTCCTCAACTCTGAGTGTATTAGCTCGTCTATAAAGTGTTCATGAAGCTTTGAGCGGTTTCTTGTCAATTCAGTCTTGTACTAGGATTCCATTTTAATTATTCAGTTTTTACACCATTCTTCTAGGTTAGCAGTGATGCTTGATTGTAGAGTTCGGGTTGCAATATTGGGACATTATTAACTGACATCCTGTCACTACATATGCTGATGACGCAGGTGTCTTGTCAGTTAATAATGTCCCAATATTGCAACCCGAACTCTACAATCAAGCATCTGATTGTCTGACGCAGACTGAAAAGAAAATGGCCAAGGGACCTACTTCTACATTAACAACAAGGATAAAAAAAAATAATAATCAAGCAAATTCGCAGCAAATGGTTCATACATTAGATTTGGTAGATACACTGCAGTGCAGGTGCAAATTTCATAAAATGTTAAATTAAATAAATAAATAACTAAGGGCATTTAAAATAGTGTTCATAGAGCACATTCACACTCTATTTGTAATGAATAAAACAGAAAAGTGATAATAATTAAAGTAAATGCAAATAAAGAGAAATAGATAAATTAATCAAAATAACAACAGAAAATATTAAAATTATGACAATAAATGAACCAGAGGAATTTTCACGGGAAATAGTTATGAGGATGGTGTACCACCAATCAACAGTAGGCATGGTTGAAAAAAAAAGCGCTATGGAGCGAAACAAAGGAACTTGGAGAAAAAAACAAACGAATAATTTGACCGCTTAATGGTGCAATCGTTTTCAGAATATCAAATGCAAAACTGGCTAATAAATATTCGGAGATCTTGCAGATAGCAATATAGTAAATAAAATAAAATTTAGTAACATTTGTACTGGGTGATGCAATTTATATGACCCACGTCTGTGTTTTTATTTACTTTGAAGTACATATATTATTTAAAAATGAATTATAATGAGTTGGATTTATAATTCAATAGGTCTAATTTTACCGTGACATTGATATTTTTAAGTAATTTTAAATAACTTCTGAGAGTTCTCATCTGGTAAAGAACATGGAATCAATGAATGATAATATCGCAAGGGAAACTCATATTTTCAATAAATACAAAAAATATATAAGAAAAATGAAGAAGAAATTGATTATACAATAATTTGGAATATATTAAAGGAGTTGAGGAATTTCTCACCTAAAGCAGCTACTGTACTGTACCATCATTTATCACTTTAAAACATCATTTTTACTGTGAGAGATATTGCGGTCGGGGCTTCGTGTACCTTACACAATGTATATCTCCTGTAGTTATAAAAGGAAGTTGTCCTAAACTTACGATTTCTTTTTCATAGCATGCCGAACGTACTGGATCTGCTTATTAATTCCGCAGCATTTATTCTCCATTTAATTTATATTTTCCTGTATTTACCAATCAGATATAATGGAGTGAATTGATTTGATAGAGGTTCTACATTTTTTGAACAGTTACTTCTCACACTGGATCAGCAATTAAAATGGACTAACAGAAACGGCGTAAGGTCCTTAAATGGAGTCCGTCTTTTGTTGGGAATTATAAAAACTAGTAGGCCCGTGCGAAAAATTCGCACAGTATATTGTTATCAAATGCTAAATTAATAAGAAAACAAAATAATGCAAAGTATCAAAAGATAAAGGAATCGATTCTTACTTTATCGACAAATATAATCGATAAAGGAAACAAAATTAATTTAAATCATCATTTTTGTTTGGAACCAATATATTTACAAATTTCAATAAGCTGTATCTTTGCGAAACATTGTCCGATTTCGAGATTTCGATGATTTTTTTTTCCTTTTGTAGACAATTTAGTAATGTTTTATATAAACATGGGAATAATCAAGGGGAAAAGTGTGTATTTTTTTAGTTATTCGCAAATAAAGTTTCTTTTCTTTCATAACTTGTTTGCCTGAATTTTCGGGTTGATTGGACTATTTTGCCCGCCTGAAGGAGAAAGAAGCCTTCGAAATTGGTGGCTCAATCTTGAGATTTGGTGAAGAATTAAAGATGATATGGCTTGCCGATCAAAAATACCATCGATAAATAAACTCCTCCTGTCTCGATCATAAAGACCTCAAGTCGACGAAATGAGACATGTATCCGATGACAGTACTACAATTAACGTCAGGCTGTGTGGATGCGAACCCCATGCCTTGCGTTATCTCGAAAACAGTACGTTTTTGGGCTTAAAAACGCAGGATCCGATAGTTCCGGAGGAGCTATCCGGGTCTTGCTGTACACATCAAAATCTTCAAGGTCCAATTTGTCCCGCATCCATCTACAGACCTACCACCGTTCCAGTATTGAAGCCTAGCAAAATGTTTGTATCGACTTTATTTATTTTAGAAAGAAAAACAAAAGTGGAGAATACGATTCGCTAACCCCCGTGAAATTCTGAATCCAACGGTACCCCATTCGTGGTATTTGAGCATGACAGGAGCTTATATTTGGTACAAAACCGATTTCGAGTCTTACTGTAATAATATATATACAAATTAGAAGCATTTTAAGTAACTTAATTTTATCATATTTATAAATTGATTAAATCAGCGGCGTATAGAACGAAATAAAATTCAAATATAAAGAGCCCAATATGGAACAGCTGAACATTTAATTTAGCATTAATTAATAGAATTAATAGAAATTAATTTAATTTACTCTTCTTAAATTACTTTTGGAGAAGGAGCGAGGAAGCGAGCGGGGCTCACACGAGGTAATTGCCTAAGGATGGCAGTGGACCTAACTTTTCAATTTTCAGAATGTTTTCACCTTCTTAGAACAGAAATGGTTTTCTCTTTAAAGATATTTTATTTTTTCTCTTTCATTATATATTGTTTATTACAATAAAGATTTTTGTTAATGCTGATAATATATCTTTTTTTTAAAAACTTATTTATTGAAAAATATTACAATCTGTCTCAAGAACATTTATAATAGTGTTCACAGATCACATTCACACTCAATGTACGATAAATAAAATAAATTACACAGAAAAATAATATATATACAATAAATAAGAATAAAATAGCCTAAAAATAAATGAATAAAAAGAACACATACATACCTAAATACAATATTTACAATCTGGCGAGAGAACTCCAAACCAGACTTGCCCCTCTGGTCTCCCTTTAAAACGAATAAATCTTTCGCCTTTTACTAAAGATAATATACCTAAAGATATATTTTTTAAAGTATGTAACAGTTAATATATAGCTATTTGGATAACATATTTTATATCTAACCCACAAAAGATATTATATAATATATAAGGTATTTCGGTGGAGGAGAATAGCAAATCACATTTTTTTTAAATAGAGGGGAGTCTTAAATTATTCTATAACAAACCTCAACTTAATTAATATAGATTTACTAAACAAAAAGATTTTTTTTCTAAGGCTAAGGCAAATATACTTCCATTTTTCTTTAGTCTTTTTTAATCACATCTATTACATCTGACGTTTAGAGACTATTTGCCCATCCTCAGAGAACTCCTTATGTTTACTGAAATTATACATATTTGAAATGAACTATTTTTACATTGTTAATCTACTCTATTGTATAATTATATACCTTGCTTTTGTGAAGTGGCACCAGTTGTCAAAAAATGCTTTTTGATGTTACACATTCATTTTTTGTTCATTATCACACCAACCAACATCTGGCTATCTCCAGTTCCAGAAATTTTTTTTTTAAATGGATTATCTGTAGCTGGAAGTTGATTTACGGCAGGAGGCCTGTGAAAAAATCACCAACAAACTGAAAGGGCTAAATATTGCAGTCTACCAAAAGAAGACAGATTGCATTATTTTCTCCTTTCAAAAGAATAAGTGCCCTCTCCATAAGGTCTATAAGGTAGCGGGTAGCGAGAACAGACCGGCGAGCAGTATAGTATATCTAGGTGTTACCCTCGATAGGCACCTAATACTGGCTCGCCACTCTAACAAGAAATTAAAATCGGTTGGGACCAAGGCATATAGGCTCAACGGCTTATCGACTTCTCCTAACTTATCCCTCCGCCTCAAATTAACGATTTACAAAAGTATTTTAAGACCGGCCCTCCTTTATGGAGCACGACTCCTAACTAATATTTCACCGACAGCAACGAAGAAGCACCAACTGTTTCAGAATGGTGTGCTGAGAAAAAATAGTAAGAGACACGAATTTACAATAAATACGTAAGGACTTTATTGGAAGCCGATAAAAAAAAAATCGCTAATAATTTAACTTTAATTGAACTCCTTTAAATATCCTCTGAATGATTTAAAAAAATACTTTAATTGTATCCCAAGAAAAACTTTCTATTGTTTACTATAAAACGATTTTAATTAGCTCAATTAAATATTTGTTTATTATTGGTTAACATCTAATATAAAACGTGATTCACTTAAAAAATCTTCGATTTTCTACTTTCTGCAGAAAATTGGACCAGGATTTATATAAATTTTTGTAGCTTTTCAGGTCTACTATTACCATTTTAAATATTTCCCTATAATTATGAGACACCATACAAGTGTATATGAAAATGTATCTATATAAATATATAGACCTTTTACGATGTTGATTATTAAACAAATTAATCCTTCCTTGTTTTACAAAGGTCACATTTAAATATATTTGAAATCACAAGAAACTAATAATAAATTATAATAAAGAATTTAGCAATTGAATGAGAAGATGGACTCTTCTTAATGAAGTGACGGGCTCACGTCTTCTGGGCTTGAACTAGAACAATAGAATAGAATAATTAACTAACTAAGAATAATGAATTACAAGTAAAATCCCTGGGGCTGGTATGCATAATGTTTTGGTGGTGAGTTCTGTTATATAATTGTTCTCATGGGACAAAAAAAAAATTCAAATTATACCGTGATCATCTACAACAGTAGTTATCTATGATTATAATTATGCAAAAGTAGAATGTGTATCTATACAAAGATAAATATTCTCAAAGATTTCAATCTGATCAATATTTATTGTGTTGATCTTTTTTCAAACCTATCTTACAATTTTTTTTTTTCATATTCTTAAAGCATATTTTGTATTCTGGTATTTTTTAGCTTCTTATACTGTTGGCGCTATTTCTAAACATTAAATTTCATAAGGCTGAGATAACGGTCAGATATAGAAAATAATTGCAACTATTAAAAAATAACTAATGTTTTTAGCGACACGTTTGTTTCGCGTTCAATTTATCACACTGTCAGTATAATATGTAGCTCACTATATTATGCACAGTTGGTATTGGCAAACTATTATGTTTCGAATTCCAACGATACTCATATATCTCTCTAGCCCCATTTCATGGATGTTGTACTATGATTTCCAAACGACCCCATTTATTTATTTATCCTTCGCCGTTTTATTGAGTGAATGTTCGCGCATACGGTTCGATGTAAAGAAAATATTTCAAGAAAGTTATGTCGCTCGGCTTGAAATAATATTTTTCATTTCAACACACACTATTGAACATTATTATATCAACTTCCGGCAATTCTCTGAACTGGTATCGATGCCAAACAAGTTGAACATTTATTAAAACGTATGTACACTATCTTGGTCTTAGCTTTGACAGAAGGATGACATGGGGCCCACATGTTGAAATAAAATGGTAGACTCTCAAATAAAATAGACGATTCAAACTACTTTACTCACTTTTTTTCCAAATCTCCAAAACTAGAAATGAGAAAGAAACTAAATACACACCTGTACTTAAACCAATATGGACTTACTCCTCGGTATATACGGTATAGCTAAAAAGACTCACTTGCACAAACTTCAAATTTTCCTATCAAAAATATTACTACTTATTATTAAAGCACCTTGGTACGTGACAAACAAAACCTCACATACATACTTCTTCCGCCTACAGTTGACCAACACATAAAAACTTCTTATAAATGATTTCACAATAATTTACACGGGCATACTAACATACTAATTAGAGATAAGGTTTCATCTGATATACCCATCAATATGAGGAGGAAACTATGGTAATTGAATCAAGTCAGAAACAGGTACTGCTGAAATGTCAGTTTCATTACTTTAATCAGATCATCTGCTGATTGCAAACAGTTATCGACAGGGGCAGAATAATATTCAAAGATAAAAAAAAAAAAAAAAAAGCTTCAATCGAACTGTACTTTATACTACTTTTGGTAGCAATTTCACTGATTTAAAATGCTACAAATTTTACTTTAAAGCAAAATCTCAAGCTAAATTAGTTTTGTGCTGAATAGAAATAGCTATTGTCGTAAAAAATATATTTTATTATTATTTAGAATGGGTAAACATTTTTTCATTTTATACTCACTTTCCTCTCCTATGGAAACATTTTACCATCGTTCTTTTTCTGTAACCAGGCAAACCTGCCAACAATACCTCATCCTATAGACTGATTACACTACTTCCAATCAAACTTTTTTGAAAAGATAATCCTTAAAAGAATCCTACCCTTAATAGAATCCCATAAAATTCCTACCCATCAATTCGGATTTCGTTCCCAACATTCCACTGTCCACCAAGGACTCCCAGTTGTCGACCATATATCCTCAGCCCTAGAAAAGAAGCAATACTATTCGGGTGCATTTCTGGACATAGCACAGGCTTTCGACCGGGTATGGCACGCTGGACTGCTCTTCAAGCTTAAATTCTATCTACCACAGTCATTATATCTAATACACAAACCACTCCTTTCATGTTCGCTGTGGTACTGAATTCTCTGACTGTCATTCACCTTGGCCTTCACCATTTGTCGTAAATCCTGTCCACCAGTTTATTTTAACACCATCCAGCTTCCTTTCTCAGATACAGTTCGGTACCTTGGCTTTCTCTTAGACCAACGACTAACCTAGAACCCTCATACTAGACTTAAAAGACAGGAACTAAACCGATGATATGTCCAACTATACCCATTACTAAACAGAAAATTTAAACTTTCCATTGAAAACAAGTCACTGATCTACAAGTCAATACTGAAGCCTATTTGGACTTACGGATTAGAACTGTGGGGAATAGCAAAATTTTCTAATATCAAGCGCATTTAATCCTTCCAGTCAAAAGTCCTTCGAACAATAGTTTTTGCTCCTTTCTATAACAAAACCTTACATCATGACCTAAACATCCCATTTGTCCTAGACCTTATCTCAGAAAAATTCTCCGAATTTCACCAGAATCTTACGTACCATCCAAATCCTCTTGCACAATCTCTATCAAGCACCACCCATCCCTATAATCCTCCCAGGTTGAAACGGCAGTAGCCCTGCGACCTCTTGTAGATTGTATATATTGGAGTTCTGGCATTGTCCAGATTCTCCACTCAAGACATGAGTCATATTTTATTTATTGTATATACATTTTTCTTATTATTTTGCTTCTATTTATTTTATATTTTTTGTACATATAATGTCAATGTGACAGATTGTTGTAATACTCAATAAATAAATAATATTCCGAGAGAATTTTCACTTTCACTTATCTACATAAGTAATATATAATAATAAAAAATATTACATAACTGAAAGTATAGGTTTTACTTTTTCTGAGTCCAAATAAGTAAGTCTCACAAAATATGTACAGAACATTGCTGTAAAATTAAAAGTCGATATGAATCGAAATGCCAAAGAATTATACCGAAGTTGGAATTCTTAAATATGAAAGTTAATTGCTCAAAAACAGATTGGTTAGTGATCACCTTTCAAAAAGGAAAGGTAAGCAGATTACCAAAAATTTAAAAATGGGAAGTACAATTAAGTCACCTTCTAAGTCCATCGTTTATCTAGGCATTAAGCTGGATCGGCACATGAAACTGTCGGCCCATATTTACACATAAGGTAAGGTTAAAACCTACAGACTCCACCATATTTTAACTTACAACGGCGCTCTCACTACGACTTAAATTACTAATACATAGAATTTCCAAATCATTTTCAACCTTTTCTAAGTCAAATTCAACCTTTTCCAAAACAAATTAAACATTTTCCAGGTCAAATTCAACCTTTTTCATTTCAAATTCAACCTTTTTTATTTATTTAATTTTTCGATTCATGGATCAGTTATCGTATGCATAGTTTTTGAAAATGGCCCCCATTTTATTCACAAGATTGCAACACTGCGTTTCGACTTATTTGATTTTTTCGAATTTATTCGATATAAGGGTCTACATTAAGGATTCCGGAGCCGTAGATTTTGAAAATGACATCCATTTTGAAATTACGCCACTGCATATCGACTTATTCAATTTTTTCGGTTTTATTCAATGTGAGGATTTACTTCTATTTTATCGGAGATTTTGAAAATAACACCCATTTTAAGATTAAAACATTGTTTACAAAGGATTAATTTTTTTTTAGCCAAAATTAAAGCCGAAAATATTGCGGTATCCTCTTACAAAATTATATGATACAAATTTCAAACAATTAGCTGAAAAATCTGAAAATGATAGGCCAAATTTATTACCAGTTGCTTTTTTGGCTTTTTACTTTCTCTTTTGTGATTAATTTAACCTAAGCTTCATAATATTTATTTTTTCATACTCGAAAACATATTGATGAAACTTGGTATTGAAAAGATATAAAAAAAAAAATAATTAATCAAAATGCAAAGGAGTAATCTTGAAATGGAGATTAAATATAAGATAAATTTCAAATAGTACGTCTCTGATAACATATAAGTAGATCCTTATACCGAATAAGTCCAAAAAACTTAAATAAAGCGAAAGACAGAAGCACAATCTTAAAATCGAGGTCGTTTTCAAAATCTAAGGCTCCAGAAACATAAGGATAAACCCTTATATCGAATAAATCCGAAAAATTTAAAGAAGTCGAAAAGAAGTGGCGTAATTTCAAAATGGAAGTCATTTTCAAAATCTATGGTTTCGGAAACATAAAAGTAGACCCTTACATCTAATAAATTCGAAAAAAATAATTAAGACGAAACGCTGTGGAGTAATCTTAAAATAGACGTCATTTTTAAAAATCTACCAAATTACGGAATATACTAAACAAAATGGCTCTTATCAACAGTTAATAAGAAATATTAATTTCATAAACTAAAAATTTTTACTTGTGGATTGATGGTTGACTGTAGTGAATAATTGAAGAGAAGAATGGTTGAAGTGATCAGTCGAAGAAATTTAAAAAAAAAAAGATATAATTTTGATTATATTTATATACAAGACCGTCTTGTGACACCTCTTTGCTTGACCAGCCTTGATTAAGGCCTGAACTTCGGGACGAAAAGTAGGCAAAAATAAATATAAAGATAATTGTTTATGTTTACAATTTTCCTAACTGATCACCCCAACCATTCTTATATATATTTGTATACAGTAGCGATTATATAAATTGCACTAACTATTTCTTTGGTTCTTATGTTGATAAAATTGATTTCATTGAATTTGGTTTTATTTTCTTCACTTATTTAGATTACAATAAAGCTTTAACAGTGTTTTTAAGTTGTTTTAATTAATGCTAGAATAAAATCTGTAAGCTGTAATTAAGTTTAAAAAAACTGTCATCATCAGAAAATATTAAATTGTGAAGTTACATGAAGTAAAGAAATTTTCACGGGAAATAGTAACGAGAATAGGGTTCCTACAATGCACGGTAGTAATAGTTTTCATGAGGGAAAAAAATGCACCATAATAAAGTAAAGTAAATGCGCTAAATAAAGAAACTGGGAGGAGAAAAAAAAAATTAGACATTTGGGTGGAAATTTGACCCCTTAATGGTGCGATTGTTTTTAAAATGTTGTTTCAAAACTGACATGGAATGCCCGGAGATCTTGCAGATACCATTCTGGTAAATAAAATAAAATGTTTACTGGGTGAAGCAATTTCTATGACTGCGACTGTAAATATAGTTTTTTTATCTTTATTTTTTATTTTTAAAAAAGGAGGAAATCAATAAGAGATTTGCGAGTTATGTGGCGGAAACGGAAAAAAGAAAAAAATCTATAACATGAGGTGACCTTTTCAATGGATGCCAGCACCTTCGTATTATATTTAGTGGGCAAAGATGCCGGAGTTCAGTCTCTACATTCCATAGTCGATCCATCATTCTTCGCACTGAATGTTTTATGCAATACTCTATTCTTGAGAATGTCGAGACCTTATTTTTCTATAGTTGAAGCTTCCACAATTTCCCTCAGTGACGAAAAACAAGCAGTAGACTTGTAAATTCTTACTTGCAGGTTTTCGGGTGACGGGACTATGAATCAGATACTCAAGACTAAAACATGAAAACCTATTGACAAAGAGGGAATCCCTTTCCTGCGTGGTAAATATCACAGTGATGCACATCTATAAATCTATCGTTGTGCCTATAAAGAACACTGGAGTGAAGAGGAGTAGGAGAATAATATTGCTGAAATTTTCAAATCAACACGAAGATTGCATCGTATTGTTTTTATTTATTAAAAAAAAACAACACAACTATATAAACATTTCATAAATGAATACAATATATAATATATATTTTTTCTCACCGGTGTTTTATTTCGTCATATCTTCGTTAGTTCCAATTATCGGACCATCATTTTAAAGATTGTCTAAACACAACCTCCAACATCTCATAAAAACCAATAAACTTAATTTAGCCATAACAGGAAAAGTATGCAATTTACAGCGGATTAACTCCATGAATAATTAAAAGGTTGCAAAATTTCCTACAAAAAATATATATAATAAATAATATAATTATTTAATATATATATATATATATATATATATATATATATATATATATATATATATATATATATATATATATATCGAAATCTGACCATTATGAGCAAATATATAGACTAAAGTAAATTGTAGAAATGTTTTAGTTTATGTTTTTTAATTAACTATTTTAATTCGACTAAGAAAAGAAAAATTAATTCTTCCAACTCATGATACATTGCATTAACATATTTCCATATTCTTCTATCACTTGTTTTCTAACTAATGTTTTATGCGAATTATTCGCACGGGCCAGCTACTAATAATATATTTGGATTTAACCGAAGTAATGTTTCATGTGGTGAACGAGGTAGTTCAATGAGTAAGGAACTGTGTCCGAAGAGCTTGTTTCCGGATTCAAGTCCGACTATTGCAGTAATTATTTATCTTACTACATCGGTAGTGGACTATCCATGGGATCGAGAGTTTCTTTTGGGATATATCCTGTGTATGTAAAATGGGTATTCTTAATCAAATGAAAAGAGAGAAACCTTGGAGGTTCAGCGGGACCTGGTAAAATAATCTCAATGCACAAAGTTCGATTAAGAAAGAGTGCTTACTAACAAACTACTAACGCAAGATCATTCATGGGTTGAAGTGGTATTTTTTATAAAGAATCGTCAAGGTTATTAAAAAAGAAAAAAAGTTAACGGAATAGTAATTTTCATAATGAATATTAATGCTTACAAATTCGGTATTGATTCTAATACGAAGCCGGAACTGTTTACAGTATTTCTAATTCATTACACTCAGTTGGGAAGGAGTTTAAATATATGCCATTTGTTACATTGGCGTTCCTAAATATTTAACTGGAATAGTTCCATCTATAAAGGATGAGAGGACTTATTAATAGTTTGGGGACTCAACAAAGTCTTCCGAGCTTTACAAGTTAAGTGAAGTTCGGAACAGCATTACATTGTGGAACGATCAAGTGGATTGCCACGTTGGTTGTGGATATTGTAACGTAATAGTTTAATAAAGTTTACACACCAGAGCTGTTTACTAACCATTACAGCGCCAGGTGGCAGAAAAGGCTACCCGAATTCATCTAGGGGAAACTAAAACACTCGATGAAAATTATAAGTAAACCATACATTAGTTATCGATGAGAAAGATAAAAATTGGTATTTCTAATTTGGCAAAAATATTATGTCGCTATGTGATTTAATTTTGAAGTGAAATATAATTTAAGAAGTGTAATTTTGTTATAAATACAGAGAACGATTGATAAAATGAAAGAGTAAAAAGTTCATTTGAAGTAGGAGTGATTTTATCAAATATTTTTGAAGCAAAAATAATCAAATAAATATTCTAAATTGAATAACACAATACTAACATTTTAAAACGAATAAAATACTCTTTGTGAAAGAAATGTTGTACAAATCAATGCTCTAATGAGCCAAATAAATAGATCTCAAACTAGTACAATAATGGATTATTATGGTTTTTATTGTTAAATTTTTAAACGGTTAAGTAAATTGTTACTTTACATTTTGTGTATACTGAAGAGACGATAGCCGCTAATACTTTAAATTGGTAGGGGAGAAAATAGTTGTAAATGTGAGAATTCATACTGGCGTACAGTACTATATTTCAATATTATCTACCCTTTTTATTGATTTTTTGAAATCGATTTTGAATTTTAATGGTAGGTAATTCACTTAATTGCCAAAAGATGCTGAGCAAACGTACACAACTCATCACACAAATGAGCATACCCAGATTTTTTTTTTTTAAATTAACATTATCAACTGAGCTGATTTCACACCTGAAGTGATATTTATAAAATAATTTATTTTTTTTTCATCACTAATCATCTCAATGCGACCCGCTGACCTTAGTAGAGGTCAAAATATGGCCCATGGGTTTATTTAATCAGTAATTCGATAGGTTAGGACGAAATTCTCTACGTCCGAGTCCATTCAATCAATTTCCGCGGTAAAGCTTTAGAATAATTGATATGATGTGGTCAATGGCTCTAAAATCTTCAAATAGGAAACCCGAACAGGCGAGTTTGAAATTTTAAACAGCAGCATCGCTGCCGGGTTTGAGAGGGGCTTTGATGTATATTCATTGCTGCCTAGGTCCAGATTTATTATTCCCAGATCCGTTTAGCGATTTCATGATAGCTTTGGTCTTTGTAGGAAGGTTCTCGTATTTTATTCGGCGTGTTTGCTTTTCATGAAACAGTCGATTTAGAATTATTTATTGCGGATGATTTGTTTTGTGTTTCTATGAAAGGATTCACTCTTTAAAAAAATGTAATTATGAGAGAAATACTTATGTTTGTTTCTTTTTTAAAAATATATCTATATATATATATATATATATATATATATATATATATATATATATATATATATATATATATATATATACATAAATATTATAGTCCGCGGTACAGACCACCTTTTATCAAATTATTAACCGCCGTCTATTGAAAAAGTATACATAAATACATTTTATGATACAATTTTTGTTTCTTTGTCCCTTTTCCAAAAGTTAACCAAAACCATCTTCTAGTCCCCCGACATATTGTGAAAAATATATATCTTATGCGTGAACACTGAGTACTGTATTCGATTATATTTGAAATTATCCGTTTGTATGGAAAAAAAAACTAAGGTGTGTGCCTTAGACCAAGCGATAGAAGTGAAACGATCAACAAGGCTAGATTAATAATAGAAACATAAATTGCAAATGATAGCTCATTATAAAAAAAATGAAATGCTGAACATTTCTTATTTATATCCAATTTTTAGTTTCTAATATATTTTAAATCACATCTTTAATAAAATTCGTTATCATTTCGTTTTCGACACTATTTTTGCGCTTCCCGCCTCTCTAACACGGCGCGCGTAAATATATAGTGTTAAATAATAGCTCATTACAAAGAGGATTATTTGATGAACATTTTTCTCGTTGACAATAGGCAGGTCCGATTTTTAGTTTTTGATATATTTCAATCCATATAGAAAACATTTCCATTAGTCAGCTCCAGTCGACCAAACCCGAACGTTACAGGGCCGAGATCTGACGGCTCAATCTCATTCACTCTCCACAAAAAAAGTGCCAAATGCGCCTAAAAAAGTTTTTAATTAAAAAAAAATGTATGAGGTTTATCAGGATTGTCAGGCGATTTCGTCGAAAACAATATGCGTTGATATATTTATTTTCATTATGTTACTTTAGTATACTATTAAAGCTCTATTTAGTTTAGAAGAGCGGTACATGGCCGTTCCATGAATTTCAACGAAGCGTGAGTAAATTGGTTGTTATATTTTAACAGAATAGGTTAAGCTTCTGACTGAGCGCCCCCGGTATGTTGAGTAAAACAATATCGGTAGATCCAGCCTTATCTTTAGTGAGGGAGCGCCGAGTAAATAGCTGCAAGGTGCAGAACAGGAGAGAGTTATAGTAAATTGATTCTGAAAATATGATGCGAGGCTCATCTATTGGATAGAGGTCACATCCAGTTTATTATTTATACAATTAATTAATATTAAAAAAAAAACAATAATTTACATAAGTGTTGTCTATCTTCTACAGCAATATAACACTATTAGTCCAGCCAATGAATGAATATAGAAGGAATTGCCGGGGACACATTTTTTTACTTTGGGGGGCTAGTAAGGAGGTAAACATACTATAATGTTTAAGACAAATATTAGAGTTTTTTTTATATTCACATGTCTATACATATTATACGCCTTCGATAGCGTCTGGTGGGCGAGCGTAGTCCAGCATTTGCAAAGGTATGAAGCTCCCAGCAACTTATATGGCTTGATCACAAGCTATCTCCACGATAGGACATTGAAGATTAAAGGTAGGTTCTATGAAGTAGAAGATACAGTGGAAAGGGGTTGTCCACAAGGCTCTGTCCTTGGCCCTGCCCTATGGAAACTGGTCTTTGACGAGTTGCTGGGAGTGCTGGAACAGGAGCGGTTCCCCACAACTGCATATGTAGATGACCTGGCTGTTGTGGTTGCCTCGAACAGCAGGGCCAGATTAAGATATGAATATGGCAACCTTGAGAAAGAAGTTAAGGATGACGGGTTCCAAGACTCAGGCCATCCTCTTGAGAGGTTCGACCGATAGGGCACACCCTATAACCTTGGTGATACAAGGTTCAAGAATACGTCCAAGTGAGATAGTCACCTATCTTGGAATTAGGATTGGAAAAAAATTCAACGTGACGCCTCACTTGGATTATTTAAGAAATAGCGACCACTTATCACTTAATGGTCTCATTCGCATAGGGAGAGCCTTTTGGGGCCTTATTTATCCAGCAACTATGGCCATTTATAAGGGAGTAATGGTTGGTATCCTGAGATACGCGTCTTCAGCATGGAACGGGAATCTCTCGTACCGTCAGAAGCGCAGGTTGGCAAGAATCTATCGGATGGCCCCGCTTAGAGTAACCAGGTCACACTGAATTGTGTCTCATGAGGCGGTGCAGGTCTTAGGAGGAGATATTCCTCTCGATCTCCTCCTGCAGTAAGACTTTTTCCGGCACAATATTAAGAAGGATGGCTGGACGGATTTACCAGCGAACATTCGAGAGAGGATTTGTGAAGATCCCAGAAGATGGAAAATGATCCTCCGGGAAGTTACATTGGAACAATGGAATTGGCGATGGGTGACAACCCCAAACGGGTGCACACTAAGAAAATACTTTCCCACCATTGAATCGCGCTTAGAAAAGAAATGGTTCCTCCCGGAATACTGGGTCTCACATATCCTCACGGGGCATGGAGGTTTCAGAGCGAAACTTTTTAAACATGGGAAAAACATAGGTCCCTTATGCTCCACTTGTGGAGTACCTGAATTTGCTGCGCACATCATTGTAGCCTGCACCAGCTATGAGGCATTGAGGGCCAAATTGATGAGGGATACAGAGCTTACGTTTTAACAGAAAGACACCTACCCCAACTGATGTCTCAACAAAATTACCCGCACTTTTAAAGTTTTGTATGCGGGTGGAAAAAAACTGTGGGTCCAACTCACTTCTTTCTGGGTCGGTGTGAAGAAGTACTACCTAGAAAGCCGCTGATCAGGACAGGAGAAGAAGATAGAAGAAGACAAAATTAGAGATTGTTTTCAATCAATTTTATCGTTAGAAAATTGCCAGTAAGTAGTGTCTAACATAGCACTCATGGAAGCTCCAGTATCAATTTGAGCCCACATTGTTGTACCCTCAATATCCATTCATCTAAATTTGGATTGAAATTAGACAAATTTCCAAAATGCGTTTGACTCATTGTATCGTAATCCTTCCGAGTGCGCCAATATTACGTTTAGAATAAATACTAAAGTTTTTCAATATCTGCCTTTTTATATTCACATCCATAACAAAATACAACATGTGTTAATTATTACACACTCATTAAAATGGTGGGTTACATATAGCCTCCTATATCAGTGCCTTGTATTATATATCACACACACTAAAAGTCCCCACTACACTACTAGGTGGTGAGCCAGATCTCGGCGGGGGAGAGGGGAGCGAGGGTGAGTGGGGAGAGGGGCGCCTAGAAGGTAATTTTTTTCTGATTTTAGCTTATATCAGGAAAACTATCTATCGCATCGACAATACTGTTCTATACAAAATTAAAGCTACTCAAATTTACAATATGATTGATAATAATCGTATACCTTTTTTCGCTTTCTTGCTTAGTTTCCGAGTGATCTGTCCTCAACTATCGCGAATGCGGAGAAAAAAATTACCTCACGTTTTTTACTCTATTTTACTAGCTAACTCTTGATTGCTTCTTTCTACGGTCAAATCATGGTGAAGAAAGCTTTTAATAATTAAATTTTCTTCAAGAATATATATTATTTTACTAGTTTATCTCCAACGGTTCAAAAGTTAGATCAATTATAACTTTTGATGTCAATTTCGAGAATTAGCAGACAATTTTTTTTTGTAATACTCGTTATTATTATTATTATTATTATTATTATTATTGCTCTAACTCTCTATACATATAAATTTCTATGTATATATACGTACATAAAATAACTTTTATTATAAAAATTATTTTTTCTGCAAATTCTCAGAATCGACATATAAAGTTATGCTGATCTAACTTTTGAACCGTTGAAGATAAACTAGTAAAATAATA
This sequence comes from Nezara viridula, assembly GCA_928085145.1. Classification (NCBI taxonomy): domain Eukaryota; kingdom Metazoa; phylum Arthropoda; class Insecta; order Hemiptera; family Pentatomidae; genus Nezara; species Nezara viridula. Next base: position 139,008,998 of record OV725077.1, on the reverse strand, counting down.
TGTATTCTTGAAGAAAATTTAATTATTAATAATAAGATTAATTATTAATATTAAATTTAATTATTAATAATAAGATTAATAATAAATTTAATAAGATTATGCACCGAGGCGTTTAGATCCTCTCCCGTTCAAAGCCTATACGTCGAAAGTGGAGAACTGAGCTTAGCTTTAAGAAGAGACTATCTTACTCTAGTTTACGCCTCATCTATAATTTCTAAACCGGACCATCCTAACCATAGTTTGTTTACCAGTATCAACACCAACCAAGTGTATTACTCAACTGGCATTATGGAGAGAACCCACAGACTACTTTTAGAATTAGACATCAGACTGGACAATATAATGACAATAGACGACGCTTTATTCTACCAGTGGAATAACTCTTTCATAAAAATAGATACGTCTCTTTATAGGAAAATACAAACTGACGACGACCAATTCGTCAAAAAACATTTATTTACAGAAATGAAACGCAAATACCACGGACACACAACCCTTTATACAGATGCGTCAAAAACAGATAGTGACGTAGGATGTGCAGTAATACTGAAAGACCAGTGCCTCAAATTCAATTTGCCCCAAATAAACAGCGTCTTCACAGGCGAACTATTCGCCATATATCAGGAAACATATATATATTACTAACAGGAAAAAACATAAAAAATGACCTTATAGTTACAGAATCTTTAAGCTCATTAATGGCCATTGCCGAAGGGAAAGCCGACAATGCCATTTCCAGGAAAATCAAAAACTGCCTCTGGGAAATGAATGAGTTGTCGGACAGAGACAACGTCGTCGCATGGGCACCCTCACATTGTGGCATATCTGGGAACGAAGCTGCAGACAGCGCTGCGAACCTGGCAAGAAGAAAAACTAATGGAACCACAATGACCAATTTAACGACCACTGCTGACTGGAGATTGGAATGCAAAAATAATTCTAAATGAAAAATGGCAATTCAAGTGGAACCAATCTACGAATAAATTGCAAGAAATCAAAAAAGATACCAAACCGTGGACGACCTCTTTCAGAAAGAACAGGAAAGAAGAAACAATCTTAACTCGGCTTAGAATTGGACATGCAGCCTTTACCCATGGCTACTTAATGAGAGGCCTGGAACCACCATTTTGTAAAACATGCAACACACCACTTACACTGAAACACATTGTAACAACTTGCAGACTATACTCTGACACCAGAACAAAACGTAATATACCTTCCAACATAGCTGAAGCACTTTCAGATGACGAAGAAAAGATACAAAAAGTGTTTGAATTTATAAAATACATTAAATTTGTACACTTAATTTGATTACATCTAAAGCCGCTAATGACCCGATCGGGTAGATGCGGAATGTAACAATAAAATAAAATAATTATTAAAAACTTTCTTCCCGATGACTTAATCGTATAACGGAGTAATCAAGAGTTAGCTAGTCAAATACAGTAAAACAACAATTATTTAATGATTTTGAAATAAAGGTAAAGTTTTTTTCCCCACATTAGCGATAGTTCAGGACGGATATCGTGAGATAGCGAAAAAAGGTTCATCTTCAATCATATTGCAAATTTTATCAGCTTTAATTTAATGTAAACGTCTTTGTCGATGAGATGGATAGTTTTCTTGAAATAATCGAAAACTCGAAAAACAGCAACAAACACAGGTCAAATTTTTTTTTCTTCATAATTAGCCTTGTTGAGGACGATTAACTCGGAAACTAAGCGTTATAGCGAATAATAATATATAATCAATCATATTGCAAATTTTATAAGTTTTAATTAATGGATAATTTTCCTAATATAAAAAAAAGAAAAAAAAAGTGACCTATTAGGCGCCCCTTCCACATCTGGCTCACCACCTAGGGGTGGGGACTTTTAAGTACGTTTACCACCTTACTGGTCCAAACAATGTCCAAAAGTCAAAAATTGTATCGCCGCCATTTCCATCTATACCTCCTTTTCGAGCATTCATTGAGCGGACTGTATAATATTAGGCAGACAAAGAAAAATGAATCAAGATAAATAATTATTTGGAGACATAAGAATGTATCATATCTGAGGTTCAGAGCCCTTTTTAACGAATTATTGACCCATCTAAAACATCGTAAATAGCTTCATTTAATCGTAATCTACAACTTCATTATTTCCGGAAATTCGGAATAATGACGCCTTCATATTAATAATGACGCCTCCAATAAGACGAAATAACGAGATTATATAGGCCAAACGGTAGAATATTTTTGTAGGGCATCTTTTTTCTCGATGTTGTGATCAAATTATTTTACAGTTCAAGTGAAAAGAAAATGGGTGCACACAATCAGTAAGTACATTTCTTGATGGAGCTGATTTTTAAAATAAATTTCTATGAATGTCGAACATATTGATTAATTCAAAAACATATTAATTGATCAAAATGACACAAACAATTTTATATATAAAAAACAGTGTTCAATGTTAAAGTGAACAATGTTCTGATTTCACAGAGATAAACACAACGAAAATAATTTGTGATTAATTGTTTAAAATGTTATTTAATGGCTTTATGTATGAAAAATATTGCCATTTTTGAGATATCAAACTATTAATCTCAGACTGTAATATTTATATTATATCATTTGGTTGATTCTGATAGTCCAGTAACTATTTCTTAATATTTTAAAAAGCTATTAAAGTTTAAATTTTTGTTTTACCTACATGTTCTAAGTATGCTTCATATAACATTAATTTCCTCTTTATTATTTCCATTTTTGTATTTTGTTTTTGAGATATAGCCATTATCTTTGTTAGATTGTTATATTTAACTATATAAAAGAAAAATTTGAAATTTGATGAACAAGTTTTCAATGTTTATATTTCTTCTCTCTCTCTCTCTCTCTCTCTCTCTCTCTCTCTCTCTCTCTCTCTCTCTCTCTCTCTCTCTCTCTCTCTCTCTCTCTCTCTCTCTCTCTCTCTCACTCCCTCTCTCTCTCTCACTCTCTCTCACTCTCTCTCTCTCCCTCTCTCTCCCTCTCCCTCTCCCTCTCTCTCTCTCCCTCTCCCTCTCCCTCTCCCTCTCTCTCCACCCCTCTCTCTCTCTCTTTCTCTTAGTTAATGCGGTTATCATTAAAATAAATACTCTTTAGATCGAATATTTTATTCCACATTTCCCTGCCTGAGGCATCTTTTTTGATGCCGTGCCCTATCAAGATTTGGTCCAATTCATCTTTCGAACTTCCTCTTTCTTTTCCATTTAGGTAGAAGCTATTCAAATATCATTATTTTAGCAAGCATGTAAAACAACTTGTAAATAAATTGTAACAGCTATGTAAAACATTTTCGTTTTAAAGATATGGAGATTTTCCTGTTGCCTCCATCAGTCCCCTTTCATTACACCCTTTTCCTTTTGGTTTTAGTCAGATGTCGCTAGAAGTCTCCCTTTTTTTCTCATTCAGAAGCCTTAATGATGGCCAGCTTTGATAACTCATGTTTCTGAGTAATGGATCTTGATAAATTCACAAAGGAACTCAGTGGTCATGGTTGGACTCAGTGGACTTGGTTATCTCGACTGGACTATCGCTAAAGAATTATTCACACGGGCCTACTAGAGTAAAAATTACTATTTTTTTACATGACTAAAACTAGCTGAAGCCTAGTTGTTATACTATGAACTCTTCTTTGATGAAAAGGATGTAACTTTTTTATAGCTGAATAGGGGAAAAGAGAAGATAAATGAGTCATAAACTCATACAACGTAGCCCTTTATAATAAGTGAAGGGGTAGAAGCACCATATATTAAACATTCCACTGCTCAGCCTCCATGTCTCGAGTGGAATGCCACTGCTATGTCACCCAGACTTTTCCACTTACCGTTCTACTTAACACCTTAACTGAGGAATCCTGTGAGGTTTTCCTCTGTGCTTCAATAACCTCGTGTTTCATTATATTTTCGATCAGTTTTATATTTAAATCAGGTCATTGCTTTATGGATTCGGGTGACAGAATTGAGAGAAAAGAAAGCAACAACAAATGACATTTTTATATACGAAGTGTATCAAGCTGATTTCTTAGATATTGTCTACCAGATAGATTAGTATGCTGTTTCAGTTAGTAACTCAACACATTTGAGCAGCATTACAATTTTACTGGAAATATATATATAGTATCACTTCATACAGAGGAAGTATTTTTGGAATTATTTAAAATTAATATAAATAAAGAATTTTTAATTTTTTTTTATGAAAGTTGAGCACTCATAAGTTTTAAATAACATTAGAAAATAATTACACTTCATGGTTAGACCATAAGGTAAATACAATTAGATATATGAAATTTTAAAAAAATAAGGATTTAATTTTGCAAAGGTCCCATTTTAGGTAAGTTCCATTACACATCGCAACTAAGTAACTGTTATATATTATTATTATTATTATATATAAGTAATATATACCAAAGCAGGGCGAAATTCCATTTTATAACTATGAACATTTATATACTTAATTATTCAAAACATAGGAACGAAATTTCATATTAAATAAAATTTAGATGGTTGTAAAACGGCTCAAATAATTTTAAATATTCCAATGTTAACAAAATATAATAAATATCTTAATAAATAAATTTAATAAAACAAAAGTTACCGACATTAAATGTCGTTTTACTATAAAATTGTAGTAACATAAATCTAGTAGTCAACAAATAATGATATAATTGTATACGTTAAACCGTTATAATAGTCAAATGTCTAGGCAATTGATGATTCTAATTGTGTTGTAAATTGAAGATTAGCAAAATATCGAAGAATTATTTTTTGTCATCTCTTGTAATAATAGTCTATTTCGTAACCGAAAAAAATTCGTATTATTAATAAATTATATAATTAAAGCAATGTGTTTAATTGAATTGAATACTTCTAATGAGTTCATTGATGATTCGGCAATTTCCTACGACCATAATTGAAATTGACAGTTATTTAAATAGTTGTTGACCATTCACCTAACTTTGTATACACCGTATTTAACTTTGTTTCTATATATGATGAAATTTCGGTGTGCTATTCTATTCGGTCTTTTTTTTAGCGGATCAACTTACAGGAACATGTTCATAGACAACCATCCCTATCCGAGATTATTATCTTTTTTTTTTTTTAAATTTACCTCTGAAAAAATATATCTTTGAATAAAATAGAAATAAAAAATGTTTTATTGATTTTAAATATTGATGGAACAGACTCAAACCGAGAGAAATCAATTTCTCTAAAAACTAAGATCTTTGTAACGAGCTTTTATTTGATTGTGTATTTGTCAGTCCTGGTGATGCCAAACTTGACAAACTGACATTGTGAAACGTTATTGATTAATGGTTTATTGCTGTTTTGATATTATTGGAATTATTTTGACATTTCTATAATATTATAATGACCCAATAGCAGTTATTGTGGGTTTCTTTTTTGAGTTTTTTTGTCACCCATTGGTAACTGTAATTAGCAGCAACAAAAAATCACGAAAATAAATTACAATTCATTTTCGATTTCCAATTATTTCATTCTTAATGGAACCTGAATTAAGAAAGGTCAGTTTTATGTTACTTGAATAAACAAAACCAAGCAATAACAATAAAAATATTAATGATGCAGTTTTAGCTCATTTGGCTGCTTGCACGCTGTTATGCGCTTCATATATGGTTGTGTAAATCTCCGCTAGGATGTCAACACCAATTAGCTTCCCGGAATGGGAGAGGGGAGGGGGTAACGAGCACTTTGATGGGTCGCATCAGGTTTCGTGTACCGAATTTAGGAAGAATCGAATCACGACTAATTATTAAATTGTTTATTTCATAGTGATAATGTTTATACTGGTTATGAAATTTTAAAATAAATAAATAAATTAATAATCAACTAATTCGGTTTTTGTTTTAAACCATCAATATCGTTCATGCAAGCGCTATGACTACCTCAATATGATCTCATAAGCAATAGTTTAAAACTTATGTGAAGAATCAAAAGTTTTAAAACTGTGCCAAGAGATCTGGTTGTTTTAGAAATACTTTAATAATTTAGAGCTGGATGACTTAGAAAGGATGAATAAGTTCTATACATATCAATTTGATGTGGAGGAGTACAATTATGATGTTCAGAAGGGATGAATTAAATCTGGTATTTAAAATATTATTGAGAACGTTGTAGTCTCTCAATCAAATCAGATGAAGATTTAAAAGAAAATCTAATTTCATAATAAAATTATGTAATTAGATGTAAGTTCCTCAATGACCATCAGGAATTGAAGGGTCAATAAAAAAAACTAAAAGCACATCTCAGCGAAAAAGCTTGAATTTTAGTCATACTTTCAATTTTGATTGCAGGAGGCCATGGATCGAACAAAAAAATAAAAATAAATGTAGGGAGTTTTTATTATGAGTGAAAATTCAACGTAATTGTTGTGAAACGAAAACATATAACATTGAATATTAAAAATTAATTTGTTTATAATATAATATAATATATAAATACTAATAATTATTAATTAATTATGATATAAACATATTATGATTGTATAGTTGTAAAGATATTTGTTTTTGTTTATATATATATATATATATATATATATTATATATATATATATATATATATATATATATATATATATATATATATAAAAATACAATTGAATATATAACGTATTTGATTAGATTAAACGTAGTTGATAGGGGAGACAACCTTCACAGCATTTCTACATTTGGTACATTTATAGAAGGTTTTTAGCTAAAAAATAAGACGAAACATTGGAAAATATTTTAGATTTCTCATTCCAGTAAAATCTCAAATAATATACGTTTTTCAGAGTCCGAATAGTTTGTCGCGGAAAATAATAATAAGAATATCGCCTAAAAATTGAGAGGTGATTGAATCATAAAATCCTAAGATATGTATCAACATATCTTACATATAACAAATAAAAAGATAATTACATATCAACATATAACATAATCTATAATCTAAAGGGACCTAGTTCCAGAATAAAGATGATTTTTCTATTTCTATTTCTATTTCTAACATTGATTTATAAATGACATACAACTATGATGACAACACACAACTATGATGACATAAATATAAATAACAATTGAAATAAAAATGTAGGTATCAATAAAATAGTTAGATGTCTACTGCTGGGAGCTTAAATCTAGGCTTTCCTTAATAGATTTTAGTTTACACCTTTTATTCATTGATATAGCTTATTTAATATTTATTTTATTTTTTTTATTGAGGAGGAGGGGAAGAAACGACATTCTCGCCCCCTCAACAATTTTATTAGTCCTCCCTTGAGGTTGTAGTTAGTAGAATGTACCAAGACCAATTCTCACTTGGCACCAATATTTGTTGTGTTATAGTTTATACAACCAGTTGAATCTTAGTCACCGAACTCGACCGAATTACGCCCCTACGGTAAAGTGGTATAAACAGTACCATTTTTAATATTTTTCACTCTGTCCATTTTTGGTCATTTTTGAAAGTTCATATAAAAAAGGGAAAAGATTTTTTAAGATTTACATTTTTGAAGAATGTAGTACACTGATAGAACACTAAAAGAAATAAAAATCAAAGGCGAGTTCCATTCCATTATTACAGCTCTAAAAGTATCTATTTATGGTAATTTTCATATTTTTTTTTTTAACCATCTAATCTGGGGCAAAAATATAAAAATATATAAACTATCCTCATCATTATTTTTGTTTTTATTTTGTTTGATGGCTATAAAATTATCATAACAATCTATAAATTATAAACATTGCTTTAGTAATGCAGATAGGAGGTCGCCATGACCAGATTAGGAATAGGTCATACAAATTTGACTCACTTAAGTAAATCTTATCAATAACCAACCACCTCCAACATGCCTCTATTGCAATAGCCCTCACTATCAACCATATTTTTCAGGAATGCCCCTATCACACTTCAAGCTTAAATAGATTATCTCTTAGACCAGATATACTTGTGATATTAAATAATAATGAATGAAATCTAAAAGCAGTTATAAATTTCGTTAAAACCCATAGGTTATTCAACAAAATATAGAAATGCATTTGTATTTTTGTTTGTTTGTTAACTATTTATTTATATTTTTTTCGTTTATTTATTATTTATTTTATTATTTTTATTATTATTAGTTTCTGAAGTCTAGTGAACAAAAATAAATTCCTCAAAAAGCGTTGATGACCCTGGGGTTTTATGGCTTAAAGCCAAAACAAACATCAGTGGAAAAGCATATTCAGTTCATCAATCACGTTTCGGAAACGTCTCGGCCCTGATGAAGGCCTTAACTTTATAAAATATAATATCAAAATAAATAACATTTATTTATTTTTAATTTGTTTTTTTATTTACTGAACACCCCAACCTACTTCTCTTCAATTATTCACTACTATCAACCATGAATCCACTATCATATTCAATTTAATTGGTCACCAAGTTAGAAAGTATGAGATTTAATTTTAGTTTTGAACCCTCCATTAAATAGGGAATAACTATCGAAAAAATAATAAATATTAAAAATATTAAAAAAGCAATATGATCTGGGTGATTTTATATTTTCTCCTCCTTTTAAAGTAACATTCGTGATGGTTATCATAAATCTCTTCAAGATTTTATTAGAGAAATAAATAAAGAATGCTCATAAAGAAGACTTGAAGGGGAATCAATGGACTGGCGGATAAGGTCAGATTTATGATCTGAGCCTCCAAAGCATTAAATCAAGATACGGAAGGGCATTTCAATGGAGGGTGTGGAAATCCATCAGGGCCTGAAGGAAGATGGAGTAACCCGTGCTGGGTTTTAGGCAGGCAATAATACCTACGGTGAACTCTGTAGTCTTCGTCTTGGGCCTTCCTGGGGTCCTTCGTAAATCGTTGTACGTCGGTCATATATTGAGCATTGAGAGAGATTATTTAACGTTTATCGAGCAGAAATATCCACACAATTCCCTATTCTGAAGGAGGTTGTATATATATGGTCAGCTGTGGCGTTAGATAAGGTAAATACTTTTACTTAAATATCGCCAGTCCATTTTTTCGTCAGTTGTTTAAAACTGTTTAGTAACATTTACTTTGATGAGTCAAACAGTTATTATTTAGAAATAATATATCATAAAAGATTGTTTTCTTGAAAATCATTATTAAAAATAGGTTAGCTTTAACAATTAATTTTTTTCTAAATATTTACCAATATTAGCTTTCAAGAGGCCAAAAGTTTCTCATTGGTTGTTAAATGTTATCGAATAAATCCAACCCTTCATATCTTCTTCTCCAAATAAACTCACAAAGATATGAGTCAAACATATCTTCTTGCCCTAAACTGATTTTAATTGCGTCTTTTAACATATATGTAAATGCTGATATTTTGCCGACAACTTCTTTTGTTACACTTCCACATAGCTTCACCATTTTTTGTAAATGTAGTGTTATATGTTGTGTCCTCGAGAACATTTCCTTTTTCTATGTAATGTTCTATTCTTCATTATCATTTCAATGCCCTTCATTCCTGACAAAAGATTATTATTTAATTTTAATAAGTTCATAATTTAAGTTTTAATTTCACACTCAATAAAAAATTAAATTCATGATTCAAGTTATAACCTCAATAGAGCAATAGTAATATTTTATAAAACCATATCTATTTGACAAAAACTGTAACAGTTGTAGACTGACAAAAAATGAACTGACTATAATAAACTAAAAAAGACCCCGCATAGATAAGATTAATATCTGGGTCTTTAATTAATTCAATTTAATATCTGGGTCTTTAATTAATTTAATATCCGGTTCTTTAATTAATTTAATATCCTGGTCTTTAATTGATTTAATATCTGGGTCTTTAATTGATTTAATATCTGGGTCTTTAATCGATTTAATATATGGGTCTTTAATTAATTTAATAACTGGGTCTTTAATTGATTTAATATTTGGGTCTTTAATTAATTTAATAAGAAGTAGTACGTCCCGGTGAGAAATCTCACTTTGGATTGCTATCTATCATCCTAATGCATTCTATGTATGAGCAACATCAGTGAAAAATGTCTATTCTTGCTTCATAGTTTAACACCAATTTTAAATTGAAATTTACTTAATAAGCGGTTAGATCCCTCCAGTTTAATATACTAGATTAGGCAATAAGACATAACTTATATTAATCTAAGGATTAATAAGCGTACGGTATTATTTGGTTGCTGCAGAAGTGCCTTGTCCGTAGTTATATTAGTTACTAGTCACTTGGAGATAGCTCGGATGAATAGAAAGGGTGGTACAAAGGGTCCCATCCAATGCTCAATAATTTATTGCGAGTGACCAATGAGGTGTAGAGCCTAGCGTTGTTTTGGTGAAAACAAACATCCAATCATTCATAATTGTTCAGGATGTTCTCCGAATTCGATGTTACTATATCAGTTGAATAGCTGAATTATTGTTCTTCAAAGCCACATGAATGATTTTTTGATTTAATTCCTTCATAAGGAATAAATAAACAAACACTCCTTATAGGTTTTTTATTTTTTATCTCCATTTGTAGTTTGTTTACAAAGGTCTTGTTGATGCCATTTTGTGCAATTTGTGTGGTCCTAAATTCCTGCTAAATTTCCTGAAGATAGCTAAAGTTATATTGAAGGTATAACATTGTTTGTGATTTTTGAAAAAAAAAAATCATGTGAGGGACCCAAACATTAAGCCTGGAAACAGCCGAGCTTGTGAAAATGGTTTTCTACACTTGTGTGTGACACATTTAGGGCCTTAGCAATCTCTTGTCACTGATCGGATGGGATGTTGATTAACAATGGCCTTAACATTGTACGTTTCAATTTCATATGGGCGACCATTGAGCATCATTGATGTCAAAATTTCCACAATGATGTTTGGCAAACCAATTTTGATAGATGCATTCGGTTAAGATATCATTTCCATAAACACTGCAACTTTTTCATGAGCTTCTGCAGCACACTTACTTTTTTTTAAATTATACAACAAAATATGCCAATAATGAATGATATTTTCTGCCATATTCACAATGCAATAGCAAACTCAATACTGAGCTTGTTTTAACAAGAGTTAACATATATAATTGCTAACACATTACAAAGAGGATAAACAGTCCACCTTAGGAATTAATTCATCAGATAAGAAGTGTATCATAGTGATATAAAAATAAACAGAAAAATCGAAAGGACTTATTTGTCAACCCTATACTGTTTGGAGTTTCTATTTTCCTTTATTTACTTATTTTTTTATTTTAGCCTTATTATTTACTTTTTCTTCACGTTTCCTTTATGTCTATCTTTTCTTAAGAATTAGGATTATATTCATACGTATTCATATTCATGCGTATATTATCCATCCTCCATATTACATTCAATATTCCCTATTTACAATTATCTGCAATAATTGTTACCATTTCCTTCAGTTTAGTGTCTTGTTACTTAGTTATACTTCGTTTACACTGTTTATATAGTTTATTGTTCTTAATATTTCTATTCACACTATTTTATTATTTTTATTTAAATATCACGCAACTTTCACATTTTCTGTATCCTTTTGTATCATGTTCATTCTAGCTTTGAAGAAGACCTGCAAAGTTAGGAAGAAACCTTGGCTTGAAATAAAATATTTTTTCTCACAATTTTAATTTTTTTTATGACCGCCACCTCGGTCAATCTTCTTCCTCAAAACTATTGTTCATCTCGAAAAAGATAATGTTTCGAGATTTAATCCGTCGTGTTGATATTCGCTTAGAAATCATTAAAAATCTATTTATCTCGTCTCCATATGTCGATTATTAAAAACTTCTTGGTGTTGTGAACCTCCCAGTTATTCCATTGCCTTTTATTTTAGTTATAGTAAGATTTACTTCTTTTTGAATTAGGATTTGTAACTTCCCTATGGAATTGGCTTTCGTTCGATTCATCAATCGTTCATAAAAATGCATCGAACCACTGCGTCGGAAAGGGTATCTGTACTACCATACTACCGTGAAGTAGATTGGGAACTTAAGTAGAAATGGTGATTGAACTCAATCAAGGCTCACCTTGACTTAAATATCACTGTACTCCCAAATATGTGTTTGTAATCTATGCCTAATAATGATATACAAGCGTATGCTAGAGAGAATGTATGTGCGGTACTAATGAACAAGCCTCTTGATGATTGATTACACTTGCGTTACGGAACGTGTGTACCGATTAACTGGTGGCTTGTACAGGTAAACATCAGACATATGTTAGATCTAGAGGTTTCATGATGTTTATCGATCTAAATAAGGTCTACTGATAATTACTGAATGATTTATTCGAACGTACCAAAGACCATCCGTATCTTTGGTGAATAGAATCCTCATCAAGGGAAAATAAATGCCTTTAGGAACGATTTTAGAAAATAAAATAAGAAAGTTGACGAATCACGTAACTCTGGAATTATTTCGAATGAAATATAGCAGCCTTCGTTGCGGCGCTACTATCTTTTAATGATCATGTTCTTAATTTTAATTAGATTTATTACGGGTGACGAAAGATTCATACAACATTTTGTATTCAGTTTGAGGTAATTCTGCAATTACATGGATTTATCATCGATTTAACTTTTAATAGACAGTAGGATAGTATTTCTTCTAGCTTCAGCCTTATGATTAATTACCCACCATCGATTCCATTGATCAATGGTGTCCTCCAGGTATTATTCTTCGCCATTTAGATGCCTCTGCCGCAATCCTTTCTCGGAGATTTTCTGGAAGACTTACTGCGCCCTCTTTCTTTAGAATATAATTAGGCTTGTCTTATTGCCAGAGAAGATCGAGAGGCGCGCCTCTTGCTAAAACTTGCACCGTTTCATGAGCAACAGTCCTGTAGAAGTTTGTTACTGGAAGCAAAGCCGTTCTCTGGATTGTCACTAATCTCCTTTTCTGTAGTTGCAAGAGTATATGATTTCTACATTATAGATAGGCATCGTTGCTAGGTACCTGATGCACCAGACTGCACCACCAATATGTCTTATTCCATTGAGAGCTAGGGTTACCCTAATTCTCAGGTAATCCGATGACGAGTGACATTAATGACAATATATGACTATGGGAGTAGATATATATTTTTTTTACGGAACAAATGTTTACACCACATATCATATTTTATTTGCATTCTCCTCTTGTAGATAAGGATAGGTGCAACCAAAAGCATTATGCAACGTTGTAGGAGTTTGATTTTTGTTTTTAAATATTTTTAATTTGTCATTTTAGAAACCTTTGCCCGAATTTCTATTTAACTTAAAATGTTTGAAGTAATAATTTAAAATTTAAATTCGTACTGATGGTTACATTACTTTTGAAAAATAACATTAATTTATCTATTATATCAAAACGTTTTTAATGTATATTTTATTTTAGTATTAGAAGAGTGGAAGATTATAGGAGCTCTTCTATGAGCTTTATAATTATCACTAATTAAACAACTGCTTATTTAATTACATAAGTTTTGTGCTCCTGCAAACTCTTGGTACAATATATGTATTGAGCTTGTGTAACCTCCGACTCTCCTAATACAGAATATAGATTTTAGACTAAACATTTGTACGGGAAATGGTATTTATTCATCTGGAAGTGGTAGATTGATTTTATCTGGATGACATCAGTTATTTTTCTATCTATACATTTTCACTTTAATAAAATATATTAATTATTATGTTGCATATAATATTATTTATATTAAATTGTGATATAATTACTATTATTGTTAAATAGACAAGGAAGCACGATACGTACAATGGAAATATAATATATAAAACTCTCAAATTATTGTTAGCCTTATATAAAGACGGACAAATTGAATGTATATCACGGTGAAAATTTGTAAATAATAATAATCATAATTACTTATCAACATAAATTAGCAATAAAAGGTGATGTATAATATATATTTTTAAAGAAATTAAATGTTGTTCCAAACTGTGGTTTCATCCTCTTTATTTGATTTGTACTGTATAACAATCCATCGAAAATTTGTATTTGAAATATAGTGATTTGAAATAAAAATGACATTAAAAAAAATGTCACGATTTTTATACCAATTGCGGGGAATTCTACAAGAACCTGATGCGGTGCGCTTATCCGTTTATAGATGAGTAACAATTTTCATTACCAATATCTCGACCGGTTTTTAATCTTGCAGACTCATTTTTTCAAAGAGATCCCATTAGCGTTTTGAAATAATTAGTGATCAAAATACCTCACAAATATTTTAGGTATTCTGATTTTTTTTTTTAAGGGAGGAGATGGTCTGTGGTGGAGGCCATAAATAGGCTAAATAGTGGCGAAACTATTTTATTAAAAGCCAACGTTTCGACCCTACTTTGTAGGTCTTCTTCAGGGCTAGAACGGAAAAGATGCAAACAGATATAGAGAATTGTGGAAGTTACATAATATTTAGACAAAAAATTATAAACAATGTGAATAAACTTATTAAAATTATAAACGGTAAGTACATTAAAATATAAACAGAGTAAGCTAAGTAACAAGATCCTAAACTGAAGTAAATACATGGTAACAATTGTTGTAGTGTAATATATAATATATGCAAATGTGAATATACTTATACAGATCTACAGGAGAGATTGGATATGAAATAGACATAAAGAAATGTGGAGAAAGAAAAGAAAAAAGAAAACCAAAAGATAAATAAATAAGTAAATAAAATAAGAAGAATAAAAATAGAGCTGAACAGGCGTGTTCAGCTAGGTTTCACTTAGAACTGGAAAATCAGGGTAAGAGTAGGTATCGGAGAATTTGCTTACCTGTTTGGCTAATGGGAAAAAAAAACTAGAAAATTATAGTATCTAAAATTTGAAGATATGGTTGGATTCAAGGGAAAAATATACTATTTCCATGAAATAATAAATTATAAATATATACAAATACATATAAAATAGAGTTAAGAGATTATATATAAGACTGCAAGAGGTAAGAGTTTTTTGGTTTAATATCATGTTATGTAAGTTGGCCATATCTGATGATCGTGTAAGTGATGACCATAAGTTGATCGGATCTTCATCATATGTGATCAATATAAATTGCCAATACTTGAAAATCTAAAAAATGTTAAATTAATCAATAATCATTGCTAATAATAAAAACACTCATAGATCACATTAGTCCTATTTTATATTTTTCTCTACACCAACTTTTCTTCCCTAAGGCCATTTTCAAGAGAATTAATCTTTAAAAAAAAAATTGATCATCACAGCCATTTTGCCCATTAATGATTTTCGCTTTCTATTTTTGTACCCCAGAGGTAAATGACTACATGTCCATTTTTTTATTTGTTCAGGGAGCCAATGTCCCATAACTTAGAGCTATTAAAATTTGTTTCTCTGTTACTAAATCTTTACTCAGGAGCTGAAGAACACCATGTCACATTTTTATATTTTTTCAGGGGGCAAATTTTCCATAATTTTGAACTATTTGAAATTATTTCTTCGTTACTAGATTATTTAATGAAAAAATGGACATGAAGTCCTTTGCCTCAGGGGAACAGATTTTATCTACATGGCTATTTTAAAATTATTCCAGCGCTGAAAAACATAAAAGATAAACAGGAAAATATTCTATTAAAAAGCAATGGAATCATGGAAAGATAGATGAATATTTAACGGAATTACTAATGAAAGGAAGCAGCGACTCTGGAAGTGAGCCTGAAGAAGAAGGAATAGAACGAAGATGGTAAGAGGATGAGTATATATAACAAGAATAACTAGAAGGAGCGATATTAGAGACGAAACTGGGGATGTCAGCCGGAAATGACCAAATAACACCCGAAATGTTGATAAATATGGGTCAAAAAGATCAAAATGTTATGCTACACTTATTCAACTCAATGTGGTGACAGAAGAAAATACTTAAAGAATAGAAATTAGCTGACATAGTCCCCATCTTTAAAAAAAGCGACAATAGAGAATGCAGTAACCACCGGGGTATCTCTCTCTTAAGTGTGCCCAATAAGATTTAGTTCAAGATACTAGTAAAGAGGATCAGAAGAATGGTCTAAACTAATCTTGCAGAGGAGCAGTACGGATTCCTTACTAATCAAAGCACACAGAATTTTTGAAATGAGACAAATCCAAGAAAAAGAACTAGTTTTTAGCTTCGTTGATCTAACCAAAGCCTTACATAAATTCCAGGAAGAAGACTTCATTAAGACCTCAAAAGAAAAAGACATATGAATCATATTAGCGGGTGAAAGTCTCTATAAAAAATGTAGTAAGATTCACCAATAACATCTCAAAAGAATCCGCGACTACCGCTGGGATGCAACAAGTCTAAGCCCACTTTTATTAATTTTGGTTCTGGATACAGGCATCAGAAAATGCAAAGAAAGGTTTAAAATGTTCTACCTACAACACTATAACTTGAGACAAATAAATATGTCATTGCTGGCGTTCGCCGAAGACGTAGTATGCAATGATAGGGACTTTCGGTTTAACTTTAAGGTACTACAAAAACAGCTGAATCATATCAATATGAGCATTAACCCGGCTGAAGAAAAGGTAATGCGGATAGGAAAGAAGCCATGAGAATTATAAGAATTAACAGCGAAATAGTTGAATAAGTAAGTAGTTTCAAAATTTAAAATCAAAGTTTCAAATTCCTGGGCGCACACCTTCACGAGAATGTCTATGTAGACAGTGAAGTAACCGAACGCATTGGTGCAGCGAGCAGGGTGTTCAACGCTGTGAAAGCAGGCTTTTTGAATAGTTGTAGGATGGCGATGAAGACGAAGGTGGCTGTTTATATATTTACCTTTCTCCCAATTTCATCATACTCCTCGGAATCATAGACCCTAACATCTAGACATAAATCAATTCCTCAGGCCACCGAAATGAGGTTTCTTTGAAAAGTCGAAGGAAAGACGAGAAGAGACCTGGTCCGCAACACTGGAATAAGAAAACAAGCTAGACCTAAAGCCCGCCGCGGATGTAGTAGAACAGAATAGGTTGAGATTGGTCATCCACTACTTATGGATCCAAATCGCTATAAGCTGTACTTACAATACAATAGTGGAAGGTGAAAGAGAAAGAGTAAGATCTAGATTGAAGTGGGTGGACGGGGTGAAGGAAGCGTTTACAAAAAGAGGTTTAGATTGGTCCAAGAGAAATGAGCTGGTACAGGACAGGGACAATTGGGTCAATCTCTACAGACAGTTTTCTTGCACTGCTTAGGCGGTAGGCGAGAATCGATTATGACGATGATGATGTGCTGAAGTACCATTGTCACAATATATTAGTTGTATACTGAAACCCCCATTCATAAGGTTATGTTTATTTAATCCATTTCACGTGTCATTTTATTAAATTATTCCGATGTATTGTTAAACTAGTTAAAAAACTTTATATTATAAATAAGAACATTTTTTTCACAGCCCTATTTTTAATGTTTTCATTAAAAGCCATAATTATTATTTGTAGTTTTCAAATTTCAAACTCATTCTGTTGTATATAAATAGATTCAAGGGTTTTATATATATATATATATATATATATATATATATATATATATATTAATAATCATTACTTTAAATGGATAACCACTCTTCTTTTATTCAGTGTTTACGGAAAAAGCTACTAACTAATTTTTTAAAAAGTTTCCTCTCTCTAAATTCTCTAGCTCTTTGAAATTGGACGTGGGGAGTATAAATCAGAAGACTTTCAACGTTTTTAGATATTTCTAGGAAAAAGAAAAAAACACATTTCATAACGGACAGGAAATCCGATCCCCACCATATTTATTTATACTGTTGGTATAGATAGATACTCACCAATGCTATTTAAGGAAGACATAAGTTGAGAAATTCATGTGAAACTATAATCATTTATTGATTGGAATTAAAGTTGAATCTATATTCTAGAATTTTATCACCATTATATAAAATAAGATCACGTGTTTCGTTTGTGACCGTTAACAACTAGCTGCAACAACTATAATAATTTACTATTTCTTTTTTCTAAATGTTCTGTTGTTTAGGGATTGTTTTGAGATATTGAAATACTTGGTTAGACCAGTTGAAAGAAAGGTAATTATAATTTCTAAAGTGTTCTGAGAATTTTTTGAGGTGTTATGCTTAATCATGTTTAATTGTTACATTTTTGTTTAAATCGAATTTGACTGTTATTTAAAATACCTTTTTTGTTATATTCATAACCCCAATTTCATAGACGGGTTATCTTTAATATATTCTGTCATATCTTCTTTTACTCTATCCGTAGATACTTTTCTAGGAATTTCTGGTCAACCCTCTATTCAGCTTTATTCTTTATTCTTTTGGCTGTCAATCAGGACTCATCTCATTCTCGATGTTTCTTCTAAATCTAAGTTATACCTATATTTTGTTATCACAGAGGAGCCGGCAGGAATGTGAGGGTATTGAATTCTGTTAAACATTTTAAGGAGTTATGAAATTTTATTATTCTCCAGTCGATGAGTTACGCAATTTTTAGTGAATTCAGCTGTGAATGAAGTTTGTCAGATTTCTCTTTTTCAAGAGATGTGTTTTTAGGGATTTTTAAAAAATGTCATTACCGAATTGTTTTAGTGTCGATCTATGATACGTGAGATAGTAGTGGAGGACCAAAGAGAAAATATGGGCGAAGAATACTTTTGTAGATGAGTAGTTTTGGTCTGAGGCTAAATTTTGGGTCAGTGAGAAGGATGAATTAACATGGATTTTTACCTAGCTTTAGAAACTTTTGAAGAATAATGAGCTGTAAATTTCAGATGTCGGTAAAGTATTATTTCTAGATAGACTAAATTTTTGTATAAATTTACATGTATATTTAACAATTCTGTTTCATTTTTTATTATATTACAGGCCTCTTCCACTGGATTTGATGTTTTTGTAGGTTTCATACTGCTCATCTATATAGTAATCGTATAATTAGATATCTTATGTGTTGAATAAAGTTGGTGAAAAAGCTACTCCTTGAGGTACTCAAAATATCAAAGGGATGGTCTTCGATTGATTTTCACCCACAAATACACTCTACTGTGCAACAGTGCCGTTGGATAGTAGATGCTATCTCTGTGACTTTTGAAAAAAAGGAATATTGCTCTGCCGTCTTTCTCGACATAGAGAAAGCATTTGATAGTGTCTGGTACAAGAGACTATTATGAAAACTAAAATCGCACTTACCTTCCACTTATTTTTTAATTCTTCAATCCTACTTTCTTAATAGATTTTTCTGTACTTCCGTAGATTCTTCTGTATCTTCCTTCTTTCCCCAAAACAAAGGCGTACCACAAGGTAGCGTCTTAAGCCCAATCCTCTATTCTATATACACTTCTGATATCCCTGAGCACCCTAATTTATTGCTTCGCTGACGACACTGCTATTCTAACTTCACACAAAAATCCTACTATCGCATCAATTGCCTTACAAAACCATCTTCATGATCTTCAAAACTGGTTCGAAAAATAGAAAATTAAAATTAACAGTAGCAAATCCACCCACATTAGTTTCTCTCTTAGAAAAGCCTCATGTCCACCCATAACGATTGCCAATAATCCAGTGCCTTCAAAGAACTATGTACGGTACCTTGGACTCTACTTAGACAAAAGACTTACTTGGGACATACATACGAAATTAAAAAGAAAATAACTTATTAGACGATATAGCCGACTTTCACATCTTCTGGACTACAGATCTTCACTTAACTTACGAACCAAGCGACTTATCTACAACACCTTACTGAGACCAAGATGGACATATGGAGCAGAACTTTGGGGTTCAGCAAAACAAACACACATAAACAAAATACAAACAGCACAATCAAAAATTTTACGAAAAATTGTTAACGCACCTTGGTACATTTCAAACACTCCTATACAACGACTTAAACACCCCAACAGTAAAATCCTACATCCACGACAAATACACTACATTTCATTCTTCAGCCCAAAATCACTCCAATCCTCTGGTTCTTTCTATCTCCTGCTCCCTGTTACCTGAGCAACGAAGATTAAGAAGTAAATGGCCAAGAGACCTACTACATCAATAAAAACATCAACATAAAAAAAAATCAAGCAATTACACCAAGACAATAAAAACACAACACATTTGCTAGATGCGCAGCTGCGCAGGTGCAAATTGCATAAAATAAAATAAAATATAAAAAAATAAATATGTTATTGTTTATATTTCCTATGAACATTTTAATTTACTTTACTCAAAACGTGTGTAATGTAGATTGGTTTCCTTCTGTTAAATGGTCTCCAAAAATGACTTTTTGAGAAATTAGCATATGCTACATGTAGTATATAACAATTATGTTGCATTATAAGGATCGAAGTTGATTTCAGAAATCATTTTTTTGAGATCACAGTCATACCATAGTCATACTGTTATACTGATACCAGAGTATATTGTTGATCCAAAATTAACTATAAATAATAAGCTTTACCGTGTTTTCTTCCTGGTATCGTTATTTAAAAGAATAAGCCACCGTTGAAAGTATTTTATTGGTCTTAGTCAACGGTCCAGATATTGGCATGCGTTTAAAAATGGTTTCGAAAGGATAGAGTAGGCGGAGGTCGGAAGTTAAAAAGTGCTAAGACAAAGGGCTACAGTAATTAGATGAGTGTAATTGACACCAATTAGTGAACATTGCATTCGATAGGCTCATTCAATTACTCCTGATAATTGCTTCGTTAGGGGCCGTGGAACTTTATTTCTTGTAGTCCACCTTCAGCTTCATTGGGATCTATGAGTGGGGTCGAGGAAGTTTCACAAAATCTTTTTTCCTCCCCTGATTAAGTAATCTCTTTTGATTATTTTTTTTTTTAAATCTCATCTCAATAAAGTAATATCTAGATGGAAGATTGAATAAATTCTAAAATGTAAGGAAAACGTTATTAATTAATTTCTTCATAAGTCCTAAGGTAGATACTTTTTTTCTGAGGAATCTAAGTAAGATTTGATAACAGTATTTTTTCTCCCAACAATTTTTCTTTTATTTTATTATGTCGTTTCGGAACCCACATTCTTATCCCATCTGCAGACAGTATCTCATCCTAATATCATCTTATTTTTTTATAAGATTTGTTATAATTATTTTATTATTTTTATATTGTCATAATTCATTCCTTAAATTATATTTTGGACTCCTCTAGGGAGAGCCCAGTCAGATTCGGATCAGATTCTGATTAGGCTTATAAATAAGATGATGTTAGGATGAGATAATGCCTGAAGAAGGGGTATGTGGTTTCCGAAAGGCCATAATAAAATAAAGAAAAATTCTTTATTTTCTTTTAATAAAGAAAAAATACTGTTATTAAATCTTATTTATATTATTATTTAATGTTCTAAATCTATATACAACTTTAACACAATTTTACTTATCAGCAAATTAGAATATCAGCGGAACAATTTACAGGGAAGGAAATATGATTTTCAGTTCGAAATATGATTAAGTTTTTTTTAAACACTTATGAACAATGGTCACAAGAGTAAAGCGTACGACTTTTAACTCAATCCAAGCCCAGGAATATGGCAGAGACTTTATTTCTTTTATTACAATCACTGATTGTTCAACTCTGGGGTCTAGATACTCTCCTAGAGCGTTCTTAACCTTACAAAGTGGGTAATTGATCTTTCAATATAACCAGGAAAAACCTGCCTGTTGAGTTTGGTTTAACTAAATAACCTCTTCTGTGAATAGTGTGTTAAGTGCAAATATCATATTTTCAGAAAAAAACCTAATTGAATGTTTAAATTTTTCACAGATGCCAGTTCAATTTTCAACCTATGGCTCACAAAGAAATATTCATCTCTGTAACAGTCGCATAACTTAGCCCATTAGACACAAAGAAATTGAAAAATAAAAATAAAATAGCTTTCTGGTGATACCCATAACAATTCACAAAATTGAACTCAACACACTATTCAGAGGTGTTACAGATATGTAAACGATTATTTCTTCCTCAAGTATCAAACTCAAATATTTCTTTTTATTATCAAACAAGACAGCCAGAACTTATTGTTAGTACACACCGATTGATAAACCACATTAAATTATTTTTTTTTAATTATAATTGATTTACCCATAATTGTTTAATATACAAATACAGAATCTCTTTTTAGAAACCATTACGAGATCAAATCAAATCTTCACGGTACATCTTTGAAATTTGTTAATTAGTGCAATGCATTGTTCATAGGTCAACTTAAGTTTAATTTGAGATGAATAATTGATATCTTATTACATTATTTTTACTTTTATATTTAAAAAAAAAACGATACAGTCTTTTATCCAGGTTATTTGACAGACGTTCAAAAATATCTTAAAGTAACAAATGAACACTATATAAAGATTAACTGAAATCAATTTGAACCTACGGTGTAGTTCTGCTTAATTCTAGAAAGTGATATGAAGGAAAGTTGACTCACCGTTCCATGTCTCATATTATAAGGACATAAACTTTTCAAACATTCTAGACATTGTAAAAGAAAATTGCAACAGCTTTCACAAAATACTGACTTAAAACATGAATCCAATGGCTGAAATCCTTGAACGCACAAGACTTACCGCTGCTGCCCACCACGATCTGCTGAGCTGATTCCTATCCTGCGAGAGGATGTTGTGAATGGGAAGCTGTTTGAAGCATCGAAGAATTGAGAGTTCACCTCACTTTCACCTTTAAACAAAAATAAAAAACATGTAATATATTCAATAGCTTTGTTAACATATTTTCAAATATGCACATCCAGAAAAAAACAAAACAACGAAAAACAACAACTAATTAATAAACATATTATATAATCCTCATTTCCTCTCATATTTCCCCCCACTTTGAATACGTCTGTATGGTGTACGGAGGCATCTCGATGGTACCCGAGGATAGATTGAAGCGACCCCTGAATTCCTGCTTAAGATTTGTCTTTGGTATTTCGAGGCGGTCTCATGTGTCCCACCTTTACGACGAGTTAAAGTGGCTTTTCCCTTCTTTCCGCGGACAACATTTCCTTGGATCTTTCCTATTCCTAACGATCAACACCCTACATACTTCCTACATCTACAGTCTCCTACAATTCAAACCCATGGTCCACTCCCAGAAAACAAGATCCTGTGTTTCCGACCTTTATATACCTTCTCATAGAACTAAGATATTTGAATATTCTTTTATTGCCCGATCCACTGCCTTCTGGAATTCCTTGCCATCTGATATCAGCCATGCTCCTTCCTTGTCCTCATTCAAATATCATCTTTACCAATTGCTTCTCACATCCCAAAATGACATTGTACAATGAGATAAATATTGTGAAACAGATTTTGACTGAGGTGAAAGGTTGTTGAAATTGTTTGAGTTTTATTTTAAAAATTAACCCATGCTTATATTATTTTGTTTTATTTTTTACCTGATTTCAGTTTTTCTCTTCATTTAAATAATATTGTTGTTTTTTTTCAAAATAGTGTTACTTTTTATTAGTTTTAATATACTTTCACTGAAGATACTGTATATTCTTTAATGTTGATTAATGTAATTTTTGACCAGATGTGGTTTTTATTTTTTGTTCATATTTGTAATTCACAAGGGTCCTCGTCCCAGAATAAAGTTTATCTTCTATCTATCAATATATTGTATAGAGGGTGTCTCAGTTCTTATTAGCTTAACTCTGTGGAGGTGATTGTAAAGAAAATTTCCAACGAAAAATTTCAATTTATTTTGTCGGACTTCGAACGGAAAACGAGTTCAGTCCAATTTTGTGTTTTCTTAAGGTGGTCACGTTTTCTTTTTCATAGGAAGTGATAAGGCAACAATTATTTAATTCTAGTATTTTAAAAAAACTTAGACAAAATTTTCTTCAAATACAATTAGATTTTGTCTTTGTCAAAATCATTTAAAGGGGATTTTTGAACGCCCAAACTACTCTCAATTTGTTTTTCATTAAATCGTGGATTATTTTATCCTGTATTATTTTATTCTACTCATTAACTCATAAATTATAATTTCTTAAAATAAAAAAAAATGAAGCTCGTGAACGTAAAGATTAAAATTAAAAATATTTAATTAGTTACTTAATGTAATAAGGATAAATTTCCACAATAGATATCTATGTTGTAAACTGTGGTCCATTATCTCCTTAGATAATACATCTTTGAAAAAGCAGATTTTTCAATGAATAAAAGGTGTATTTTCATCATTAATTTACAAAAATATATGTCATGTCATAAGAAAATGAATGAATTAAAACTGTGTAATAATTTCTCGTTTGTTAATTTTATCTGGAAATACAGATATTGTGAAGTGACAGAATATCAAATCACATAATTTTTCACACAAATAAAGGTGAATCTAACTCTATTCTAAAACAAACCTCAAATAAATTGATATGCATTTAAAGCTTATCAAACAAGGATTTTTTTTTATAAAAGTGGATTTTCAGGAGGATGATTAAAAAACATCGCGAAGAATTAATGAATTATAATTTAATGAAAAACACAACTTAGCGTAACTTGGCCTCTCAAAAGTCTCCTTTAAATGTTTTCGAAAAAGAAAAATTCTATTTGTGTTTGAATAAAATTTTGTCTAGTTTACTGTGGAACAACTTTCAATTACCTGAATTGAATAACTTTTGTGTTATCGCTTCCTATGAAAGAGGAAACATGACCACCTTTAGAAAACAAAAACTATTTTAGGTTCTTTTAAAAATATTAATGTTGATTATGTTAATTATTAATCATGATTTTTACGCATAAAATAAACTACTGAGACTTTTTTTGGAGGGGTCCGTTGCCCCTTCTCCCCCCAACCAAAATGGAAAGTCTGCGCGTCTGTTCGAATACAACGTTGAAGCATTTGGGAATCCAAGAAAGGAACATCTACTTTCATAAGAAAATAATATTTCTTAAGGAAAATATTTGTTTCTCTTTGGTTTTAATATAATTCTCATTACTCAGCGGACAGCCTATACTTACATACTTCTATGTATTCACTGTATAATATGTACTATGTAGCTAGCTTACATTCTAAACATTTAATCTTGCAGAATAATCTAAATAAAGGGTTAATTAACTTGATTGTTGAATAAAAACAGTTGATGGATGGAATGTGCCAGAGGAGGCGGTGGTATCTTTTGTCAGGTACAGAGTCTAGTCACGCACAGTTTAATTAAAAAAGCTCTGTGTTCTGGTATCTACATTACTAGCGGTCTTAGGGCAACCTAGACCAACTGATTTCTTATTTGATTTATTTTTTCGTTTGATTCTATCGATTAATTAATGTAATAATAACCTTTTTAAAATAATAATTTTGCTTAATCGTTCAGATAAGTTCGGTTAACATTAAATTTATTGGTAAAATATCTAAAAATTTGGCATGCATAGTTTCATAATTCAAATCAATTGAAAAGTTTTCCACATTTAATCTGACATATGGACTGTGCATACTGCAAGACATTTTTTCCCCCCCATTTCCACATTTAATTGTTATTTTAAAATACAGAATTCTACCTGTGCTTTTTTTTTTTAGTTCACAAAATAAATAATTAAACAATTTAAAGTCTTCCAAACAGCCAGAATTATTCAGCTAAATGCATTATTTTGTTATCTTACATTCGTTTTTTATGTTCATATTTAAGAAAAACATGTCAATGTTTAAGGATCGGTTTGTTGATAACATAGTTAGAGTATTGGTAAGGGCATTAGTTTTTATTTTATTTATTTTTTTATTTTAATGAAATTAAGATTAAAAACTGTATTACATAGAGAATACAATAAGTAAATGAGAAATTTGTAACATGGCATGTACAACATGAAGAGAAACTACCCATTGGTAGAACTCAAATTAAAGTTCTATATTAGAAGATCCCGAGGCCATCTTCTTTTCAGAGGCCTCGAAGAGTTATCAGGGATCGAGGAGGAAGCAAGGTTTGAAACGAGTGGATTCGGATGGTTCTGCAGTTTGTTATGGAAGGAAAAGTATCCGGATTGGGCCAGATCGGAAACATATGGAACATTAAGGTCTATATGGATGATTTTATTTGTGACAAAGTAAGGAGTGTTGAGGATTTTACGAAGGATTTTGGATTGCAAGGATTGGATACGAGAGGAATTCGATGGTTTAGTGGAGCCCCAGAGCTCAATTCCGTAAGTCCAAATAGGTCTTATTATTGTCATATATATGAGTCCTTTGTAATTGAGTGAAAGCTTAGAGCGTTTGTCTAGTAAGTGTTGGAGTAATCGAAAACGTCGAGCAGTTTCTTGTCGTTTCAGTCTTGTATGAGGATTCCATGTGAATGTCGTTTGTCGAGGTGGAGTCCTTGGTAACGGATTTGTTCAACTAGGATAAGTGGGGAATTGTTAAAGAATACTGTAGGACAGGAGGTCATAGGTTTGGGACGCAGGGTAAAGGTAATTTGATGGGATTTATTGGAGTTTATTTTAATCCTAAAGTTTTGACATCATTCTTCAAGATTTGTGATGTGTGATTGGAGAATTTGGGATGCAATTGATGGATCGTTGTTAACTGATAGGATACACGTGTCATCGGCATAGGTGGTGATGACAGTGTTGGGATGGGTTGGAATGTCAGCTGTATAAACTGTGTAAAGGATAGGACCTAGGATACTACCTTGAGGAACACCAGCAAATTGAGATGAAAGAGATGAACAGGCATTTTTGTGATTTAGTTTGAAGTATCTATCACTAAGGTAGGAACGGATAATGAGGAAGTATGTAGGTGGTAGGAATTTACGGAGTTTGTACATCAGTCCCAGATGCCAGACTCTATCAAACGCCTGTTCAACGTCGAGAAAGACTCCCGTGCAGTACATTCCGCGCTCCAATGCAGAGGAAACCACGTCTACCACACGATGACATTGCTGAATAGTGGAGTGAGATGTACGGAATCCAAATAGGTGATCTGGGATTATGTTATTAGAATCTAGGATGGGATACAGGCGTTTTAAGATGAGTTTTTCTAGGATTTTGCCCATAATGGGTAAACGAGAGATAGGACGGTAAGAGGATGGGTATTCTGGCGGCTTTGTGGGTTTCGGTATCATTTTGACTATGGATAGTTTCCAAGAGTCAGGAAAATATGTGGTTCGGAGTACCGCATTATATATATATAGGTGAGGAATAATACGGCTTTCTGAGGAAGCAGTTTTAGGATCTGGGATGTGATTAGGTCATGGCCAGGACCTTTCTGGGAAGGTAATCTGTGTATGATATTGGATATTTCTGAAGGATGAAATACTTTAGGTGGAAGGGTGTGTATTAAATGTTTTGAAGAGGTGCTGAGCAAATATTTCATATTTTTCTTCATCAGATCTAGACCAGGTTTGGGTTTCGGTAAGAAGTGGGTGGTTAAAATCTTTGAATTTTAAGAGCTTTTTAGTGATCAACCATAGTGATTTGTCAGTAGTTGTTAGATTTTCTGTTAAGTTAAGTAAACTTTGGATTTTGTATTTCCTAATTTCAGCTTTTAGTTGGTTAGTTAACTTGTTGCAATGTGACTTGTCTGGTGAGTATCTAGTCCTATGCCACTTCGATCTTGCTCTGCGTTTTATCCTTAATAAGATACGAATGCGCTGTGGCAAGTTAGTCTGTTGGGAGTTGTTATTTTTATTGGTTGATGTGTTATCGTTAATTTTGTCACTTATAGATGAAGTAAGTACCTCTATGAGTCAATGTCATTTTTCGTCTTAAGTGGAATATTTAGGTCCAATTTATCTTCCAAGTCTTTACGAAATTTGTCCCAGTTTACTCGTCCTGTAATAAGTGAAGGAGAAAAGGAAGAAAAGTTGAGTGCAATGAAAGCAGAACTGGACTATGATTTGAGGAGAGATCATCCAGGGATTTGGATAGTTACGTGGAGTAACTATTAGAAGTTGAGACAGAAGATAATATATTACCACGGGAGTTGGATGCTCGACAACCCCATCGTTGGTGTTTAGCGTTATAGTCTCCTCCAGCTATAAAGCGCGATCCGAAGGATTGGAATAAGGATTCAAACAGATT
Source organism: Nezara viridula (assembly GCA_928085145.1). Taxonomy (NCBI): domain Eukaryota; kingdom Metazoa; phylum Arthropoda; class Insecta; order Hemiptera; family Pentatomidae; genus Nezara; species Nezara viridula. The sequence continues at coordinate 138,980,994 of OV725077.1, read as the reverse complement.
ATAGGTAAGAATATGACTAGGAGGAAAGTATACAGCTGAAAGTGTTAAATGGAAAGGACGAGTTGAAATGATAACCGAGGTTGCTTGAATAGCCTCAGTTGGAGTAGAAGGAATGAGGGAATGGGATAAGGATTTATGGATAAGGATGCAAGAACCGGCATGAGAAGTGTTGTCGGGGTGGTCTGATCTATAAGTGATGTAGTCACGTATGTAGAAATATGAATGTTGAGTGAAGTGAGTTTCTGTCAGTAGAGCAATATCAATGTGTTTGTCATGAAGAAAAATGTCAAATTCGTCTCGGTGGTTTTTTAGTCCGTTAGCATTCCATAAAAGAACAGCTAAGGGCTTTGTGCTCATCGTGGGAGATTAAAAGGAATTTCAGTAAGGATTCTTGTGAGGAGGGTTATTAGTGGCTTGATAATATCTTGGAGATCTTTCAGGAAAGAGGCAAGGGTGGATTGGATTAAGTCGATCGGGTTTTGTTGGTCAGCTGGAATTTATGAGGGATAGCTCTTATGATAAGGGGTGTCTGATGGATGATTTACCAGTCGTGATGTACGAGAGGCTGAATCATAATTAGATGGAATTTGGAAAGGAGAGTTAATGTGATGAATAGGATGGGAATGAACTGGAATTGGATCTTCAGGCGGTAGTTTGACACGTAGAGGTATTTGATAAGGAGAGATTGACTGACGTGGTGATTTTGAGTGAATGTGGGAGGTCTGAGTCTTGGATTGGGAAGTCTGGAGCTTAGGTTTGGAAGCCTGGGTCTTAGCTTTGGAAGATTGAGGCGTCTGACGTCTCGGTAGCTGATTCTTCAGTGTGAAGTCAGAATATTCTTCAGATTCTTCAGTCTGGAGTCCTGATAGGGATGGTTTGTTGATGTAGAAGGCTGTTGCGTAAATCGTGGAGCTATTTCATTCGGCAATTCAGAAAACGTTGTCAAACTTTGTAGTTCGAGTGCTTTTGCCTGGATAGGATTCTTCTGTTTTTGGGTTTTTAAATATATGTTATAAGTCCTTTGCTTGTATAGCTTCTTGTAAACAATGCATCCGCGATAGCTTGCAGGGTGATCCTGACCATAAAGGACACATTTTGCTGGTTCATTTAATGGTTTCTGACATGTGTCAGAGGAATGAGAGCCGGCACATTTGACACACCGCGCCGAGTGATGGCAATAAGCCTTTGTGTGCCCTAAGTTTTGAGACTTGGTGCATTGCACGACTATTGGTTTCTGCCTCGGTTCTTCAAATTTTACTATTGAATAAAGTAGTCTTTAACTTCGAAGATTTCAAAATTATTCCGGGCTGGTTCCAAACCGATAAAAAATAATGGAAGTGGGTATTTATCGATTGGATGTAAAACAGAAGATATATGTCTTACATTGTGACCTATATCTTCGAGATCTTTTTTTATAGCGGTAGTGGGAGTGATTGAGTGAAGACCTATCAAAACGACCCAATATGTTTTTTCCTCTTTTAATTGGTAGCAGTGGAAGTCATAATTGTGTGATGTCAAGTGATTTATAAGTTTTTTATAGTCATCTTTAGTGTTGGTATTGATTTTTATGTCGTTGATACGAGAAAAGCAACGGAAATTGGTCTGTCCGATTAGATTAGCTAATTCTTGACCGAACTGCATGAAGTTTTCAATTTTGCTTACATATATGGGTGGTGGCTCTGGTTCAGTGAAAATCTGAGTAATTTTGATATTTTTATTATTGGCGACAACAGAATTGTTGCTGGATGTGCTAGTAGGTGGTTTAGTTTCAGCTTTCATGGTTGAATTATTTTTGGAGTTTGTTTTAGTTTGTTTATTTTGGTCTACTTTAAGTGGCTGCTTTGATTTAGCGGATTTATTATTTTTTTTATTTGGTGAGTTGCCCGCCGACCCGGGGGCAGAGTTTCTGTTTCGCTTTTGTAGAGTTCGCCTGGTTAAATATTAAGAATCAGTCTCACTGATTTCGGAGAAGGGAGTCTCTTCATCTGATTCGTCACATGAAATGTTTCTCTCAGGTTCCATACCTCTAAATAATATACATAAAAAAAAAGAAGAAGAGAAAGTAAAAAAAAAATATCACTAATAAGAAAATATACAAAATAAATACTTAATAACTAATCTATTTACAAAGCTATATACAAATATTAAATAAAACATTTCCTGTAAATAAAATAAAAGTCTTAGTAAAAAAAAATAAATAAAGAGAAAGAGAAGAAAAAAAAAATTATAGACTGTCTTAGGTACGAACTCGCAATTTTCTGACGTGAAACCAAGCGCCGTGGCCGTAAACTTGAAAGATAAGACCCGCTGAGGGGAATTATCTGCCAGGTGTCTCTACCAGACGAGTATCAATTGTTATTAAATCACTAATTGTTATTAAACAGTCACTCACCTCACTAATTATTACGTAAAACTGTTTAACTGTTTATAAACACTCTGTTTGCAAAGTCTCAGAAAGGGATTTAAGATAACAACTAGATGACAATGTAACAAAGACAGAATGATATGAATATTAAACTGCGGTTGCGGCCATGACACTTGATACTCCTATTAGTTTTTTAATTTCATGATTCATTTTTGTTTTGTTATATAATATTTGAATAAATTGACTGTTAACGATCTCAACTTCATTGACGATTCTGAATCAATCACTCAGTTTTAATATTGTTATGTCAAAATATCTACCTTTTACTTTGGATATCCACTCCAGGGCTCCTTCTAGTCGAGGCTGTCATGGCTGATATGATGAAGGTTGAGTAGAGATCCCGCTTCACCATTAATGGTGTCAACATGAAGAGGCTAGAATTCCGGACGGACGGTATACGGTTTTCCCTTATGGGATACAAAAAAACAAAAAAAAAAACATATATTTTCCGTATTATACCTTTTCATTGTGAATAAAGAATTCATAAATAACAGATAACTTTCTTTCGGAATTAGGATGAAACAGAATTTCCAGGAAATTCTGTCGACATTTTTATTAAGTTAGCTGACGTTTGGACCCGGTCATCCTCAGGGCTATTGTTTGGAAGTCGAAACAAGAACTAAAAAAATAAAAATTCAAAAATGGTTCTTGTCTCAACTTCCTAGCGATGGCCCCGAGAATGACCCACAGGCTTGGGTCAAAATGTGGGCTAACTTAATAAAATTATTGAGTGAAATTCCTGACAATTTTGTTTCATCCTTATTTAATGAATTTCTCCAATTTGATGAATGCTAATTGGATCATTTGGCTACTTACCTATCTCTAATTCTTTTTTTTTTTTTTTTTTTCGAAACTCCCTACCTTGTCCCCTTCCTATTTCTGGCATACGGGAGGGAGAAGAAGGAGTTTGTTCCAGGGTACAAACAAACGTGTTCTAACCAGATTGCGTTAAGATTGAAATTCATCCCGTTAGTCAGCAACAAAATCCCTAACCGCCAAGGCCTGGTTTGAACTGTCAATGTTATCAAGAAGAGACGTTTTCTTCAAAGTTTTTAATTTAGTTCTGACTCGTTAGATAAAACTACAAAAATTAGATAAATTAATTCAGTCAAGTTATTTTAAGTTGATTGAAATTTCACTTTCAGTTCCTATCCAACTCATGAGTGAATGATTTATGGCTTGCCTTGGCTGCAATTCAAACATGTTTTGTATAGCAATTGCTGTTAAATTTAAACTATGTCAACTGCGCTGCAGTCACAGGAGGAGTTACGGCTCCAACAATAGTTTATATAAAATATCAACCAAAATCTGTCGTTATTGAAAAATTAAACATATCATAGAGAAAAAATTATTATTAAAAGGCATATAGCATAATGAGCAAGCATTTCAATCAGAAGAGCGATCGGATTAAAAATTTTGCACTTCTAGAGTACAACGGTTCCAAATCTGAAAGTCATTTCAATTTAAAAGTTTACATGATTACATTAAATCCGTTTTACCTTTTTTATAACATTTAAGTGGGTTTTTTTTTTTTTTTTTTTATTAGTAAACACTTTATTCAGAAATATTACAATTTGTCACAGTTAAGGACACTTATAATAGAGTTCAGAGATTGCATTCATACCGTATATACAAAAATATAAATAAATAAAGTAATAACAAAAGAATAAGAAGAAAGAACAAAAGAGTAAAGAAAACAAATATATATATATATACACATAAGTAAATAAAAATAGAAATAAAAGTAAAACAAACACCTTATATAAAACATACATTATTTACGATTTGCCAGGTGATCTCCAAACCAATCCTGTCCCCTCCACATGTGGAGGGAAAAGGGAGGCTTAGGAGATCCCTACGCTTCTCCCTCAGCCACTGCACTGGTATTTTAAACCAGCGGAGGATGAGTAAGAGCGCTACAGCCACAGACACTCATGACTTGAGTGGAGAATCTGGCCATTGCTAGAACTCCAAAATATCCATATTTACAAAAGGTCTCGTTAAGTGGGTTTTTAAAATATCAATAATGAACGGTAATAATGTTTCAAAAATATATTATAAAATAAGATATATCATCAACAACTGATAGAATTCATGATTACAATTAATTTTTCAATTAAAAATTTATTTCATACTGTCCAATGGTATTTTTATTATTTTTATTGTATATTATGTATGTAAAAGGTATTTTATTTTTAAGGGTACATATAAAAAATGTAATCGGAATTATATTGTTTTTAATTTTGTTATCAAGAATAGTCAAATGGGAAATTCGCAAATGTAGAACTCATTCGCACTTTCATTTTCGGTGATGATCAAAACGGAATATCAAGTACGTGAATGTTGTGGGTTTGAAAATTATTCTTTGAATACGGCTTCTCCTGAAGGTTTTATTCACAAACAAAAGTATTGATCTAGAGATACAGATAAGTGTGGAACCAGTGAAAATGGTGAGAGAACTATACTGGCCTTACTTGGCAGACGTTTTTCGTTATAGGTATAATATTTGTACAAATTTATCTTAGTCATTAAATATTTTTAGTTTATTTTTAAAATATGGATTATAGATAAACCAAGTATAAACAAGAATATAAAAAGAATATACCCAAATATTTAGTAACAGTAAATTCCAAAATATCGTAGAGATTATTTTTGTGTTGGAAAAAAACATATACTGTTAAAAAGAAAAATATGATTTTTTTTTTTACTTTAAAAGTAGAAAGATATTTTTAAATTAGTTCAATATGTATGGATTTTTATGTGATCCATTTAATGATTAAGCCAAGATTTTCATAATCATCACTAATTAAAAAAAAATTATGTGTACAATGTTTACAAAATAAAAAATACTACAAATTGTATTGTAACATAACATGTACAAACTTGGACTGGCTGCATTGGATTTGGTTTAGGTATAAATAATAATCAGAATACTGTATTGATGTTTTATTAAAAAAAAACTTTACTTATTTTTGGATGATTTAATACTCTAAGTATACTCACGCACTCAAATTACTTTGATAAAGTGATAGGTACCAAAGAAAGAGTTAAAAGGAAAGAGGTACCAATAGATTACATCCTGGCCCAAACGCCCACCACAGGGATATATGATATTGCCTTGACATTTAGAATTCTTCAAAATCCAGATGACTTAGAACTGCCAATAGAGACCAATTTACTGAGGCAGTAATCCTATACTCGGAGGATTAAGATTAATAATGTCACAATTGTTGAGGACAGTATTATTTATTTCTAATATTGTCGGCTGGGTTCAATTATTGGACAAAGGCATCCTCATTGATCAATATTACTTTATTGGAGATGATGTTTCTATTTAATTACACTTTAATTACTTAATAGGTTTGGTTTGTGATTTAATGGTTTCAGAATACTTCCTCGAACCAATTTGTGAGAAATGAAATTAAAGGAAACATAAAAGTTTTTTTTTTTTTTAATTTAGAAAAAATACATTTGGCCTCTATTAAGGGCATTGAGTATTTAGGATGAATGAAATACAAACATACCATATATACAGTAAAGGAAAAACAAGATTATAACAAAATAAAATAAAACTTGGAGTAACAGAATAAATCGATCATGATACAAGATTAAATTTAAAAAAATAAACAAATAAAAACACATTCATACTTATTTACAATATTTACAGTCAGCCGAGGGAGCTCCGAGTCGGGCCTTTTCCCCCACGTGTGGAGGACAAGGCAAGATTCCAAGAGATCCTTGCGCTTCTCTCTCAGCCGCATCACTGGGATGGGAATCCAGTGGAGACTAAGAGAGGGCACTAAAGCCACATACGCTCATGACGTTCTGGCTCCCCATTGCTGATGTTTGGCATTAAGATCTGCACCTATAAGGAATTGAGAAAGGAAATGAAGGTTCAGTATTACAATATTAGGTGGAGAGTATGCTGCGACAACTGTAACAGGAAAGAGTGAGGTTAGGATTGTTAAGGCTAAGGTTTGTAGGAAATTATGAACTGGTAAAGGGTACAAGTGATGGGAGAGGGATTGATGGATGATGGCTGCAGTGTGGTCAGTTCGATAAATCTTGTATCCAGGTATGTTGAACTGTCGTTTGTTAGTTAGTCGGGTCTCAGTAATTAGGGCTATGTCAATTTTATTGTCCTGTAGAAAAAAAGTTAGTTCGTTGATGTGGTTTCGAACACCATTCGCATTCCAGAGGAGAATGGAGATGGGTTTTATTGTGGACATTTAAGGAATTCTCGGTGGTGGGATAATATTGGATATGACATTTGTAAGTAAGGAGATGAGCGGAGTGATGAGAGATCTGAATTCTGAGAGAAATGATGTAAGGAGACTGGTGAGGTCATTCGAATTGTTAGGAGGAGGAACATAAGAGATTTGATGAGAACTGGACTTTTGGGTTTTATTGTATTGGGATGTTGGATCATGAGATTGTTGATGAGTTTGTGGCAGGGCCTGAGGTTGATATGTCTGTTCAGTTTCTCCTAGAATTTCAGAAAAAGACACCTATTTGTTCACACGTCTAAAGGGTTGCCTTGGTGGTCTGGGAGTCCTGGAGGTCTCTTCCTGTCTGAGTGTTGTATGTGTTCTTTATTTCAGTATTTTATATGTTTGGCATCCCTTGTAGTTTGCTGGGTGGTTTTGGTGGCATAGTGCGCACACAGCAGGAGTTTGCCTAGACTTGGTGCAGTCCTCAGACCTGTGCTGTTGTCCGCACTTCACAGATCGAGGTAATCGATGGCAGTAGCTTCTTGTATGGCCATAGGTTTGACAATTATATCATTGTACTATCTCCCTTTTATTGTATTGTTTTTCAACTACTATACTAGTATAGTACAAACGATTAATTCTGTGAATATTTTCGACCCCTGGAGTGCCACGAAAAATAATGGTAATGCTATTTTGTTGTTTACTCCTGGTAGCTCTTTATTTTCTTTATAAACGTTGGTGATTTGGCGGATATTGTAGCCTAAAGCCGCCAATTCTTCTTTGGTTTCATCAGGTAGAGTTGAAGGGTGGAGACCTCTTATCACTACTCTCAGTGCTCTCTCTTCATATAACTGATATGTGTGATATTCAGCCTTTGATTCTGTTAAATATTTCACAATTTTTCTGTATGTATCCGGAGTGTCCGGCATTAGTTTATTAGTTGTCGCGTAGAAATCAACACATGATAAACTGAAGTTTAGAAGATAATCAAATAATTAGGAGTTCGCGTCCCGGTGCCGAGAGGGCTTTTAACTTTAGTATTAATTCTATGACCCGCGAAGATCTCTCGGGAAGACCGAAAGATTCGGGAAGGTATAATTGTAGTATTTCGTAAAGCCTGAAAAGCGAGGGAGGGGTGGACTAAAAAATAGGTTATATGAAAATATGTAAATTCAATGCATAATGCGAGGGGAGGAGCATAAATTCCTTAATAAGAAGATGTGTACAAAAACAATTTTGTTAAAAATGGTCCGATTTAGATGATTGTTATTTTTTGGGAAATTTCAAAATCTTACAAACTCAATGTACTTTGTATCACCATTAATTGTATTCTTTTCTTGATTTTTTGGGGAGAAATTTCTTAATTTTTTCACCTGAAGGAGAAGATGATCATAAAAATGAGGACTAGATTCAATAATCGAAATGATTTGATGAGCAACTAACGGGATATTTGGCATATTGACAAAATCTATTAGAGAACGAATTAATTATGTTACTAAACAGGGAGTCCTGTAAGCAGGGGAGGGGAGGGGAATTTATTGAAATATGGGAATTTATTGAAGTGACGGTAGACCTTAAGGGCTACAAACAAGTTTTTATAAACGATCATTATTTTTATTTTTATGAATGAAATGTGTTCTTAGGCAATTATTTTTATTGAAATACATCTCATAACTCGGAAAAGCAATAAATGAAAGCTTCGAAGCAGTTAATTGTAGTATTTTTTGCTGTAAACACGGGTATTTTAGGGTGCCTGGATAGAAAATCTCATGATTTCTTTACACAACTTGAGGTGAATCTCAGAATTTTCCTTAATAAACCTCAACTTAATCAATATGTACTTAATGCTTCTTAAACGATGAAGTTTTTCTAAATGTGGGGAAAATCTAATATCGCTTGAGTGATAAAAGAAATCGCAAAAAAATTATGACTTTTTTTAAACGAACTTTGCTGGGTTTGGCCGCTGAATAGTCCCCTTTAAATAGTTTTAAAAATAGCAAACTCTACTCTCGTTTAAAGAAAGTTTTCTCTAGTTTATTATAGAGCGATGTTTAATCACTGAAATAAAATGTTTTTTTTTTAAGATACCGCTTCCTATTTAACGAAAAAACGTGACTCGCTTAAAAAAACACAAATCTTAAATTTCCTACTTTTTTACTGTAAATTGGCCAATTATTTTGTAGATCTTGATGCCTTCCATCAAGATGTTAAATATTTCTCTCTACTTACGGGACACCAGGTATAATGCAGTTTTCCGGAACATAAAATTAAAAAGGAGTTCGAAATCGATAAATATCGTAAAAAATTAAAGAAAAAAGAAAAAGAAAAAGAGGTCAAAATTAAAATGACAAGGGATCCAAAACTTCTACCATAAAATAAAGATGTGTTCTATCTATCTATCTATCTATCTATCTTTATATATATATATATATATATATATATATATATATATATATATCAAGAAATCTCAAACTAGATTATTAACACATAGAAAAGAAACAACAATAAAGAACTGCTTACAGAAACTGGTCATTCAATGTCCCACGATATGAAGACACGGAGGTAAAGACGGCCAGGGCATGTAGCTCGTAGCAATCCATCTGGCAGCCTCTACGTAACAATGAATGCCTTAATAGAAGGCAAAATACTCGGAAGGCCAAAAATTAGGTGGATAGATAAAATCAACAAAGATGTAACAGAGCTGGTGCAGATAAATAAATGGTGCAGATAACTTATTCTCCTTAATAAAACTTCAATCTTCATATAATTAAGAAATTTTTTATGTAAGATACGTTTTTTTTTGTTTGTTTTTTGATTTTTTGAGCCCTGTTGGATAAGCCAGACGAAAGTCATTTTGAATATTCTTATTTTTTTTTCAAACACACTAGCTATAATATTCTTCTTTGTGATTCAGAAAAATTGTTCTTGTTATTCGTAACTTTCTAAATGCTTTCTGATAAAAGAAAATTTCTTTTGAGGTCGGGTTGTGCGAATATTTCTTGAGTTCTTCTTATTCCTTTAAACTTTACAAAATAAGACATGACATTTCTATCAGCGTCTTGGCCAATCTGCGTTAAACTACAAATTACTTGGCAACATCGACATATCACTCCTCTCCACTCCTTCCCCTCAGGCATCTTTCTCACTCTCTTTCGTCCCGCCTGGTTCCCTTCAACTATAAAATATCTTTTATCTCAGCCTTTCTTAATTTCATCTCTTTTCTTTGTGCTTTACCCTGCAATAATCAACGAGATCAATTAAATGTTAATCCACAGTTTATTAGCCTTCATTAAGTAGGTAATTAAAAGCACGTTTGTCTTCAATTTGAAATTTTTTATATTTTAATGGCTCCATGATTTACTTTTTGTTTGCTGAGATTACTGAATTTACGAAAATTATACTACTTCTATCAATTTAATGTTTACTAATAGGATATTTATTATTAATTTAACCCTAAAGAAAATTACACCACTTGTAAATTTAATGAACTTGAAACATCTTTCTCTACCTGTTTTTGATTTGTATATCTTTCTGTCCTCATTATATGAATATAAGAAGATGAAATTAAATGGAATTATTAAACTTTGACCATACCGGTTAAATTAGGAATTTATTGTACTAAGAAATCTTATAAATTGAAATCATCCATTGTCACAATGAGCAATTTTGTTTATCTTTTTATTCCACCAAGGTTAGAAATAAATAATTTGCCCTTGTTATTATGTATTGTTTATCATCTTCGGGGTTTAAGTTAGTTAAAAACCTTTAAATGTTATGTGTTATTTTATTGTATTTATTTATATTCCATTAGGTTAAATTATATTATATTGCATTACTAAGTTATAATGTACTTTATATATCTGAGTTTGACGTGTATTTGGCTGCTGTTCGGTGAAGATTTCGCATTAGAAAAAAAAAATGAATTGGGATTACTTAAATTATTTTTTTATTAATTTATTACAACTATTGATTGTTTATTGTTAAAAATTAATAATATCATTATATATAATTTATATTGATATCATTATATATAATTTATATTGATTGCGTATTTAAATTATAAGGATTTTTAATAATATTGATCAATAACAATATTTATTTATTATGATGGATGAGTTCAGTTCTTAATTCAGTTCCTACTATATTCCTTTCTAGACTTTTACACCGTTGCTATGTATTTACTTTTAACCTTTATATGTGGCAAGAAGTGATTTTGTATATCATATCATCATTCATGAGTATATTTGTCCTTATGTGATAAGTCATTAATTAATATTATTTATCCTACCATCCTAAAATGCACTCTTAGCATGTATATGTTTATTTATATTAAATGTAGATTCACCTGAGACCTTAGCACACATACATACAGATTTAATACCTTCGAACCTAGCATCAGTGAACAATTAAATAAATTTGATATTGGAAACTTTTTTTAATGATTTTTTTATGCATGGTTAAATTGTTTTATTAGATCAGACTTATAGTTTCTGAAACATTTACTTAATTTAGAAAAATACACATTTTAAAATAATTTTATTAACTATGCATTGGTAAAGATAAATCTGTAACGTATTTTTCAAAATTCACATAGAACAAAGTACCTGACTCCAAAATGAGAGGAGTCTTCAAATTCCCTTTTGTTACTCAAAGGACATAATTTGGCAGGTTCTTCGTTATCTTATAATTTCTGTTTAGTAATTCCCGTCTTGCTTTGAACATCCGTTTTAATTATCTTCCTCTTCCCCATTAATATAGTTGTCATCTTCCGAATTATGAGAAAAGCGAATTCTATTTGTATAGAGGGAATTCATTATATTAGTATGCCTTTCCTAAGAATATTCCAGACTGTTTTAATCTCAATATCCTTTGTATGGATAAGTTATTATTTTATTTATTTGTTTAAGTTATAAGGAGATTGCACGATTTTCCCTCCACAATTTTGATATCAGAATATGTTGTTTTATGTAATTTAATTGGCACGTTATGATCAATTATTTGGCATATGTGGTTCTTTTACGATGCATGATTAATGGATATTAATATCAAGATTTAACGCATATCATATTTGCATATAACATCTTTCTTTCTAAATGAACAATGAAAATTAAAAAAAAAAAATGTTTTGGTTACAAAAGGATTTAATTTTTTACTGTACAATACTATATACTACTTCAATATCAACTGAATTATAATTTTAAATGATCTTAATACCTATATGTGTATTAAGATCTCAAATGTATTAAATAGACTCAACAGTCTCAGTTACCTATTTGTTTTATAAAAGATTAACTTGCAGTTTCTTTGCTGTACGCATTTAACAATTATGTTTGTAAAAATATTTCTTTAAATATTTAATAAAAAAAACAAGAGTAATAAATAAATAATTTATTATATTCATGATATTGATCACTGATTTTAATACTATTTATGTTTTATAATTCAAATTATTACTGAAAAACTCAACTATTAATATTCTACGTATAGTATTGTATTCTGCATTAATAGCGTTTGTATAGCTGCATTAGAGTACTAGATGTGCTATGATTGTTAAACCCCAATCTGTTAGTAAAACAACAGGTAAGGAGTTGATTCTATTAACCCTATCAAAACTAATTCAGATTCAAACGTCCTCGTGTGAGGACATCACTTCCTTGATTAATTTGATTATGATCGTTGCTGGTTCCTATAAAATACAATAATTATATAATGTTCTAATTGTAAATGAGATGATTCATAATACAAAAAAAAAAACACTTGAACAAAGAAGTCTTATCTAATAAAATAATTTAACTATATATATATATATATATATATATATATATATATATATATATATATATATATATAAAGCATTTTTTTTTTTTAATTATTCGCCTGTACCAGGTTCAAAGGGATTAAGTCTGTACTTTTAAGAAAAAATGAGTTTTTGTTATCTTTTTTTACTAAAAATAGCTGCTTTTGCATTTGTGGAAATGGCTCAGTTCTCAGATAAAACTGCATTTAATATAAATAAACACATACATACTTAGAGTGCATGGTAGGATGGAAATAATCAAATAAATAAAAGTTATAAATGACTTACCCCACGAGGGGACAAGTACAGAATTCTCCTGAGCGATGATATGCTTTACCAAATAACTTTTTACCACATCGAATAAGAGATAAAATTAAATACATAGCAAAGGCGTAAAAGAATACGGTTCCTAGAAAGGAATACGGTGAGAATTGAATTCCCGTAATGAAAACTCATTCAAATTTTATTGGTGGATGTTGTATAAAATTAACATAATAGCCAGGTACTAGGGAAACATAGCCTCAATAACCATTATTCATTCACAATCTCTGCCAACTTTATCAATTTTGCAAGTTAGTTTCGTTTAAAACCTTTCCGAAAATGAAATTTTATTTTCAACTCTGGTACAATTTAGACTTAATCTCCATTACTTTGGAGGTTAAGACTTATGACTAATCAAACTGCAAATAGGTTTAAAAAAGGATTTGTGTATTTTAAATCATAAAAAAGTAATTGAGGTGGTCATAAATATAACCTTACAAGACGACGAAAAGGATGTGTGATATTTTTTTCATTTATACGAATGATTCTTTAATTTATCTATATTACACTCGATTAGTTCTGCCATCAAATACGAGCATTACTATTTTTTGATAAATTCATTTGATAAGATCTGTTGTGAGGTTGATGTTGATATTTATAATTTTGAAGTCTGAGATGAATAATAATGAAATAAAAAACAAATGATAAGAACTCAATTAACGTAATAAAAACTCATTCAAATTTTATTGGTGATTACAAATGTTTACTATCTGTTAGTAATGACCCTTTAATTGCATCCCCAACTCTTCAATTACCACCAAATATCACAAGCCATGAAGAATGGTGTAAAAATTGGAGAATAAAAATAGAAATTACTCTTATATGTGCGCAAATGTGTTTTCCTTGATACGTGTCAATTAGGATCAAATTTGGAGGAAATTTAGGGATTGGTAAACGTAAAATGAAATAGGTACAAATTTTTTTCAAATTCTATCTAATACCCCAAAAAATATTACTTCCGATTTCATATAAAAAAAAAATTGTTATTTGCCTATAGTTTGAAGAAATCGCATTCGATTTGACCCAAACTTTTTGGGAAATTTGGATAACAGGAATTTCTATAACAGTATTGAAATTACTTAGTATCAATTTCAATGAATTACATTAAAAAAATTTAAATTAATATAACTAATTGTTAACAATATAATCGCTGTGAAACGTGGAAGGCACTGATCACATGGAGTGGAAATTTGGTTATTACAATATTGTTATAATGTTACAAAATTTTAGATTTTATTCAAAAAATTAATTTATACTGTATTGTTTGGTCCAAACGTGTAACTGGCGTGACACTTATAGCCGTTACTTAAGGCTCATTTACACGGTGCCAGTTGGCTTGCCAGTCGAGGTCGCCAGTCACTCAATGCCAGCGACTGGCAACGTGTAAACGGTTCATGCCAGTCACTGGAGAGGCCAGCGAGGCACTGGCAAGAAAATTTTGATTGACTGGCGCACTGGCAAGCGCCTACTTGGAACTAGATATGACTAACCAACAAAACAAATCATTATTTTAATATATTTTTTTTTAGTTTAGTAAAAATGTATACAAACTTATAGTCCGTGGCACAAACTATAATACAGACTATAATGTAAATAAATAAATATATATATAATATATATAATATATATATATATATATATATATATATATATATATATATATATATATATATATATAATATATATGTATACATATTTCAAATTTATATTATTTGAATGTGAATTTAAAAAATGTCATCCCATCTCAGCTCAGTTTAGAAGTTTGAATATTTTTATATAAATATTTAAGTGATTGTAAAATATATAATATTAGATTTTGGCTCAAGATGTAGTAATATTGTGTTTAAAATAATAACTATAATTATTATTGAAATATTAAGTAGAAAGAAACCAAATGATTCTCTTTTTTTTAATTTTTATTTTTTTATTTATTTTTTTTTATTAAAACGAGATATCTGCTTGTTAAGAAAAATTGTAATTAAAGGTATAGAAAAAACACCTTAATGACTTAATAATGTAGTATGATTTCATTTGATTCTAGTGCTTTCATCTTATTCATTATGGTTCAAAATTATGCTTTAAGTATGCTATATATAATAGACTTTCACTAACTATACTTATTACTACGGTTAAGGTCCCCGGATTCCGATATTCGTCTAGACTGCCAAGTGGCCGGGATTGTTTCGAATTTTGTCTATCTTACGAAGCCTATAAAATTGTAGTTTTTAGAAATATTTGAATGGGAGCCGGATAGATGTAAAGATGCTAACGTAAATAATCATTATATACGATATGAAGGTCTAGGACGCCTGGGACCGATACCGCTCGAGACTGATTAAATATGATTTCCGCACGGTATCATCCCCCGACATCCGATACATATTCCTGACGTGACAGAACAGTGCTCCCCCATGGTGATTGAGATAATGTTTGGAATGTTAGAGGTCAATTCTTGGATTATCTTTAATATGAAAAAAGAAAAACCCATATCAATTAAAAAATTCTTATTCTGTTGAACTCGCAACTCAGCGCCAAGCATCGTTACCACGTCTGGGTTGTGTCCATTCTTTTATTAAGCCTTCAGGTTAGAGAGGAAAACAGTGATAGCAGAGAATGCTGATAAGAACTGAAAAAGATCCTAGGAAGTAATGAGGCAAATAACTAGTTTCACAAGCAGTTAGCAACTTAATACTTCACTTTCATTTTTCCTTTTCTTAAAATAAATTCCAATGTAATAGTGAATACCCAAATACCTATACTTTTGTTGCATTTCCAAAATATGGTACTTATTTGGAAACTTGGTTTTTTTTTATATTCCATTTTTATCTTTACATTTCAAAAACCTATTACACGAATAATGTATAAATTATATCATAAAAACTATAATTATATGTAATAAATAAACTATTTCTCATTTTATTTTCAATATTTAAGATTTATGTCCCTAAAAATAACACTTTTTAAATAAAATAATGATAAACGGCCTCGGACGTTGGAGTCCACTCACTCCTACGATTGCTGGCCATTAATGAGAACACAATCAACAGATAGAGACTCCGAATAGGGAATTTAGTTCACCTTTTCTTTTAAAAGACATCGGTATGCCGCGAACCTTATGTATGCCTCCTCCGGCGTCTGGTGCCGTTCGGAACTTCATAAATAGTGTCGGTCGCCGATGACCGATATTGTCGGAAAACACATTTAAGAGATATCATTCTCTGCAGCTAACGTGTTATATTAAATACATAAGTAGAGTATGTTTATATGAGTTTAAAAATACTGAGGTTGCGGGGAATTTCGTTTCAAGTTAATCAATGGCATCATTTTTATTGATATAACACTAATTGACGTTGCAACAAGAACTAGAAAAAAAAATTAATAAAAAGTAAGAAACAATATTTAACATTTCTCTTAACACCAAACATACTTTACCATTTAAACTTGTAATTAAATTAAATTTCTTTTTTCTTTTTTTTTATTTTTTTTTTTTTGGTGCGTTTAGCTCCTATCCAATTAGAATAGGTTGGTTGTACCTCTTAAACAGCCCTATACAAAACCCCCCTTTATTAGAAATAGCGAGGCAGGTAGTAAATAGTTCACGAGAGAGAGACTGGTCTGCCAGTCAACTGGCACATGCCAGTAGAACAAATATTTTTGTTTGACTGGCACACTGGCAAGCCCCTACCCTCGGCAAGGTATGATTAACCAGCAAAACAAATTGTCCAAAATAATTATTTAAATACCTTTTTTTTATGATTGATGAAAACCTATGCCTAACTATAAATCAGCTGAAGGAAATATTACCAAAATTTTAAAATAATATATCCTGTGCGAACGCCAACATTCATAATATAAGCTTAGCAAATTGTGGATATCGGTAATATATTACACTGCAATAAGGTGTTTTATTTTAGTTCTAAATCGCTTATAACTAATCTGTCTGTATTTATTCATAACTTTTAACACTTTTAAACGATAAAGATTTGTTCTTATTTTGTATGGCACTTATATGCCAAATCGAAACCAGAAAAGATAAAAAGCATCTTTAATATGACAGTGTCTATCTGTATGGGCGGAAAGATTAAGATTTTAGAGAATTTTATATTAAGTAAATAAATCGTAGAAGATGATGGTGAATGACAAAGAACGCTTAAATGTATAGCTTAAAATGGAGGGTAATAACTTATGATAGTCGATTATTTATTTATTCCTTCCTTCCTTGCCTTTCGTCTACATGACATTTTCCATTGTAACAAATGTAATTCATTTATTATTTCATAAATGTAATTTATTTATTTTACACAAAATTTTTAAATTACTTCGATAAATTATTAATATTTTAAATACAGTCCTTTATTTCAGATTACCATTTGGTCATTGATTAGATCGACTTTAAAGTCAATTAGAATTTTAACTGAACTGTTTCAAAATATTGTTAACATTTGAATAAATACAATATTGTATATTGTATACAATATTTTACATTGTATTATTTAAGATAAAGTAAAAATTAATATTTTATTATTTTGCTTTTAATGCATCCATCTTCGACCTAATGACTTCAATTCAAATTCAATATCCAACAAAACATAAACAGACAAATGTTTAGCCACTAAATTAGTACTTTTCAAGGGCACTGAATGTTCTTATATATGAGTGAGATAAAATGGAAATTATACTTTATTATTCTGTGACTTTTATATTTCTTAATCAGGTGGATTACGAAATATAACAGAATAATAGAAAAAACTAGAATATAATAGAAAAAACTAGGTATTTAAAGAGGAGAGGTTTGAAAGAGGAAACTGATTGTGTGTGTCTAATATCAGCAGGGATGGAATCCCCGAGGGAGACGGCTTGAATTGCAAAGGATTTGTCAAACGCAGCAGTTTGGTGAGGGGGAGGATAGAGGCCGGAGTATCAGATCTAGTGGGACGGGATTGGATGAAGTATTTAAATTGTAAGCTGTGAAAAAATAGGGGGCTCGATGAGTTCTAATGATTTGGTACAAAAAGGTAGCTAGGAATTACCTACGGTGATAGGATGGATAGAGCCACTTCAACACGGTGTAATACTGGCGCATCTCTTGAGAGCCCGAAAATAAAACGTAATTGGAAAGTCATTAGGCGTTTAAGTTTGGCTTCGCAATCTCCCGAGAGTCCACTGTACACCATACAGCCATAGTCGAAGTGGGGGAAAACAAGGGAGGTAACTAGGAGTTGACGGACTTACATGGTTATAACATAGGCTGTTGAACTGTTTTAGGGAGGAGATTGCGAAGAGAAATTTGGGAGATGTATGGTTTCCAGGAGAGGGTTTAATCAAAAGTAACACATAGTTTTTCAACGGTAGTATGGAATAAGATAGGGGAGTTGTTCAGGAGAAGATTGGGGAATACCTCTGGACAAGGGTGGAGATTCTGATGGGGGGTTTTAGGATTTACAACAAAAATCAGGACCATAATCGTTTGTATGGGACTTCTGAATGGAGTTAAGAAGATCATTAGGGATAATGTGGGGGAAAAAGTAGTGATCAGTATTAAAAGAGGAAAACATAGGAGCCGGACTGGACGTGATGTGGTTGCTAAATGGCAGGAGACAAAGTGAGCGTAGAGGTTATCAGCAGAAACGGAAATGGACTGGGACTGAGGTGTATTACCAATGCTCAGTTTTCTAAGAATAGCCCAAGTGGCATTGGTATTAGGGGACTTCAATAAGGAATAATAGTATTAACTGGATTTGGTACGGCGTACTGCTGATTGAGTACTGTTTCGAAGCTGTTCGAAGAACAGAAAATCTTCAGGAATTCGAGTTCGTTTAAACCGTCGGTTTGCAGCATCTCTTTCTCTCATACACTCTCTCAAAGCAGAAGTCAACCAAGCAGCGGAAGGATTTTGTTTGTGATAATAGGAGCATGCCAGTCGAGGATGGAGTGAAGATGAGTGGTTAAGGTTTCTACCATGGTGTCGATGGATTTTGAGAAGTAAATACGCTCCCATTGAATATCGTCAAGATCGTTTGAAAATGTTTTATGAGTGAGTGGATTTAGGTTTCGGAAGGATATCGTTCGAGGAGAAAAGGATGAGATAGGAATATTGTAAGAAATCTGGATAAGACCGTGGTAAGATAGAAACGGGATCGAGTGCTGAAATGCAGGAAGGAGTTTGTCTAAGAAATCTAGGATAAACAGATCGAGCCAGGACTCCGAGAACTGGGTATATATGGTAGAGTCGTAGGATACTATAAGATAATGGCTAAAGGCTGAGATAATGGAGGGCACTTGTTAGGTAAGAATAATCGATCGATTACATCAGTAAATTGGTTTTAAATTCACCGGAGAGGATGACATTTGAGTAGGAAGGAATTAAGTTGTACAAAGAAATCTCAAATGATACATCAAAAACAATTCTAGTAGGACGATATTGACAGCAAACAGAATGGCAGATGAAGTTGTGAGGATTTCGGCAAGGAGGTATTCAATGCGCAGAGAATCGGTTAAGGAAGAGCAACGAAGGATTGTGGATTTAAGGCTGACATGGACAAAGAGACCTACTCCACCATCCGTACGATCCACTCTGTCATGACGAAGGAGACTGAGCGTTGGAATGGCAGGTTAAAAAGTCATAAAAGGCATAACACTGGAATCGTTCTACATTAACGGGAATGTGTAAACTTTAGGCGCCAGTCAACTGGAATGCGACTGGCACCGTGTAAATGAGCTTTAACTGTTATGCGCCAGTCGACTGGAATGCCAGCGACTAGCACCAGTGACTGGCGCCAGCGACTGGCACCGTGTAAATGAGCCTTAAGATTTCGAGTAATTTTTAGTAAATTTAAAATAATTCTTTATCTGAATTTAAAAAAAAAATAGTCTTACTTGTGATTATGTTTATTTTCATTGAAGTTTAACCAGTTCGTCTTGTTCTTCTTATTGCCTCCTTAAATATGGACGTTGGGTGAGCTTAACGTATATTCTTATAGTCCAGCCTAATTAATTTTGTTCTGACTGAAGAAAAGTATTGGTATCGTTAATTCCGAACAAATAACAAGTTGAATTTTTCTTATGGATTTTCTTGTTTCATACATGTTACGAGTGAAAACATAGGTATTAAGTATATATCACTACTATTAGTGCAAAAGGTTGTATGTAAAATTTTTAAACTTTTATTCTTTTTGTGTTAAAGGTGGCGTTTTGTAGTCTGCAACAGATATAAGTAGTCTGCTACAATGGAAAATAGCAGAGAACAATAACATATGAAATTATACAAATAAAACATAAAGAAATAATTAGTTTGTATGTTCTCTTGTAAATAATCAATTTTTACATACGACCTTTTGCACTAACATTAGTGATATGTATGTTCAGTGTGCATTGGTTTTGTTTTTTTTAATTAAGAATCATCAGATATGGAATCTTCAAATACGGCACTTTTCGTATATTAATATTAGCTGATAAACGAAATTTTGTGGATATCTAACCCACGAATGTTGAAGGGTAACTGTACGAAAGGTATACGAAAAATAGTATACCTTGTAATATACACTGAAAATGGCGAGGGAGCTATACTGACCTTACTTGGCAGACGTTTTGTAACTAACTTAAACACCGAAGATGATAAACAATACATAATAACAAGGGCAATTGTTTATCTCTAACCTAATAAAAAGATAAACAAGATCGTTCATTGTGACAATCAGTGATTTCAATTTATAAGATTTCATAGTAAAATAAAATAAGATTCTAAATGAACCGGTATGGTGAATGTTTAATGATTTCATTTAATTCGATCTTCTCATATTCATATAATGAAGGCAAAAAGATGTGCAAATCGAAAACAGGACGAAAATGCAGAGAAAAATATACAAATCAAAAACAGGACGAAAATGTAAAGAAAGATGTCCTCTAGTTCATCAAAGTTACAAATGGTGTAATTTTCTTTAAGATTAAATTAATAATAAATATTCTATTAGTAAATAATAAATTGATAGGAGTAACTATAATGTTTGTATAATTCTGTAATCTCGACAAACAAATTAAATTATGAAGCCATTAAGATATAAAACATTTCAAATTGAAGGCAAACGTGCTTTTAATTACCCACTTAATGAAGGCTAATAAACTGTGGATTAACCTTTAATTGACCTCGTTGATTATTCCAGTGTAAAACACAAAGAGAAGAGATGAACTTAGGAAAGCCTGAGATAAAAGATAATTTATAGTTGAAGGGAACCAACCGGGTTGAAAGAGAGTGAAAGTGAGAGAGAGAAAGATGCCTGAGGGGAAGAAGTGGAGAGGAGGGATTTGTCGATGTTGCCAAGTAACTTGTAGTTTAACTCTGATTGGCCAAGACTCTGATAGGAATGTAATTTCTTATTTTGTAAATTTTAAAGGAATAAGAAGAACTCAAGAAATATTCGCACAGCCCGACCTCAAAAGAAATTTTCTTTTATCGGAAAGCATTTAGGAAGTTACGAGTAACAAGAACAATTTTTATGAAACTCAAAGAAGAATATTATAACTAGTGTATCTGGAAAAAATAAATACGAATATTGAAAATGAATTTCGTCTAGCTTATTCCACAGTGCTTTTGTTCTAAGCAATGTAGAATGTCGGTGAATTTGGTGAGGAAGCTATATTGACCTTACTTGCCAGACGTATATTTATCGCTTTAACATGACAATTTCTTTACGGATAAAGGTAACACGGAGGTATCACCATAAAAATATAGAAAAGTATTCGATTTTCTAGTAAGTAACTGAATTTAAATTTGTTTTATATTTTTGGTTGCTTATTTTTTGGTTCTAATGGAATTTTTAATAAAGGCGTGATTGAATGAAACCAATTATTTTATTTTTGTATGATTCAAGATGAAATAAGCGATTTCAGAGGGGAATTTCTTCCTTCAAGGGAGATTTTTTTTATAAGCTAAAGTGAAATCCGTGGCCTCACGAAACCCCTTAATCTCCTGGTAATTCAATCCCGTAATTCAATTCAATTACTATAACTTGAAATTAATTTAAAAAATATTATTTATTCCAAAAAGTTTTTTAATTTCAGAATTTCCTTGGTGCTTTGGCATTTCTTTTTTTCTTTTCCTGAAAATGAGAATTACCTAAATTAGAAATAATGAAAACTGATCAGAATACCAAATAAAATATATAATAAATTACATCCCCAAAAGTGTGGGATACACTGAATAAGATCCATTTGATAACTAGAAAAATATAATATGAACCGTTAATCCATTTGATATAAATGTTATGAAGGGTCAATTAAAAATAATTATTCAATTTATTTTATTTTAGATTTTGCACTTTGGTAGACCTCATCATCAACCATATTTTCCATATATTCCGACTATCCTTTCTATTTTAATGAATGTTGACTGGAATATGACATTGAATACATGGTATAGTTGCTGGATAAAGGAGCAATGCTGCAAAGCAGCTTCTCGCTGGCAGTGAATCTGTCCTAATCCCCAGTACTTCCTTAATCCATTCAATAACGCCGTAAATATGTTGGCAAATAATTGTTATGTGCCCTTGATATACTTCAGGATGTTATTGTCAATCGCACCTAAATCCCCAAAAATGTATCTTTGTTAAAGAAGCAATCTGGAAAGGACAGATTAACTTATAAAAAAATATTGGTTAACAACATTTACATTTACTTACTCTTGTTTGTGCTAGCAAAAAGTTCCTAATTTATGGATATTGCTGTACAATTTTTTCGTCGCCTTCACATTAAAAACAGCTCTTTCAATTATTGGCTTGTACATTTTGGGTGATATCCTTGTATATATCTAAATACCTGTAAATTAAATTTGTTGTTCGTAATTTTATATGTGGGGCTCTTGACCGCTTTCCCTTCCCCTATCTCTCCCTACTAACTTCTTAAATTAGAGCTATGGTAAATAATTTACATGCCATGAATCTTTATTTTGTCCCTAGAAGATCCGCTAATATGCCTCTTGGACCTAGTAAGCTGACAATGTGGTCTTCGTCTAAAGCCATTACTACGTCAAGAAACACTACCCCGTAATGATTTTTCTTATATTAGGCTTCCTTTATAGTCTCGTCGAGGATTCTTGTGTATTCTCTCGCCCATTGTCAAGTCCACTTGATTTTTATTAAAAGTGATGAAGTTTACAGAATTCTTTATTCGTTATATTTACTACAAATAGATTATTTGGTTATTTTTTCCTATGAACATATGGTTTTATTTTCTCATTTACCAAAGTTTACCAAGATTTTTCGCTCCAGGTGAAGAACCTCTCCGAATGGTCTCATCTTCAGAAGGATCTCTGGATTTGTCTTGGTTATGAGTGGCACGTCAATGTATTGATTAAGAACCTGCCTGGCACCAGGAAGGAATCCAATAAAATTGATTGAATTCCTCTTTTATAATATTTGAAAATCAAAGCGCCTTTTTCTTAATTCGTAGAGTTAACGAATCGGAGGTAGTGAATACTTTGTAGGTAATATTTGTATTCATTATGTCTGTTACAAATGGCATCTAACATACAAAGTAATATACTATGGATATGGGTTGACTACTAGAGTTCACTCCAGGTCTCTTGGGAAGAGTGTGACTTCAAGAATGTAACTGCATGAGTGGTTAGTCCCGAGGGGTTATATACTCAGGAATAGTTGGGGTTGAATCAATTCTGGGCGGTCTAGGAAGCGTGCGAAAGAAGTTATAACTATTAAGAATTGGTATCCTTATCTTTTAGAATTGATATGAAGTCTGTGAGACAGAGACCTTTTGCTGAAATATGTTATTGTTTCCTTGAAGTCTTGATAATGTCGAGTCTGTTCATTCTACCAGTTACCAGAGATAGC
This sequence comes from Nezara viridula, assembly GCA_928085145.1. Lineage (NCBI taxonomy): Eukaryota > Metazoa > Arthropoda > Insecta > Hemiptera > Pentatomidae > Nezara > Nezara viridula. Next base: position 138,957,399 of record OV725077.1, on the reverse strand, counting down.
TTGATCTGGCTATCTAGGGATAGCTTTGTGCTTTTATCCTTTGAGTTATGAGAAACGTCAATACAATACATGATTCACAAATTGGCATATTTAACAAACTCAATCATTAAAATAAAAGTTAAATTAATATTATTATTATTATTTGTTACGGATTAAGTTCATGCCGTAACTGTTGGATTCGAGAGATTTTCAACAGACATTACTTAGAAACTTCAGGGTGCGTTCATTCCTTTCTTCTATTGTAATAATTGTATTAAGAAATTTCGAAATGGAATTGCTCTTGCCGATGCCTCTCTTTTCGGGTTTGATAAATTTCCAACAACCTTATTGGGCATATTAGTTTCATTTATTATTCTTAATTTATGGAAGTTAACGGCAGAGTGCTGTTGGCCAAGAAATACTTCTTTAATATTTTTAATAAACTTCTCACAAATTTATCAAAATCTCCAGAAATTTTCAAGACGTTTTTTTAGTTGATACTGTCGATGTTCCAAACCACTCTTTAAATTCAGTTAATATAATAAAAATATGAAAAGTTACCTGTACAAAAGGGGACCTATCTGGTTTGCTGATATACCACTTTAGGCGAGATCTTGATGTTGAACGCCTGAAATTTCTTAAAAAAGACAAGTAGATCCAAAATAAATATATCCGAGAGAACCTGATGGCTGTTCGCTAGTCAGGCCAGCAACTTGCACTGTGTAACCAGTGCCTTAGACATTAGGTGCCCCGGACAATAACGTCGTCTCTTCTCTCCACAACATTGACATTATTTCTTAGGCAGTGTTATATTAAGTTTTATTTGAATTCCATTTCATTCAATGTATCTCTAATTCAGTTGCTTTATCAATAGGTTAAATTCCCTACAACGACTAAAATGATTTCCTCTCCTCCCCTGCGTAGGGTTATGATTTTAAGGGTAAATTAAAAAGAAAATCAATTTAGGTCGTTTGTTATTGTTCAAAATTTGACCGATTTTTTAAAAATGTTCTTTGGATAACATACAAATACGGTAACAAACAATTGAAAATAAATAATCATCTACAACCTAATTCTTATTTATATCTATTGATTTATTAACTTATAAAAAGTTTAATGAAAAATAAGTTTTCATCCCAACTATAAATACAAATTTTCCACCGTTAAAAATAAAAGATACAAGTTGATCATTGAATAATTCTGAGGTTATAAGTCCGCTCAGTTGGCCATTCCTATGCAGGAGAATATCAGAGTGGTAAGGAAATAATGGCCGAGAAGAAAACAAGAGGACAGAGCCTGGACACAGTGTTTGCCTTCCTCCTGACAAACAGATCCAAGGTTAGTGGAGGAATCTGTAATGAGCTTGTAGGGTATAAACAGAAAGGTTTACCGAGGGTCATTTGCCAACTTCTTTTGTATTTACAATGGTAAGGACGAGTTCCACGTGGTGAAAAAACAACTCTAGAAGCTTTACATATAAAAGCTATAAATTGACAAGATAGATGAAGATCGGGATTATTAATAAAACAACTGAACATTAGCATTTTATTCAAAGTGTTATTATTTTATTTTTTCAACACTTTATCCTTTCTCTTCAGAACTAATTTTTGACTATGTCAAACAGTATTTTGTAATACAATTTTATTTAGTGAATTTTTCAGTGTATTTTAATTTGACATTATTAGAGTGACCTTAAGAAGAACATTTACTCAAGCTGAAATATAACACAGAAATTTGCTGATGAGTATAAATAAATAGAAATTCTTAAAGACTTCCAAGAAATCCTTATCCATTCTGCTATGTATTGTAAAGACCGCCGGTGGAATTCATTTAATTATTTTAAATGTATAAATAAATAAATATCATAAGTGCTCACATCTGGCGGTACCTGAGCGAGGGTAACGACCCACGAGGACAACCTTTTGTAAGTGGTAATAAAAACCCAAAACACCGACAGTCTCATGCCTGAGTGTTCAAACAGGATCTAAATTACCATTAATACCTTCCAGAAAGACCTTTCACACCTTCCACCAGAAATACGTAAATCTGTACCTGCTGGAATACCTTGGCCTGGGGGAGAGGGCGTGGTCATCCCTTAGGCTAGGAATATTCAGCCAATCAGAAAAGAGCACAAAAAGAGAGGGAGATGAAGAAAGAATATGGACTGAACACTGAGAGCTGGGACTCAGGCTAGGACACTTGATCAGGAGAGGCGGAGAGAGCAAGATATGGACTGATAGCTGGGACTCTGCTGAGGGTCAAGCGAGGCTGATGGAAGAACGCTGGGAGGAAGACGGAGGCTGAGGAGAGCGACATGAAGGAGACTCGAAGATGATGATGAACCAGCTAGGTAATAACCCTCATTTAGTTATACAGATGTAAACTTGTGTTGGCAACCATAAATCGTTAATTAATAGAATCAATAGAATATATGTAACTTTAATCAAACATCAAGCATTCTCCTCTAGTCTGATTCTCTAATACCATTGTATATATGTTTTGGTTAAATAAATTTGTAAATATATTAGTTAGTAAACCATCTTAGTACTTTTACCATCTACCTTGCATGCCACCAATTAGATATAGAACAAATAGTAAATTTAAAAACACGATACCTCTACAAAAGAAATCCAATAAAAATTATATGGTTCAATCTAGGATACTACAGTAGGGGGTCTGTGACATCTAACTTTTTAATACAGAATATATTTTTCGGTAGATCGGTTCCCTTCTGGGACCGATATGAATACTAATATAAGTATTAAATACAAATAAATGCGGTTTCTGGAACCTCCTAGTCGACGTAGAAACGCGAGGCCAGGAACATAGCAATTCTTCCTTGGAATGCGAATGGTGTTAGAAATCATAAAGACGAATTATCTACTTTATTACTTGAGAAGAACAATGATGTGGCACTAATTATTGAAACTCGACTAAACATGGTGACAACAGTTGACAAGGTACCAGAAGAGGGTAACACCCAACCGCGCACTCTCCTGCTTTATAAATTTAGTTATAATAAACTTAATTTAGTTATAAATAAAACTTAATTTACCAATTTTAATGGGTAATAATTATTTTCAGAAAGTCTGTACGAAAGTCTCTTACTTTTGGATATAAGTTCGTCTAGGGTTTTCGTCGAAGTCTCTTTCCATTTGAGCCTACATTGTAGTTAGCTCTGACTATACCATTTTGTGATATACGAGACACTTCTCTGATGTTCCGATATTTTCTCGATTGGTCTTCATAGGTCTTTCTCGAGTTTCACTGCAATCGTAGTGTTTCTCACAAGATCTTCTCTTGTTTCTCTTTTGTCCTTCCTAAGGCCTAATAATAATAATAAGATTTAGAAAGATTTTGACGCAAAATATGTTTTTTAGACGAAATTTTACGCATTGTTTACGTTCAACACTTCTGTTCTTGGAAATGATAAGGTTCCAAGAATTAAAATTTGTTGTGAACATTTGAATTGTGTAATTTTGTTCTTGTGAAAATTATTTATCACAAGAAGTTTGATGATAGCTTAAAAGAGTAAAAAATAATTTATGTAATTATGAGATTTAACTGTTGTGGTTCCATCTGTAAAAACCGATAGAAACATTGTACAATAGGATAGAACGAAAAATACTTTTTGGGGCGGACAACTTTATAAACATCCAGAAGTTCCTTTTTTTATATCAACTAAAATACTAGTAAATTTCGCTGCTCTATATCTATATATTTAGGCTCCTTAAGAGGCCTTAAAATAAGGTTTATGCACAAAAAATTGATTTTTTTTCTTTTGTAATTTTACATTTTTTTGATAAACTAGGGAGGATATTCCCTGTACGCCCAACTGTGGACCAACCTCAATTTTTACAAATAATGCAACTGTTCATTTAACTATGCTATTCGTTTCTCAATGTGCATAACTGTAATTTACATGTATTCTATTTTTCATATTGCATTATTGTTTATTAATATATAATGAACTGAACGAAACCACAGTTCGGAGAAATTTAATTTATTCATAATATATATTATACATCGCACCTTATTGTCAATTTATATTATTATATAATTACAATTATACTTATTGCAAATTTGTAATAATAAAATATATTCAAGTTGTCCTCATTCATATAAAATCAATTTGATCCTTTTATTTCTAATATTTTTGTTACAGGTTGTATTGTGTTTCCTTTTATATTTTATAATAATTATATTTATATCACAATGTATTATAAATAATTTTATATGTAATAACGCTAAACTAGAGACAAAAAAATGTATGTGCAAAAACCGCATTTTTAGGATTATTGCGGAACTCGAAGATATTAATACATAATATTAAAATTTCGAAGTTATTTTTTTATATTGTATTTATGATTATATTTTTTAAAGCAACTTTTGAATACTATTAGCAAGTTGTCAGCCCAAAAAAGTGATTTTCGTTCCACCTTATTGTACAGGTATGCATTTTCAGAGTGTTGAGTACAAACAGAGCTTAGTATAAAAACTAAAATAAAAATATAAAAAGGAAGTTTGATAAGAAGCTGAAGCGTGATTAGTGGAATTAGCAGAGGAGCAATAGAACAAAAAAATGTCACAGTAACTGAGGATCAACCATTAGGAATAAAAGGATTTGGAAGAAGGAAAAATGATTGGGGAACAAACCTCCCTTCATTCAGAATGTGTTTTGGATGTCATGGAGCAGTTACCTATCTCAATTTACATTGTATTCTTAGGGCTGTTAATAAAATAGGTGTAGTATTCTGTCTGCATTGTGTAGTATTTGTAATTTAGATTGTTTTCTGTCTTGTTGATGCCGAAACTTTGCCGGATTAAATATTTTTACCTGTGTTAGAGAATCAAGGCTATTTGTTTCGATTTGTCCAATTATAACCTCAAAGGAAATCCAATTTGGTTTATTATTTTCAATAATCAAGCTTTGTAATCAACCAAGAAAAAAAATATCCCCCCCCCTCATCATAAAAAGATCCGGCCGTCCGCAGCTTTTCTCCGAGACTGTTGGACCGATTGTTTTGAGATTCGGTACCAGTGTTGGAAGGCACCCGTGGATAATCCTCGGAGTTTAGGATTACCATCCGCCGTTTACTTTCAAGATGGTGGTCAAAAAATCCATGTCGCTATAGACTGTAGTGCATAAATTTGCTAAGTGGAATGATCAAGTAGCCACTTGGAGCGAAGTGGGGGTACCCAATAGTTGGGAAGAAAGGTGCGTGCGTGCCCACCATCTTAAGAGTTTGAGTTGGGAAGCATCTTAAGAGTTATAATGGCGTCCCTTGGTGTTGTTCTATGGGCATAGAATGAATATTGACGAAGATCTCTGTTGATGTGTTGATTTTAAGTATTTTAAGTAATTATAAAGATGATGTAACGGATCAACACACATGTTAGTTTGTATTCAAGTTATTGTATCAAGATAAATATAGTATTGCATATGTAAAGTTCGTTCATATTCACATCTCTTGCATCATTGATTTTATTTACCTACTTCTCTCGATTAAGGTGGCAACCTTTGGAAAATAAAAGTAATTTAAGTTACATCTATGATTTAACATTTTGCTTAAGGAATATAAAATATAAAATCAACGAAGGAAATATATGAATAGCAAGTATAACAAACAAATGTACCAATTTTTAAGAAACTTGACCAAACCAAAGTCTCCTCCTTCTAAGGCCTTTAAATTTATCTATATCATATTTTTCAAAAAAACAAAAAGGAATCGTTGAAAAAGGAAGATTTGGTGCAAAGATATGGTGTTCTAAATATTTTCCAAACGTTCTTCTGCAAAGCTGATATTTTTTGTTTTGATTTTTAGACTGTTTTTCATCACCTGAAGTAATTCAGATTGTTGCCTTTACTTATTAACAAATCACTTATGATGACAAAATAATGATTCAGGCCTATATTGGGAATCATCTTTTTTTTATTTTCCTGCATGTGACAAGAAAAGTAGTGTTACATATCATTTATAACTGTTTGGAAATAATAAATCATTGTGTAATAATGTGAACGTTTTTTCATAATGATTTTATTATAAAATCATAAGCATTTTTCCTAATAAGCACTCCTTGTTTTGTTATAATTTTAAAACCTAATCCTGGTTCAACTATCCTAGCCTTCGGTTATACTTTGAACACAGGTAGAGTACGGAAGAAGGATTGGTTACCCCTAACTGCGCAAGTTGAAAGGATATGGTCGTTTTAAATGGCAGCTGGTGTATCTAGCCTCCAAATAGTTGGGTTCCAGCCAGCCAGCGGATTTGGCACCAGGCACGGGGCATTTTAAAATTGCATTTTTTTTTTTCCACTGGGATTTTACTTGATCTATCAATTATGCTTTAGCTAATGCTCTTGTGACATAACATAAAGTAAGATTGACTTTTTTTAATCACTGCCATCATTATTGTTGACTAATGTATATGTGTATATGTATATATGTATTAAAGTATAAAGTATCATACTATATAGTATTGAATAAGTACATACCTTTATTATCAACCGCAGGGAACAGTTGTTCTAAAATTTTACAAAAAAAAAAAATCAATTTTTAGTCTTTATAATTTTACAATTCACAAAACGACTAAAAACTTTGTCAAAGAACACCTTCCTAGAAGAAAATAGATATAAGTATAATAAAACAGAATATCTGTAATTCCATTCACACTAGAGAAACGCACTAACAGAACCAGGATTTAATATTGGAGGGTCTTCAGCCCGAAATATATTTTTTTTGTATGTATATATTACGATAATTACATCGGAAGAAAGAAAGAAACCTACCTATATGAAATGGTGTTTAAGTGATTCTTTAAGTCGTAATAAATGCTATTAGACGATCAATAATTCTTTTAGAGATAATTTTTTTTCTTTAAAAATGGTTATATTTTACCATTTTTGGAGGAGGGGAGGGAGGAGGATTCAGCCCGAAAGCCCCCCGCGTAGATCCGATTGTTGCGAAACGTGAGAAATGATGAAAGCATTCCAATATGTAATCATAAATTACGAAATCGGTTATTGGGACGGACTCCCTATCCGTTATTAAAATACTGCAAAGTATAGAGGCAAATAAAACAATACACCTACAAATTCAACAAATGAACTTGAAATAACAATGTTATAGGTCCCTTCGCGTATTGGCATTACTGTAAATGAATAAGCTCACGAATGAGCAAAGGAAGAAGCCAGAAGTCCTGATCTACTCTTTTTATGATCGATATTTATTAATGAATGGAAAAAAGAACTCATAAGCAAATTTAATGAAAATTTGAATGAACAATGGGTACGTCTGTGCAAAGAAAATAAACAAGCTTGGCTGCCTCCAAAACACCTCACATCAAAAGAATGTTTCAAGCTTAGCAGGCTGAGAATGGGACACAACAAGCTAACATTTACTTCTTGGCCTACATCGACCAACATGTCAAACATGTGACAATACTAACCTGACAGTAGAACATATATTTCAATGTAAAAAATACAATAAACAACGGCTAGAACTAAACAGTGAAGGCACGATTCCGTGCATAGGAGAGAAGGAAATTGAAAAAAGAAAACCCTAAAGTTTATTAAAGAAATAAAATTAATAAATCATACTTAGCAGTCAAAGTGACGTTCAAAAACAGTAAATAAAAGAAAATCAGTCTAAATTTAAATATTAATAATACAATAGTCATATTCACATATTAGCAACACCGTTCTCAAATATATCATATAAACAAATATTCTGCAAAAATATGACTTATGATATTATTAATATCATGGCAATATAAAAAATAATATGGAAATTTATGGAAAACAAAAATTCTATGACATCGACGTCCACGCCAACGTATTGTTGAGTTTGGAACATTCGACTAATGCAAACCATCATTATATACCATAGCCGGGCATTTTCTCATATATTGTCAAAAATTATTTATCATTAGGATAATTTATATTTTAAAACAGTAACAAAATCCTAAATATTAATATACATTTCTGTGCCAGTGTAGAAGTGTACGCTCATGTTTTCCACATTGAAAGTGATAAAGTGTTTTTACTTTTAACATTTTATCACAGACTGTAAAATAACTATTTCATCTACTGATTCTGATTAATATTGCCTTACTGATACTTTGAAATTGAACATGGATCTTCCTAAGTATAATTTGTATTTATAATTCTGTACTGAAATAAATAAATCTTTAATTATTTTTATTTCTGATATAAAAACGACTATATAATTTAGAATAATGGCTATGTTATTTAGAACATTTTAAATCCTTTGTAATTTAATGGATTTGTTTAACGTTAATGCTGACCATACCGCTCACCTGTTAATCTAGGGACAGTACTTCTTTATAGTCCGAGGTACATTATTAGGCCGTTTGACATGATCTACAACACGAGCATGTAAGAGTAAAGAGATTACATAGGCCAAATAGCCTAATATTATCGTATACCATCTTTTTTTCCGATTTTGTGATCAAATCATATTAAAATTCAAGTGGAAAACAAATGGGTATTTATGAGTTATTAGAATCTCATTTAATTAATTAATAATTAAATAAATCCTAATAATTAATAATTAATTAAGTCATTTAATTAATAATAATTACTATTTAACGATGCTAAAAATTTGATAAAAAGGGGTCTGTATCACGGACTATTTTGTATACCCATTTATAGTTCCATATAAATATTTTGATGGCCAAATGTTTAGTTTATAATTCAAATTCTGTTTGAAACGTAAGCTAAAAGTGCGTATGTGGGTATATTCCCTACATTTACCTTTTTTTTTTTCTTTTTTCATAAAGGGTAAAAATGGTTCACAAAGACAAATATATCATATCCCGTGTACGGCGCCGAAATCCTAGGAAAAAAAGACAATGTCAAAATTGTAGCTGAATTTTCTGCGGGACATTTTTCACAGAAAGACCAACAACGACCGACCAAATGAAGAGGTTATCAAGGAAAATCGTCATAGCTCTACTCGTGAGATCAATGAGAAGCACCTCAAAGAAATTCATTTAACCCAACGAGTAAGTCTCTGTGATTTGTTATTCAAAGAAATAAAAGTAACCCATTTCTAAAACAGTTGATTACAGACTATGGAAAATTACTAGTTTACTAATAATGTGATGGGAAAAATATCGTGGAGTAAAAATGGAACCGACATAAACAACACCCAAATCTGATATTCACCAACGAAAGGTTTTATTCTAAATTTGGTGGATTAATAAGGACTTTGTCATTACCAATTGCTGTATCGAATACTCTTCATGGATTTTCACATAGGTTTATTAATTTAATTGTATTCGATTGCACAAAATATATTATATATTCTAAAAAAAAAATCTATAGTACCTATAACAGTTTTTTTTTTTTAAATCTATGGAGCAACTATTTATAAATGAATAATAAAAATGGAGTTCTATATAATCATTTTGTTTTTATAAAGAAGAAAGAAATTGTAGAAAGTATAATTTTTTTTTTTTTATTATTATTAAAAAAACACTTTATTCAGAAATATTACAATTTGTCACAGTTAAGGACACTTATAATAGAGTTCAGAGATTGCATTCATACCGTATATACAAAAATATAAATAAATAAAGTAATAAAAAAAGAATAAGAAGAAAGAACAAAAGAGTAAAAAAAAAAAAAAAAATATATATATACACATAAGTAAATAAAAATAGAAATAAAAGTAAAACAAACACCTTATATAAAACATACATTATTTACAATTTGCCAGGTGATCTCCGAACCAATCCTGTCCCCTCCACATCTGGAGGGAAAAGGGAGGCTTAGGAGATCCCTACGCTTCTCCCTCAGCCACTTCACTGGTATTTTAAACCAGCAGAGGATGAGTAAGAGCGCTACAGCCACAGACACTCATGACTTGAGTGGAGAATCTGGCCATTGCTAGAACTCCAAAATATCCATATTTACAAAAGGTCTCGTGGCCACTGCCGCTTTAACCTACGAAAGGGATTGTAGGGATGGGTGGTGCTTGATAGGGATTGTACAACGGGATTTGGGTGATGAGAAAGGTTCTGGTGAAATTTGGAAAATTTGGCTGGGATAAGATCAAGAATAAATGGGATATTAAGGTCATGGTGTAGGGTTTTATTGGCTACATAGAAGGGAGCATTGACTATTGTACGGAGGACTTTAGACTGAAAGGATTGAATGCGTTTGATGTTAGAAAATTTGGCTGTTCCCCATAGTTCTAGTCCGTAAGTCCAGATGGGTTTCAGTATTGTCTTGTAGATCAGTAATTTGTTTTCACCAGAAAGTTTAGATTTTCTATTCAGTAGTCTATATAGCTGGCCATATCGTCTGTTAAGTTCCAGAAATTATAATAAGAATATATAATATATTTCAGTTATAAAAAAATATAATTAAAGTGACATGTTACGAAATCTCTCTAAAAGCAAGATATTTTCATAAAACAGAATATCTATTGTTACGTTTATTTTTTATTATTATTTTTTTGTGTGTAAAATGTTTATAGATAAAATTTTCATTAGAGATTTAGTTTTATTTTATAGGCATTCAAAATGGTATTTGAACCTGTAAGAAATTAATAAATAAATAATAGCATAAGGGCCATCAATAAAAAGAAAAAAAAAACACATAAAAACAGCAACATGTGGATTAATTTACGAAAAAGTTTCCACTAGGCCTACTAATGGTGAAGAAGAGGCCAGAAGTACCCGAGTGCGAAGCAGAAGAGATGCGACTTTACTGGTGGTGTTAATGCACGAGAATGGGTCGTCTGCAGGTTTTCATTTAGGAGATGGAAATATGGTCCCGCCAGCAATTCACTTTTTTCAGTTTCAGTTTTTTTTTCTCACTCCTTTTGTACCTTCTTCTTTTTACTTAGGAGTGAAATCCTTTGAGGACATAGAAAGATTGTGATTATTTCTGCACTTAATATTTGAAAGATTATTTTTTTTTGTTTTTTTTTATCGTACATACACCTGAAAACAAAACTCTTTAAAAAACTCCTCAAGGAGAGATAAATAACAACATATTTACATTTCTTTTAATTTGGAAATGAAAACACGATAGATATGTTAATTTTTACTTCCACTTACTTATATTTTTTTGGGTCCCCCACCTTCCTTGCCTTTTTAAGACTATACGGGGTTTTAAGACTATCCGAGCCAGGGGGTGTGAGGATTTAAAAGACTCCCTCGACATCGGGACGCGAACTCGTGACTATTTTAAATCCATAGTAATAGATTGCTGTGCACACACGTTAGCTCGTTCGGCCACCCCGCCCTTACACTTACTTATATATATATATATATATATATATATATATATATATATATATATATATATATATATATATATATTTTTTTTTTTTTTGTTATTCCCTACCTCGCCTTTTAGGCTATACGGGATTTTCCGGGGTGAGGGCGGGGAATTTAAAATCCCCTCCGGCACAAGGACGCGAACTCGTACTTTTTATATCATCTCAAATCTCTGTTATCCGGTTGCCAGGCAACTAGCGGTGCTGTGCACACGCTTTAGCCTATTCGGCCATCCCGCCCCTACACTTACTTATATATAGAATATATAGTAAGAGAAAGAATTGCGATCGTAAGCAATTTTGAATCTCAGTTTTCAACGGAAATAGGTGTTTTGAGGTCCCCTGAGTTGAAATAACCAAGCTGAAAAACATATTTAAGGTTTTTATATGGTTCCGATATGGCAGCAACTTTTTCGTTAAAATCGGCTAACCGGAAGTGTCATTTAATTTCAACGGTGATGTACATTTTTACGATTTTCTGGAAAACGGCTCTAACCATTTTGATTAAACTGGATATACCAGTGTATTATTAGTTTGTTTTCAATATCAGCTAGGTCTCATTCACATTGATGTCACTTTACAGTGCTTAACTGCCAATGTTCATATACGTCTTCCTCTAAAGTACATTTAATTTGGTTTCTTTTTAAAAAATAACTCTCTCCTATTGCCACTAAATATAAAAATTTTTGAAAGAATTTGATAATTGAATAAAGGAGAAAAAAAAAATGCTTATCCAGTTCAAAAATGAACTTAACAGAAATAAAGAGTCATAAGGTATAAGTAAAATATATCGTTCGAAAGCGGAGACATTTAGGAATAATACTATCTAAAAAATTAAGTTGTAGTAAGTAATGGGAGTGACAAAAAATATAAATACAAATTTCTGGAAACTTGTATAACTTGTAAACTTGTTTCTGAAAATTACATAATCGATCATCTAATCACTGTTATACTTTTACTAAGTCGATTGTGTAATTTTTTTTTTTTTTACATGTTCTTGTTTCATCATTATTTACTAAGAGAGCGTAAAACTTGCACACTTATTAGATGTATGTGCATAAATTTACAGTATCAGAGAATTCAATTGGAAAATATGAATGATTTATAGTGTAAAATGGTTATTGTTTTTTGCTTGAACTTTGTTTTGTAAATCATGTGAATAGCTAAAGAGGCAACACAGCTACTGATAACAGACGGATGTTTGTAAAACAGTTCATTTATCTGACAGTCAAATAAAATAACATTTAAACAATAACAATTAGTAAACAACAATAATAATTAGTTTAACAGCTGTTCGACCCGTACCAAAGTTTCAATTATAGGAAATGTAATTATTTAATAGTAATTCTCAAACTAATCTTTATGTTTTAGGATTATTTTGATAAATAATTTATTGTTTTATAATGATAAGAGCTATTAAACCAATCTATAAAATATGATAGGAATAATCTGCCGTATCCCAGAAGAAGTATTCCATATGTAAAAGTGGTATTACAGAGGCACAGCGCTCCTTTCGGTTGTTTATAAAAAAATCTGATAAACTGGAAATAATCTCTTAAAGCAAATACAACAGGGGACCACCATGTAGAATGTAGAAGAGCATAGAGCTAGCTAGACCTATCTTCATCCAAGAAAAGATGCTTTTAACAAGGATTAAAAAAAAGATCAGGAACAGTGCTGCATACGATTATATGGAGGGGAACTCTGTTTGGAATTTCATGGCTGAGCTGAGATTTATCGAGAAATTGATGAGATTGAAATTAAGAAGTAAACGCTGTTACAAGTAAAAATGGACTCTTCCCGAATATAGCACTGGATCAGGTGATAAGAACATTAAGTGAAAATGGAGGAATGTAACAAAATAATGTCAAGTTGAAATAATAAATATTATTCCATCTAATAGCAAGAAATATGTCATGTTTTCCATATTTTATAATACCTCGCGTTTATAGTTCCTTCATAATTATTAAAATTGAACAAATTAAATAAGAAAGTTTTACTATTGCGTGCAATTCATTTATTTCCTTTTGAAATATTATGTTTCATGAAAACTTTTAGAAGCTTTATTATTAGCGTCAATATAATTAGTTACTCCGATTGTTATATAACTATTTTTTTTTTTTTTTTTTTTGTTTCAGGGCGAGTTTTCGCTGGAGTAAATTACAGTGGTAAGAATTAGCAACAAATATATATTTAATAATCTTTACTTAAACAAAATTAAATGGGCGAATTATGCTCAAACGTTTTGAATCCCAAGATTAAATCATACTGAATTATTTTTATCCTGTATTCCAACACAATTTATCATTTTCTAAAGGAGAGAAAAAAAAATGTAATCTCAAGTCAAAAAGGAATCTGTTTCTCCTCTAGATTGACTGCCGACCTGCCATCTCCTTTATCCGTGCATTAATTTAAAAAAATGGTAAAGTAAATTGAGATTTTTAGTTGAATAGAGGCAAAGAGGGCTTGTCTTAAGTTTCATTTCATGCTTGGAAGAACAGGCTACGTCTCAAATTAGTCTGGGCAAGAAAATTCTGTTGACCGTCTCCACAAGGTTGTGAAAATAAATCATATATTTGAATAAAAATTGACATTGAGAAATTTGCAGCCTGGATATTTATAATCTATCTGGATACACTTAGATATATAGCGTGTTGTGTATTCCATTATTTATTCTGTCTTCAGTGAAATATAAATACATATACATGTACGAAATTGAACTTCCACTTTCTTCAGCTTAAAATACGTATACAAGATTTATAAAGATGTTTCACTGTGTATAGAATTGTATTAATATTTTCGCTAAAGCTGTGAAATAAAAATTAAATATTCAATTTTTAAATTAATTTTATTCTTATACCAAACAAAAATTCAAATAATTTAAGTGAAAATAAAATATTAAAAAACTAAAATTTAAGTTATGAAGTCATATTTTTTGTGAACTGTTAAAATGCCTTTTATTTAGCAGTCTTTTAAACACAAAAAGAACAAATAAAATAGAATTGGCTGTCCCTTAAATTTGTGCGTTCATACAAGATACAAACTGATTAGTTTTACATTTTAGTGTACAGTTGTAAATATCATCAATAAAACGACGAGCGACGGCGGTAAGGAGGAAGCGAGGCGGCATCTGAGAAGGGTGTCAGCAGAGAGGCGACCGCACAGCAACCTGCAACAGTATTAGAGGTAAGCCATGCTGGTTGCCGATTATTGAAGTAGACGGGGGAGTGAAGTGTCTCGTGGACACAGGGAGCTCGAGTACTATCTTGACTCGGGGGGCGTTGGGGAGAGTGTGCGGGAGCGAGAGGGTACTCCGGATACAAAACTGTGGCTGCCAGCTAATCACTCTGGGTGGTCCCTGTAAAGTAGAAGGGGAAGCGTCAATTACGCTTGATCGGTGGGCAGGGAAAAAGGGGGAGCTAAAGGTGCATGTGGTAGAGAGCATGACGCGGGAGTACCAAGTCATAATAGGGTGTGATCTGTTAGGACAGGTAGGGGTAAGCATTAGAAACCGTAGAGGAGCTTGGAGTATCAGGCTGGGAAAGAGGAAATTTGGATGTATAGGGGTCGCGAGAGAAAGAAGGGTGCGGATAGGAGCGGTGAACAGGGTGGAGGACTGGAGAAAGGCGTTACAAGCGGAGTTCGTAGATATTTTCTTCAGGGAGGGCGAGGTATTGGGGGTAACAGGGAAGACGGTACACGAAGTTCCACTGAAGCAAGATAGGGTAACCTACGTAAAGGAAAGGAGATACCCGCAGGCGCTGAGGCAGCATATTCGGGAGGAATTGGAAAGCCTAAAGGAGCAAGGGATCATAGTCGATAGCACCTCGCCATTTAATAGTCCCCTGTGGGCGGTGAAAAAGAAGGCAGCGCCGGGGGATAATAAGGAAAAATACAGAGTGGTAGTGGACTATCGTAAGTTGAACGACAACACGGTAGACGAAAAGTACCCGATCCCCAGATTCGAAGATATACTCGATAGGTTGAGTGGGGCCGTGGTGTTTAGCACGTTGGACCTCAAGGCGGGATATCACCAAATACGGATGCACCCGAAGGATCAACATAAGACGGCGTTTACATTCGAAAGGGGGCATTACGAATTCACCAGAATGCCGTTTGGTCTGAAGAATGCGCCCATAACGTTTCAACGCCTGATGGACGAATTTTTGAGGGGTATCGACGACTCCGTATGTCAAGTATACATGGACGACCTGCTGATTTTTAGCAGAACGGAAGCCGAACACGTGGGGCATTTGAGGTCGGTATTCGAAAGGCTGCGACAATTCGGGCTGAAACTGTCAAGCGAGAAGTCCCTGTTGTGACAAACGCGGATCAATTTTTTAGGCCACACTATTTCTAGCGAGGGGGTCAGACCGGATGCGGCAAAGGTGGAGGCTATCACACGAATGGCGGTGCCACGGGACGTTAAAGGGATTCGTAGGCTTCTCGGGACGCTGAATTATTATAGAAGATTCGTACCTGAGATGGCAGAATACTTGGTACCTATCAATAACTTGCTGAAGAAAGGCGCGAGGATCGTGGTGACACCGGAAATGGAAAATAATATTCGGAAATGCATGGATAGGTTGCAGGCAGAACCCGTATTGGCGTTCCCGGATTTTGAGAAGCAGTTCAACATCACCACCGATGCGAGCGAATACGCGTTGGGGGCCGTTTTATCCCAGGGCAGAAGTGAGGGTGAACGTCCGATAGCATACGCGAGCCGACGACTTACGAGCACGGAATCACGGTACAGCGCGTTAGAGATGGAGCTACTCGCGATAGTGTGGGCCATCGACCATTTCAGGCCATACATATTTGGGAGGAAGTTTCGAGTCCACACCGATCACAAACCCCTTCAGTGGGTAGGAAAACTTAAGGAAACCTCTGCGAGGGTCACGAGATGGAAAGAATTCCTTAGTCAGTACAACATGGAGGTGGTGTATAAGCCGGGAAAGGAAAACGTGGTGGCAGACTGGCTCTCTAGGGCCATCATGATCAACGCGGTAGAAGAGGACGGGGGAGGTCCATCGCGGGACGTGCGCCAATTCTTGAGGGAATGGACTCCTGAGGGTGAAGGGGCAGATGATACCGTCAGTATAGAGGACAGGGAGGGGTCCCCGGAAGAAGATAGCTCAGCGGAGGAAAGACCAGTGGCGATGGAGGAAATAGACGAAATCATCAACGACAAGCATAGACAGGTAATCTGGAAAACAAGGACAACAGGGATCATGAAAATAGATTACCGAAGATACGGGAAAAGTAGGATTCGCGTCATTTGGTCGCAACCCGGGGTGAGCGAGGAGCAAATCCGTACGGCACTGAAGGACGCCACGGAACCGGGAAAGACACACCATCTCTATGTTGGGAACAACACGGTATGGGAGAAAATAAAGCGGATGTGGAGATCCGAGCGAATAGGCATGGATAGAACGATCATCCGGTGCAAGTATGCAGTGTATAAACCGTACAGGATGAGGAGCAACAACAAGCAGTCACATTGGCATACCACCAGGGGAAGACCAATCACCGAGGCGTCAACGAGACGTTGCAGGCATTACGGCGAAAGTATTTCTGGTGGGGAATGAAAAAATCTATCCAAGGAATCATCGGGAAATGCGAGGTATGTATGCGCACAAAGTATGATCGACACCCCCCCAGAGGAGTTCAGGAAGAGACACCTACAGGGAATATGCCGCTACAAGACCTCCAGATCGATACATTCACCTGGAAAGGGTTCAAGTGGGTCACGATCATCGACACCTTTAGTAAAGTAGCTATGGCACATCAGGTCATGAACAAGTCTGCCAATGCAGTTGCGGAAGCCCTACAAATCTGGATACAGTTTTACGGAGTTCCCGAGAGGATCACATCAGACGGGGGCAGAGAGTTCGACAATACCGCGATTAGGGAGGAGGTGAAAAGGTTAGAGGTTGTGTGGCATTATAACACACCGGGACACCCTAAGAGTAGAGGAGGAATCGAACGTTTGCACAGCACGTTGAGTGACCACATCCGTGTATATCAGGGAGAGAAAGGGTTGGAGCCGGATGTTGCGATGAAGAAAGCCGTAACAGCTTATAACCATTCGATCCACTCCGTAACGGGGTTTTCACCTGTGGAAATACTATTCGGGATGCGCAGGCCAAGGAGAGATTGGGGGGAAACAACGACCAATGAACATCTCGTAGAGCAAATCCAGAGTACTAGGGTAGAGGTAGAAAAGACGTGGGGAAAGGTAACGGGGAGAATTCAGCGGGAAAAGGAGAAGCGGGTAGCGCGGCAGAATGTGCAGGTACGTGACCGAATGGGACAATTAAAAATCGGAACAATAGTGTACCGTAGAATTGGAACCAACAGAGGGAAACAATTGTTACGGTACGAGGGCCCATTCAGAGTGGTTGCTATTAGGGAGCATAATCTGGTAACCATTGAAAGCATTAACGAACCTAAGAAGAGGAGAACTGTTCATATTGAACAATTGAAGCTCCCAATGTTAGAACCGGTACATAAACCAATTGATTCGTAGTACCCTTATCGCGTATTATAAGAAATATGTTTTTTTTTATTATTATTGTGGATGATGTCATTTTTTTTTTGTTTGTTTTGTTGTTCTTGTAAATAAAGATATAGCAACATAATAGAGGCGATTGTAATTTTTATAGGATTAAGAGTTCTATTCCATTGTTAATAAGACGTTGTGTATTTACTTTCTGTGTTTTATTTCTTTTTATTTATTTCTCGTTCCAGCGGAGTGGAAGTGAGTTCTGGTGTACTTTAGGTTTATACTGGTACGAATAATTGTAAAGGGTTAAGGCTGATACCGGTGGCTCCGATCTAGGAATTCATAAGTTTCCGAAAATCCTATTCGTAAACTGGTGGGGGGGAGATAAAGACCGGAGACTGGCGATATCAGCCTTAATACCATCTTGTAATGTAAATAAACATAACAATTGTATATAAGGCAGATTATTGAACGAATAAAGTAGTGTTTATTCAGAAGCCGTGAGTATTGTTTCTCGTTCCTTTTTCCTTCTTTTTTTTTATTTATATATATATATATATATATATATATTATTTTTTTTTTTTTTTAGTTAAAATGGACTTTATGTCCAATTTTTTTTTATAATATAATATTATACAATATTGTCATCGATATTGGAAGATTGCTGTCTTACATAATAGGAGGCATTAGGTTGAGTGGTATATATGGTCCAGTTCTTGTCGGGTAGAGTAATGGCATGTGCGGTTGGGGAGCGATCCCCGCTAAGATGAAGAAAGATAGGAGCGGCAATACGTCAACGTTGGAAGGACAATTCCACTGTAAAAATAGGACAGCTTTTCTTTCCTTGAAGCCTTCTAATAAGACAGCTAACATACAACTATACCTCCAATAAACCTTAAAATAGAAATATGAAAGTGTTGTAATTAAAATTTTAAATTAAACATTTTTTATTTGGACTTTCAATCATCAATCCTCCTATATGAATACGCTATATAGGAATTGGCAAATATATTTAAAAAATCGTTTCTTTTTTCTTTTTCACTTTTGGAGCTGTAAAGTTGGAAAATCCATTCGCCATTGGTCACAGCTGCTTCAAATTAGTTCCATTTATTTATTTTTTTATTGAAAAAAATAATGGGGAGGTATTTCATTTTATTCAATATTTGCTGCTTAAATTAATTCCATCTCTCTCATTTTTTTTATAGCACTCTTCTGAATTTCTCTGTTTTATTAAATATATTAAAACTCCTAATAAATAAAGTTATAAAATGATTAGATCTGCTTTAGGAATTAATACTAAGTATTATGCTTGAACCATGTCTGAAAATAATTTTTTAAAACATTAGAATATAAATTTATTTTTAGTACGATTTCATCAATATGTTTCTGATTTTTTTTTTTAGATTAGTTAATTTCCACTCGATTTCTCAGTCTTTAAAAACTGTTATTCTAATAGTTTGAGCGCAATCCTTCCGTGGGATATTGAGATCTATGTAGTAGACAAACATAATGAAATCGCTCTTATTAGAGTTTATCTTAAGCTAGTTGCAAAAAAATTAAAATAAAATAACGAAACATTTAATTAAAATAAATATTATTATTTATTTTTACCTACTGGAGTTCTGGCAATGGCCAGATTCTCCACTCAAGTCATGAGTGTCCGTGGTTGTAGCGCCCTTACTCAATCTCCGCTGGCTTTCAATGCCAGTGAAATGGTTGAGGAAGAAGCGCAGGGATCTCCTGAAGCCTTGCTTTCCCTCCACGTGTTGGGGGATAAGTATGGTTCGGAGTTCCTATGGCCGACTGTAAATAGTGTAAATAGGTATGCCTGCGTCTAAGATGTTTATTTTCATTACTTTTTTTTTTTCTCACTATGATTTTATTTTGTTCTTTTGTAGCTTTATATTATTTGAAGTTAGCTTATTTTTTTTTTTTTAATTTGTAAATATGGTGTGAATGTGCTCTCAGAACTCTATTATAAATGTCCTTTATTGAGACAGATTGTAATATTTATCAATAAACAAAAAAAAAATAAAATAAAAATAAAAAATATTTTTACCATTTTTATTTTGACTGATCATCCCAACTATCAGCTTCCTTCTCTTCAATATTCACTACAGTCAATCATCAACCCACAACAATTATTATTATTGTGTTTATGAATAACCATCCAAGAGCTTGTATAAATATTCCAAGAGCTTCCGCCAGTTGGCTCTTTCTTCTGCTACAGCTCTCCAGTTCCGCACCACAAGCAGGGTTCTCGCATCATAGGCCACGCTGTCTAACCATCTCGTCCTCGGCCTTCCTACTAGTCTTGCGAGGAGCAGCTCCTCCATCATTACTTTCATGGGTATTTCAAAGGCAGTCATTCTGGCCACATGCCCTGCCCACCTTAGTCTGGCAAGTTTAATATATGTAACTACTTCGATGTCTGTATGAAGAGAACTGAGCTCCCTATTTTTTCTTTACCTGCAGACATTACCCTCCTTTACTGGACCATAAATCCTTATGAGGACTCCTCGCTCGAATACACTCAGCTTCATCTCATCACTTTTTCTCATTGTCCAAGCCTCTTAGCCATATGTCAAAACAGGCCGTACAAGGGTCTTGTATATGATCAGCTTGGTCTTCTTTAAGAGATACCTACTTCTTAAGTGCCGGCCAAGTCCAACGACAATCTATTGGCAGCCGTGATCCTTCACTGTATTTCTTGAGCCATGTCATTTTTGCTACTTATTTCAGACCCAAGGTATATAAAACTTTTTACTCTCTCAAACTTAAAAGAACCTACCTCAAATGGAGAGTTCAGATCCACCTCCCCACCAATTCTCATATACATAGTTTTCCGTACTAGTCCACGGTCATCTTGAGCGTATGAGCTTCTGAGAGATACTTAACTCCTCCAAGGCACAGTATATTTGTGTTCTATCAACACTGTCGTATGCTGCTTTATAGCCCAGGAATAAATGGTGTCTGATTACCTTACGCCCCATAGTCTTTTCTAGGATCATCCTGAGAGAGAACAGTTGATCAGTGGTTGAGCGTCCTCGTCGAAATCCAGCCTCATATTTCCCCAGTTCCTTTTCAGAATATGGGAGGATCCTCTCAAAAAGAATGTTAGAGAGCAGCTTATAAGGACACGAAAGGAGTGAGATTCCTCGATAGTTAGCGCATTCTGTTTGATCTCCTTTCTTATGTATTTGGCAGATAATGGCTGTTTCCCATTCCGTAGGCATAGCTTACCTCTCCCAGATGGTCAGATACAGAGCTTTCTTGAGTTCTTCACCTCCACATTTCAACAGCTCTGACTGGATTCCGTCCGGACCTGGAGTCTTTCCATTTTTCAATTTCCTTTGGGCGTTTTCCATTTCATCTTCATCCGGGGGTTCAATAGAATTCAGGAAGTCTTTCTTCATTACACCTACTTCTCCATGCACCGTTCCTCTGTTCAATGTATCTTTGAAGTGTTATTATACGTCATCTTTGTGGCTTAGTAATTGCATTGAACATAAATAAAATAAGGTTCTGTGGTTATTTGTTTCGAAAAATACCTTAAACCAACACAATAAAAAAAATTACATTAAATATTAAATATTCGTTTTTATTGTTTTAAAATTTTAATGTTGTCTATCAACATAAGAAATAATCATTTATATTATGCTTTTAACTGTATATAAACATTTTTTAATTTCCCCTTAATCTAAATGAATAAATCAACACAACTCCGTTAAATGTACTAATGTTTTACATTAAAGATTTGACCAATGGATACCCGGGTAATACGGCTTCAAGGAAATAAATAACTTTTATTTTATTTTTCCACTAATATTACTGTCTATTAGTAATAAAATATAATATTTTCAATCTCGAATCCTTATTCTTTTTAAATGACATTACACTTTCATATGGTAAGTCGAATCTGAGAGTATTTGGTTGAACCTTGACTTGATCTGTATTAGTTATTCCTAAAATAATCTTTGAAATTAAGAAAAAAAAATGTTTTGTTTTTTTCATCGGATAATTTTAAGAAGTATCGTCGTTGTTTACAATATCATTACAGATGGTGTTTAAAATCGCATCATAATAAAAATAGCTTATTTTTTTTTTTGAGCTTATTTTTTTTGAATTTGTAAATGTTGTGAATGTGCTCTCAGAACTCTATCATAAATGTCCTTTATTGAGACAGATTGTAATATTTATCAATAAACAAATAATCAAATCAATAAAAATAAAATAAAATATTTATCATGATGTAGAGATGGTCGATCGCGATATAATAAGAGAAGGAGTTGGTCGGGGGGTGCGGCCAAAGAAACACTAATTTTTAAAAAAATAGTATTTTAATTGTTACACCGACGTTTCGACCCCCTTACAGGTCTTCAACAGGGCTACAAAAGATACAAAATATAAAAGGTACATGGTGAAAATAAAATAATGAATTATAAGTAGATATTAAATAACAAATAATTGTCTGATAAAGAAATAATAAGATGGTATCAGAGATATAGTGGGTGACAGTGTAGTTAAAATATCAAGTATTATATATATAGAAGGTACAAACAAAAATAGAAAATAAGTATGAATACAAATAGAAAACAAAGGAGAATATAGCGTGTAAGTTAAAAGAAAACTTTTATTGCAATTTGTTTACTTTCATTTGTTTACAATCTTGTTAACTTACACGCTATATTCTCTTTGGTCTTCTAATTTTATTTATACTTATTTTTTATTTTTGTTTGTATCTAATATATATATCTCCCACTATATCTCTGATGTCATATTATTATTTCTTTATTAGACAACTGTTTCTTATTTAATATCTCCTTATAATTCATTCATTTTATTTTCACTATTGTACCTTTTATATATTGTGTCTGTTGTAGCCCTGATGAAGCCCTGCAAGGTGGGTCGAAACGTCGGCGTAACAATTAAAAATACTTAAAAAAAATAATTTAGTGTTTATTTCACCGCACCCTCCGACCAACTCCTCATAAAATGTTTATCAATCTATAAGAGCTATTGTAAAATGAGTATAATAGATAAACGATAAATTTGTATACTACAATGTTTTAGTTATTTTAACTAAA
The DNA here is from genome assembly GCA_928085145.1 of Nezara viridula. NCBI lineage: Eukaryota > Metazoa > Arthropoda > Insecta > Hemiptera > Pentatomidae > Nezara > Nezara viridula. The sequence goes on along the minus strand of OV725077.1, from coordinate 138,934,517 downwards.
TATATTATAAATATATTTTGTGTTTTTATAATTAAAAAAAAAGCTATTAAAATAACGATCACATGTAGTAATATAGACAGTGATAAATAGGTATATAAAATTGTGCGTTACATGAAGTCTTTATCATTTTTGAAGTTAATTTATTGTCAAATTAAAAAATTCTCAGGTTCAAGCAAAGATAACCGAATTCTATATGTTTATCGTAGAAATTTTCTTGTCATATTCTTTTTCCTTGAAAATATAAAGGTACTAAATATCAATTTAATCCGACATGATTCACAAGTTTTCGGCCAATGTCCATGAAAATCCGCCTTTTGTCACACTGTACGACGATGTCATTTAAGTTTTTCATAAGCTACAAAAAAATAAATAAAAATCAACAGGAATACCACAAGCTGCGAGATTATCCTGGTAGAACTCGGAGGTGATTCTGGTTGATGAATCACTGCTTTCTATTTTATATTAAAGTATATAAATTATGAAATTATTCAACCGACTGAATATAAAGCGGCTCTTCTGCATCGAATATATAATTTTTCATTTAGTTAAAGCCGCAGTAAAGTACGCCGCCTAGGCTGAGAAGGTAGCCTTAATCAGATCATAAGCTGATTTTCTTAGACTCCTTTTTTTAAGAAATATCTTTTTAGGTTCCTTAAGGGGGCGGTTTATTTTTCCCTCTAGGGGTCTCAACTCATCTTACTAATTGGTGCCCATTCGGTGTATCATGCTTTTTTTATTCCCTTCTGAGTATCACTTTTCCCCTTCATTTATCGAATTCCCTCCTCGCTAATGATTGCAGGTTTTGATCTCCACAAACGAAACAGGAAGAGAACTTCAAAGCTAATCGATATAATCCATTCAGCGATGCATTTATAAAATAAGCTTTTGATATTCAACAACAGAAAAAAAAAAATGAAAATCTGTTTTATTTTTCCTTTGAGAGATATTAGAAATCCTAGATTCTCCATTAATATGATATGATAACATCCTTTTTTTCTTAACTATTTATATAAAAGTAATTCCAAATAGTGCTTAGAGATAAAATACGTATAAAAATAGATCTTTTAAAAATATAAGAGTAATATCAGAAATAAAAAAAAACTTTTAATAAAATAATTTTTATAAAAAATTGCTAGAAATAAGAAAGTGAATACAACAGGAAATAAATTAATAAAACTATATATGTATAACTGAACATTGATTTTTGATTATTTCCTGAGACAGTAACTTATATTGGAGTAAGTGATTTGACAAAAATATCCACTTCAAAAATGAAAAGAACTAATAAAAAATATAATATTATGAATTATAATAAAATATAAACTGACGGAGAAATATTAGACTGTAGTTTCTTATAAAAGAAATTAGTCAGGAATAGGAGTCATTAAAAGTGCACAAGAAAATATTTTTTTTTGTGCTGACGCTTCAGCCTAACTTTCAGTCCTACATCAAGGCTAACCAAAGACCAGATAGCAAATATTTAAATTTTCATCTTTGGGATCCCCAGGCATTACCATGTTTCCTGTTTTTACACCGAGTTGAAGTGGCTCTATCCTACTTTACGAAGCCAATTTCTTTTTGGTATTTTCCTTTTCCAAGTCCACAGAACTCCCTACATCCTGCAAATCCTTACTCTACGTTCCTCTATGGACTCTTTTAATACCAGATTTCTAGATATATATCTATATATTCTTGCCCATAAAACCTTTCTTTAACAAATTCTTCGTCATTCGTGCTAACTCCCTTTGGAACTACTTACCTGTATTCATACTTCAAACCTCGTCCACACATTCCTTTAAACAATTCCTATCCCTCCACCTATTATACATTCAAACTTCCGTAAGCTTTCAAGAATTTATAGATTATGTAATTACAATTTCTCCCCAATAGCTAATTGATAAGAGCCATTTTACTTTTATTTTTCTCTCAATATTTATTGCATATAATTGTATTTTTCTTAAGATTCTTTATATTTGTATATATTATTATCTACATGACAGACTGATATAAATATTTTTTGAACTCCGCTATTATTCTAAGACGACTTTAGTCACAGAAAAAATTTATTTTTCATTCATTCATTCATTCATTCAAAAATAAATACTAAGAAAATAATTATGTATTATTCATATGCCGAATTATTTTCTCAGTAATTATCCATAATCTGGTCGTTGTTTAGTTCTAACGAACGTCTCAAACAGAGGCCGAAACATCAGCACGAAGAAAATATTTTGTTTGTGTAAATGAATAAGATCTCTAACCAATTTCTCTTGTAAAAATCTGGTGCGCGCAACACACAACATTCACTAACCGCTCAACTACAAACTCACTTACTGCTCAATAGAAATTATTTTCTGGCCATGTTGTGCTATTATAAAATTTTGGAATTGCATTTTTAACTGAGCGAAAGCATAAAAATTGCTGCTAACAAATCATAAATACTATTAAAATAACAAAAGTCATATTTATTATATCACCGGTTGATTATGGATTCTACGATTCGTTGATTATGGATTCTACGATCCGTTCGTACAACGTTGCATTTACATTGCAAAGTTTACTAAAACGGAAATAAGAGAGTTGATTTGTCATTCATAGACAGGTCAAAAGTTGACATACTAATTGTAAGTGGATACTTACGTATTCATACCTATTTATTATATCACCGATTGATTATGGATTGTACGATCAATTGATGGTGGATTGCACGATCCGTTGCTTATGGATTGTACGATCTGTTGATTATGGGTTGCACGATCCGTTGATTATGAATTGCACGATCCGTTGATTATGGATTGTACGACTAGTAGTTATTAAACTGTTATTTTCCATAGCAAAGTTTACTGAAACGGAATTAAGAGATTTGCATTGTCTGTCATAGACAGGTCAAAAGTTGTCACACTGATTGTAAGTGGATACTGTTGGAATATCACAAATTTCATGAAACTAAATTTAATTTTCTGAAAGGTTACATGATGATTTTTCGGAATAAACGGGTGATAAATATCTAAATATTTAAATATAATATCAGATCTAGAGTTATTAAACTACAGTAAATATATTTAAGGTTATAAACATATCTATGGAATATTTATATATTTCACTCCTTCTTTTCCACGAGTACAATGAAAAAGTACTGGATACAGTTGGAATATCACAAAGGGAAGATTCATGAAATTATTCACTAATTTAATTTTCTAAAAAGGTAGATGACAATATTTCAGAATAAACGGACGTTGATACCTAATTATTTAAATATATTATCAGATCTAGGATGATTAAATTACAGTAAATGTATTTAAGGTTATGAACATATGCTTTATACATCCATGAAATGATTTTATATTTTACTTCTTCTTTCACACAAGTACAATGAGATAGTTTTTTAAACAATGTCATTGCCTTGATTGGGTGGATTTTAAATACTTTTATTCAAACTTAAAAATATTTTAAAAGTTTACATTTAGTTAGTAAATTTCATTTAATTTCCTTGAAAACATGTGATTTACGTTAAATATTATTAGTTTTCAAAAATTATTATTTAGAATTTTTTTACCACTCTCCGTTACCTTCTATAACTTTCTATATTAGATATTGTTTTTGTTTTTTTTAATTCTCCACTTTCCAACGATATGTTATACGTATAACTTCTGACTAGTATTTCCGGAGATTCATTTTCGACCTGAATAAACATTTTTATTTTTTTCTCCTGTATACAATTATCAAATTCTTACAAAAGTTATATTTAGCATTTTCCCCTGAATCTAAATGAAAAGTGAGATGATTAACTTTTTAAAATAAACCATATTAAAGGTACTTTAGAAGAAGACAGATGTGAAAATTGAGCATTTAAGCTCTCTGAAGTGACGTCAACGGGGATAAGACCTAAATGATATTAAGGACCACTTATACACCGAGTTTAATCAAAATCGTCAGAGCCGTTTTTGAGAAAATTGTAAAAATATGTTTCAACCTTGATATAAAGTGGCACTTACGGTTAGTTTATTTTAAGGAAAAAGTTGCTAGGACATCTAAGGCATATACCTACCTTAAATATGTAATATCAGTTTCGTACGACTTTTTGGTTTCGAGCCAGAGTGTTCACAAACACACAGACCATTTTTTGGGACTTGTTTATTTGGATTTAGGGTACCCAAAAATGTGTATTTCCGTTGAAAACTCAGAATCAAAAATTTCCACGATCCCAATACTTACATAATTAATATTACATATATACGTAAGTGAAAGTAAAAAATATACTGGCGTGTATTTTAGTATGGTGGTAAAAATATATGTTTTTTAAAATATTAATTAATTAATAAAACAGAGAATGATACATAAATTAATCGCTATAAAATAATAAAAAGATTCCAAATATAATTATTTGAACCTATAAAATACCCAATCTACTCCATTCAGGCATCACCGAGCCATTTAAAGCGGAAAAGCTGGGTCCCGACTCATTATAGTAAAAAGGCCAAAATTCATTCGATGTCTTCACCGTTAAATATATCAAATCTATCAGATAGTCACCTACTTGAAATATTTTGGGTATCTATGATAGGTGAGATAGATCGAATATTTTTCTTTTCCTCGTCTCCTCCAAAATATTAAAACTTAGCAAGGATGGCAAGAGGTTTATTGTACTGAAAAAAATCCAGCAGTGGTCTTGATTGCTGCAGTTGGTTCTCGAGAATCTCGTCCCGGGGAAATGAGAACAGGGCGCGTGAAGGAAAAAATTCTTCCTCTTCAGACTTTCAATTTACCTGAATGACAATTGAACTACAAATGACATATTTGTTTTTATTTTTCCATAAATATTAATTTTTTAAACACTGTTTAATGAAAATAAGAATTAGTAATTAATTGGCTATTCATTAATTTATTTTTGATAACCTATATATAAAATAACATAATTCGATATGTGTATATATTTGTGGCTATTTTGTAAGTAATACCGGAGTATATGAAAATCAGAAAATCAGATATTACTATCGAAATATAGTAACTTTTACTTTAATTTTAAATTTTAAAATTGTATCTCTTTTGATATTTTAATCAATAAAAAATTATTTTATGTGTTAATCTACTGATGAATAGAACGTAAAATGATGAGGGAAAATCTGATGTATCGACTTCCACGATTTTCCTACTTATTTCAGAAAAGTATTTTACGTCATATGTCCAACAAGAAAGAAAAATTTTAATTGGATTTATTTTCCTGAAAATTGATCAAAGAAAAGATTTGAGTGCGATTTATTGGATAAACTAAAGCAATGTAAACCGGCTTAAGGTAGATCAGTGTAAAAATTTCAATACCCTGTAATATTGCTGATCAAAAACATTTTGCCATAGCCTAATTTTGACAAACAATAATTTCTGTTAAAAGTAGCGGAAATAGTGAAGCTCGTGAGATGCGGCAACAGATTTTCTTACTTTCACTTAGTTAACTTTTTCCCTCATTCACCACTTTCTGACACCAGGACATGAACTCGTATTCTTACATTGGAAATCGAATAGCTATAACTTCGTTAATAGTTGTCCGAAATGAACGATTTTTATATAGTTATATAGTTTATGAAATTTCATTACAACGAAAAACGAGCTACTCAGGGGGCTCTGAAACGTAAAGATCCGAAAACCGCATATCGGAAATTTGACCTGATCGCAATACTTTCCTTACCTAGTATAGGTAGAAAAGTAATAAATTAAAACCTGTAGAAACTAGAATAAGCTGTATCATCGCTAATAAATTTTCGATTCCGATGATTCTTTTTTGTTTTGTTGGTAATTTAATTACCTTTTAAAAGTTTTATTATAAATTTCACCATAGAATATATACTTAGCGAGTTAGACCCGAAACATTTTTCTTTTATTTATAACTTATTTCCCTGAATTCTCTCGGGAATTTAGTCCATGTACAAAAATTGAAAGGACAATTAATAAAACATTATAAGAAAGTTTCATCAAAATCGTTACAGCCGTCTTCGCGCTACAGTCTATAAAAAAACAGGTTTTTCATTTATTGCGCAGCAGATATTGTGCATGGAGCACTCAATTTGTGTGATAGGGACCAGTAGTAAAATCTCTACAAAATAACAAAAGAAGCAACAAAGTCAGTTCACTAGTTTTCGAAATAATCTTGGCACAGACAGACAGACCAATGGCTAAAAATGTTTTTCGGACTCGGGGGCTCTAAAACGTATAGATCCGTCGAAAACCGCATATCTGAAATTCATTCCCGATCTCAATACTTTCCTTACCTAGTATAGGTTGGAAACGAAAAATAAGATGGTAGGAATACCTACAGTTCTACTGATGAAGCTTGTTATCTGAAAGAACGGTTTTAGAATATCTAACGATGGAGATGTGTATAATGTTGAAACAAGTATTATTGCAGCTGCTGTCTGTATGTTTTCTGGCTCCGAAATATTGTCCCAAGGGACTCACGAAAGGGAAATTTTCTTTCATAAATGCATCCTTAATTGGTAATTATGCTATTTTCAATTAAAGCGACATATTTGGGAACAGACGATAGAATGGAATCATGTCTGAATACTCCTTTTTGTGAAAATGAAATTTACAATAAGTTCAGAATAGCAAAATTTTATATTAGTTGCCTACTAAACATAGCTTTGGTACAAAAACATGAATGCGAAATAAAGTGTAATCTCACTTTAAAAAAAAATATATAAATCTTTAGTTTTTTGGTTTATTAATTCCAATAATGAATCATTGTAAACGAACGAAAAATTCAAAAACTTAACCCCCTCTTTGAGGTTTTACGTAGGATTCGAAAAACGAATAAAATGTTTTTTGTCCGTCCGTCGGCCATTGTCCTCGCATTTTCTCCGAAACTACTGGACCGATTTTTTTCAACTTTGGATTTAAAATTAAATGTTACCCGAGGATGATCCTCCTTCATCGACATTACTATTCGCCTTTTCCTTTTAAGATTACGATCGAAAAACCTCCTTTGCTATAGACTGTAGCTCCGAAACGAATGTACCGATTTTATATGGTTATTTAAAAGTTTTCGGAATTTCCTAAAAAACAAAACACAAAAAAAAAAAAATGGTTAAAATCGGACAATTAGGAGTGAAGACATGGTCTTTAGATGTTTTTCTTCTTCACTACCGAAGGTAAGGAAGCATTGTATTTTATATGTTATACTGCAAAGGTTATATTCTTTGTTTCGGTTTTCGGTTTTTGAGTGTATTACTGAAGTAACGCTAATTTTTTTTAGCATATTTCTAATGATTAAAAAAAAAGTTTAGTCCAATTATTAAAATCACCTTTTATTTATTTTTCTTAGTCGCTAGGAAGATTATGATACTTCAGATGTATAATTGTTTGGAAATAAAAAACCATTGTGAAATAAGTTGCAGCGTTTTTTTTTTATTCCTCAATAACACAATGACTTAAACTTTAGTTATATTATAATATGATTACAGTTTAATTAATTTATTAGTTTTATCTATTAATTAATTAATTAAATAGATTAATTAATATATATTACCATTGATAAGAACAGTCGACTAGCTTCCTTCAATAATTAAATAATATCTTTTTTTTATCAAAATAATAGATTAAAATTAACTTTCAAGGTTATGAAACTCGTCCATTTTTGTGCTCATGTGTGCCTTATGATCAACGTAAATTACAATAGTGGAGATGAGTAGTTTAAGACGCTTTACCAGCGACCCCGGATTGGAAAGGGCTTTAAATGAATCTGAAACTGTGATGAATCCAATTCGAATGAGTTATGAGATCGCAGATAGTCGAAATATATCATGCAGCTGAATTGCCTCCAGTGTTTGTAGTCATGTCGACTGTATCATCTTTCTCAGACTGCTGTTAGCGTGGTACTCTTATTGTGAAAAATTAATCTTTATCGATCAATTTTGTAACTTAAATCATGAAAATGAATTTTTTGGTTTTATTTTTTATTTTTGAGAGCCAAAAGATGGTTCAAATTTGATGTTCTCAATATTAGGAAGTGTTTGAAAGAATATTTTGCGTTTAGAACGATATTACAACACAACTTTAATAATTGCAATGCTCTTGAAGTAAATTTTACGGAGTAACAATTTAAATTATGCAATGCGGTAGAATATGGTGGGCCCCTTTTTGCGGCGCTCAGAAACAGTAGTTTTTGATTAATATAATATAAAACGGGAGGGAATTTCATGAAGAAGTGACGAATTCCAGTTTTGACCTTTGAATTCCAACTGAAGCTACAATAAAAAAAAAATAAAAAAAATGTAAGGTTTTAATTCTCAGATGGTTTCAAAAGTCGACGAATCTATAGGGATAAATTGTTTTAAAATTTAGAAGCAGGCATCAGACCTTTGGAATTATAGATTTAAAGCTCTAAAATGTACCGTTTACGAGATTACCAATAATTCATGCCAAAAGCATCTAAAGTAGTGTCGTTTCCATGGAATATTTAACGCAGCATACGTTTTCAACATTATTGGAATTGTACAATATTGGGGAGCTCGGTACCTGACATATGACGGCAGCCAATTTTTTTTTTAAATTGAGGTGGGAGGAATATTTGTAAATGACACAATCGTTGATGATGTTAACGGTTTTTATTAAATTTATCCCTGAAGGAGAAATCATTGTTAATTCGTAACTTCAATAAATACAATTATTAGCCGAGAGGGGGGTGGTCTCATGTTCGATTAAGCGTCTCGATGGATCTCCTGTAGCCGGCACGGTTCTCAGGCGCGTCTGTGCCATACCTTGTTGCCTCTTCCAGGATGAATATATTCGAGGCAGTCCGATTCACTCTAGAGGAGTTTAGGGTAGCCGTTAGCTGTTTCTGGTGAAGTCAGCTGAGAGAGGTCGAGACAGGGGTTTAGCAAGCACCTGGACCTCGTACTTAGCGCCGTCCTCGAGGGAGACAAGAAACACTGAGCGACGAATACAAAACAATTTAAAAATATATGTACAGAATAAAATTTTAAATCTATTATAAATTATATAATTCAATTACATGGATAAAATTTAAACCAAACAATAATAGTCATCGAAGCAATTGGGATCAAGCAATTATCCATACCAATTATTAGAAGAAGTAAATGGAGAAGAATTTCTATAAACTCTTTATGGGCAGTAGTATGAATGGTAGCAGTATTATAATGAACAGCTCTTGTGCACCAACAAATATTTCTTGAGCAAATACAATAACTTATATGAATTTGTAAAAGTTCAAAGACGTCTGTGTGTTATTTCTAGATTATTAAACTAGAAGGATCTTTTCAAGAGTCTCCTCAGGACAGTCTAAACACTTACTAAGTAAATTTTTACTTTAACTGTATTGGTAAGTTATAAAGCTTCACCAATTACAATTGCGTTGAATATATTACACTGTTTATACGAAAAAGCACGTGTCACCGATGTCACTTTTAAGCCGAAGATAAAGATATCTAGAGTGAAATTTCTCATTAGGGTACACTAGTATAAATATATGATGTAGAGATAGTTGACCGTTGATATAATATGAAAAGGTCAGATATATCATATCATCAGTCGGGGGTGCGGTCAGATAAATACCAAATTGAAATATAGTAATTATTTTATTTAAATTAAATAATTACTATATTTTATATTAAATAAAATATTTACTATATTTTATATTATAATAATATTTACTATATTAATTATTTACTATATATTAATAATGATATTTTATATAATAATAATATTTACTATATTTTATATTAAATAAAATAATTACTATATTTTAATTTAGTATTTATCTGACCGCACCCCCGACTAACTCCTTTTCAAAGTATAAATATAAATACAGACTTTTATTCTCAACTCTTGATAAATTCTTATCAAATAAAAGTAACGGTTACTTTTAACGGTATTGAATGTTAAGTAGTATAAAAATGTTCACTATTTTCAAATTGTAATTGAAAGTAACAGGTCCTGGGCAACGTTTTGAAAGATTAAGTCGTCTCTAGGGGGTTTATCCTCTTCTTCTGCCTTTGTGTTAGTCCAGCATTTTAATGAATTCGCTCCTCCTTACAAGCTAAGCAGTAATTCACTCCAGTCCACTTATTAAAAAGTTTTCTTTAGAATTTCATAATAGAGGATTTACCGTCTCCCTTGCTTCGATAATAATTTAATTTATTCTTTATAAAAGGTCTTTAAGTGAATGACTACTCGAGAACTCATTTATTAATAAATATAACGACAATACACCGCAACTGAAGTAGCAAGAAAGATGCTGATGAAAAGTATGATTAAAAAATAATTTTAATATGGCTACAAAATTTCAACTTCGGTGAAAAATAATTAAAGCGTGAAATATTCTAATTGTCTTTTATCAATAAATGTTCCTCGATTTCAGTTGAAATTGTCAGTTATTTTTCATTTAATAGTCGATTTAACTCGCTTCGGCGATCAGAACGATACAATTAAAAACATAATTAAACATTTCCTCCCCATTATAACTAAAATTAATTGTGAAGAAAGGGGGTCGATAGGATTCGAATACAAAAATGAAAAACGGTGAAGCGGAATGATGGAAAAGTGACAGCGAGGGAGATTGATTGAGGCGAGACATGCCAAAAAGAATAAAAAATAAATCAACAGGAAATTATAACGGAAGACAGGGAATATTAGGCACCATTTGTAATTTTCTGAAAAACAAACAAATTCATTCACATTTGTAATATTTTAAGTTATATTCAATTATTTATTTTGTCTTTTAATTTATATAGTAAATTTTTTTTTTGCCTATAAAATATATATTTGCGCCTGTCAACAATAAGTTGACAATCAGCAAATGTGATGACGATAATGGTATAATGATATGACAGGCATGGGGAAGGAAAGTACTCAGCAGTACCTCTTCCCTAACTTGTTCCAATTACTTAGGTTGTCTAAGGAAGGAGATCCCTCATCCAACGCCTTTTTAGTCTCCTGCTCATGTTCTGAGGTATGTCAGCTGTGGCCATGTCTCCACAGAAGGATGGACAAAGAGCCTGCAGTCAGCTGATTAGCGGCCATTTTGTGGATACATGGCTTGAGTCACCTGTGCAAGCTGTTGGAGGATACTAAACAGGGGCTGTATGAGGGAGTTTAAACCATTGAGTAATTGGAGCAATTGAGGTGGGGCATTATTTTCAGCTGAAGGTGGCTGCTGAGTAGTTTCCCGCCTCATACCTGAACATGATGGTTTGATGTGAGCAGATGTAGTAGCATTTTCTCTTCTTGTCATCTGGTTTCTTGATGGTTCCTGCAGCTGAGCTGGCGTAGCTTTCTGCGAAGCATTTTTTTGTATTGGCTGCTCTTTTCGCAAGGGCTGCTGAAGAGTCGGAAATTCTTCGAAACTTGCGCTGCAACTCAAATAGAAAATTTCATTTATTAGGCATTAGCTGCGAGTTTGCTTAATTAGTTTTTTGTTGTTATTACTGTAGGAGTAGGTCTCGTGGCCACTTTCTTTTCAGTCTGCGTCGATCAGGTAAGGAAATAGAAAGGACTAATCGATTGATATGATTTAGAATTGAATAATGAAATTAATTGTATTTGTCGTGGATGAAAGATTATACTGATGGAATTTTGTTTAAGTGTGTTTGTTTTGCCGAATCCCAAAGTTCTGCTTCGTTTTATTTATTTATTTATTTTTTTTTTACACTGTCATCGTTTCAGCTATGTTGTCATTGTCAAGCAATCCGTAAGAGTAAAATAACAATGTTCATTACATGTCCAACATTTTAGTTATTTTCACCTTAATTGGATCTCTATTTTATTATCATACTATTTTTATTTAACGGCACAAACAGTGATTCAGCATTTTTTTGACCTTTATACATACTACTTTTACTCCATACATCTTCGGACCTAGTCCACAACGAATTCCTTTTTTCTCTCTCAAGGTTAGTTAAGGAACCATTTTTAAAAAGGAAATCAATTCTTTAGTTCCATTGGCCTTTAATACCAGTAATGAGTGAGAGGCGCTGGGATCTCATACAGTTCTGCTTTTCCTTCCATGAGTAGGGGGATAGGCTTGTTGACCCGGTGGTCTTGAGTGATTGAATTTTGTAAATATTGTATAAAAGCATGTGTGTATTTAAGTAGTCATTTTGATTAGTTTAGTTTCTTTTTGTTTATTTTAGTTTCTCTTAGTTTATATACATTTACTGTTAGTATTATTATTTCGCTGTAAATTTATTTATATTTATTTTACACAGTGTGAATGAGTTACTCTTTTATCCTTATTACTATTGTCCTCAAATGTGACAGATTGTAATATTTATCAATAACGAATTGAAAATTAAAATTTATTTATTAATTTTAATATATATATTAAAATTAATAAATAATTTTTAATTTTCAATAATATATATAAATTTATATATATATATATATATATATATATATATATATATATATATATATATATATATATATATATATATATATATAATGTATTCGCAAGTTTAAGTAAACAATGAATATGACATTTTTTAAGCATCCGTAATTCAAAACAGAATAGTTTACGATCAGTATTATAACTGGTATACGTGAGAGAAATAGCCAAAGAAGAACCTCAATAGAATAGAGATACGTTACAAATAAAAGATAAATTGTTCCCAAGTTGGAATCCATCGAAGATTCAAGACATCAGTTGCGTATATCCGACCACTTAAAAGTTTAACTTGTGATTGATATGGGAAAACCAACCGAGAAAAGAAATACCTGTAATAATTGTATTTCAGCTATAGGTACTTTTCTAGTTATATCTCTTCATCATTGAAAAAAAAAAAAGTCTGCTCTGTAAATATATGAAGCAGTTTAATGAAGAATAATGTTGAGTGAAAGTTACGACCTTTTGCTCATATACAATTCTGCATTTTCAGAATTTTATTAGGCAATCCATTTTCGATTAAAAGCCGTTTTTTAATAAGGATTTTGTTTGTCATGTCATTGATTAGATTATAGAATTGTTTGGAAAACTGTTAGGAAAGACTGCTAATTTAAGATCGATACTTTACCAAAAAACATCTGCCAAGTAAGGTTAGCATAGCTTCTTCACCATATTCACCGACATATTCCATCAGTTAGAACAAAAATTAAGTTATAGTGAACATAACGAAGTTATGAATTGCTATGCAAATAACAAATGCAGAGAATAGTGTAGAAATTCCCTAGTATCAATTCCAATAAATCCTATTAAACAATTAAAATTAATATAAATAACATTTAGAAATATAAAGTTATGTTCAGTGTGTTGTTTTATGAGGTCGTAAAATCTTACACTGTAATCAGAAAGTTAATTTAAACTCTATGTTTTGTCGTTTACATATTGCTGGCATGACACCTACCACTGTTACTTATATTTCAGTGATTTTGAGGGTTGAATCGTATTTTTTTATAAATGCTCAGGAAAATAAATCTAATTAAATTCATTTTCGCTAATGTATTTCAAAGAACATATTAAAAGATATAATTTTTTTTTCTGAAATCGTTTGGAAAGTCGTGTGAGTGGACACACCAGATTTTATATAATTGACGGTCAGATTGATTAATGCAGTGTGATCTTTTGTTCCAAGCTTTCGTTAAGGTTAATGTATTTACAATCATGTTACTTGGGAATGAGCACAGAGAATTGTTGACATTAGCACGGAGAATTTTTTCTGATTTAACATTTTAATTTGCTGCCCTAGTGAACGAGAATGGCTGGGTGGACGGAGATATAAGAGAGAGAATTAAGGCAGCCTTATGATTCTTTAATGGTATTAGAAAAGGTTTTTGGGAAGAAAAGAGGTCCCCAAACAGTAACAGTTCTAAACAAGGTCAAAATAAACAACAGTCTTCAAAAATAGATTTCTTTCAGTACAGACCTACTCAAGCTAGTCTTGGACTCTGACAAGAAAACCAAAGCCAACTACAAACGATGGAGATGCGTACTGCCATAGAGTCCAAAGTAAGACAACGGGCGACCGAGTGAGGAATACCATTGTCGGGTCCAACCTGGGTCTGAAGGATGCAAAGGAAAAAAAATATAAGAACATTAGCTAAGGTGGTTCGGTAACGTCTCTTTGATGCCACAGAACAGATTAGCAAGGCTCACTTATGAGACGCAGGTGGAGATAGAAGATCTAGAAGAAGACCTAGGAAAGTGGAATAAAGGAGACCTTTGACATGAGAGGATTGGATTGATCGAAAAGAAAGTAATTGGTACAGGAAAGAGGAGTGTGGACCAACCTCTACAGACTGAAGCCTCACACTGATTACGGTAGACGAGGATGGATTAGGTAAGTAAATTTGCTACTCTAAGGAGGAAAGGGAAGTGGAGCTCTTCTTACCCGTGCTTAGTTAATTATACATCAAACGGTTCAATAATTATCCGTAATGAAGGATCTCAGGGTACATCGATGTTTCTACCCTTTTGTCGATTTTTGTTACATTCAGTATATATTTAAAATTGGATATTTTGTTTTAACTTTTTTTTTTTTTACCCAAACCTTTCAGAAGTACTGACAATTAGTGAGTCTGCTGTCAAAATAGTGGCTTGATCGGAGTGAGTGCTCAGCGGCATCCCTTCTTGTCTTGAATATAATTTTAGATGAGGCAATCCTTCATCCAGCTTCTTTTGAGCCTCCGAAGCGTGTTTACGGGCATGTTAATCGAGGCTATGTCTTGTATCAGTGTGTTAGTATGTCCACGTAAGTTGTTGTGAAATTTTTTGTAGTGTGTCCTTACGTTGTCTTTGACTGTTGCCGTGTCTAGATCTTTATGAATGACCGTGTAGCTTTAGTTATAGTTATGAAAGTTTTTAATTGAAAGGTTTGTAGTTTCTGTATGTGGGTCGTTTAGGCAGTTCCATATATTTGAGAAGCGTAAGTCCATATAGACTTTACTAAATAAATGTAGGTGTTCAGTTTCTGTTTTAATTTTAATTTAGAGCATCTTTAAAGAAGTTCATATAATAATCGTAATCTGAGGTATAAAGTTTTTCTTTATTTGTTGATATGTGGGCCTCATGTCATTCTTCAGTCAAATGTCAATCCAAGACATTGTATTTGAGATGTTTGCGGAATTTCAGCATTGTCGATGCATAGGAGCGCATATTTCACGTCAAATATTAAAAGGACATAGGACTTTGGAGTGAAAGGATCTGATGCGTTTGATTTTCGAAAATTTAGCTGTCTTCCACAGCTCAAGTCATAAGTCTAAATGGGTTTCGGTAGGAACATGAAGATTAATAGTTTGTTTCCAATAAGAGTTTCTGTTTAGTAGTCTGAATAACTGGCCAAATCCTCGATAAGGTTCTTGTCATTTAAAACTGGTATGTAGGTTACATGTTATATTTTATAATAAATTAAAGTAAACAACATCAGGAAAACATAATAAACAACATTGTATTCTAATGGTTGCGTAAACATTTTCCAGTATGGATTAGAAGTACACTTGACTTATTTTTATTTGAAACGTCAAGTCGCTTCCAAACTTTGCCCTAGTTTATCCGACAGGAAAACTTGAGCGAGAGTAATTTCCGGCCCTGAGGATGATTAGAATTCTCCTTCAAAGTGTTGTATCGATTAAAAAAGTTTCAGGAATCTCTTCTAATGGAGAACATAGTGAGATAGTTGACTTATTCAGCGAATGCCTTCTATATCGAATTCTTCCATCGAACCTTCATGGCCGGTGGGACAAGGACAAAGGAGATGCCAGGATTCATGTCCCATTGAGGATGACAGCTAATGTCGATAGATCATGATGAGGCAGTGGGATGACGTCAAATCGGTCATGCATAGTAATGAGCCATCTGTTTGTTCCCAATGGATGTATACCATGACTATAGTTTGATTAAACAAGTCATTGGTTCATCGAAGGCACAGCACTGCGCATTACGTATGCCAACTCGGATAGAACACAAGCTGATAAAATAATACCTAGTTCGCGACTCTGTGCCAAGTGGGCTTTTAACTTTGGCATTAATTCCCCGCCCTCATTCCCTGGTCCGAGGAACCCCCGTATAACCTGGGCGAAGAAGGAAGAGGGAAAAAAATAGAACTTTATTTGTGATAAAGGTCATGGAAAATTTACGTTTTATTTATTTAAGATCTTAAAAAATGTTGACGTTATGTTAGAAATAAATAATAGTTGGGATTTGATTAGAGTTACAATTTATCTTAATTGGATTACTCGATTATTAGGCATCGTTTGTTAAACAAGAGTTTTTAAAAATAAAAATTCGGAAAAATCTTACTAGAAAAGTTCCGTTATAACAAAAAAAGAATTGAAAAAAAAATTCATAGTGAAGCTAATTAAAAATCAAAATTAAAATTTCATATAAAGCCCTGTAGAATACCATTTCCTGAATTCAACACTTTTATTGCATGTTATAAATAAACCAATAGATAGTTTCGGAAGACATCGAGTTAATAGTTTTCGCCAGAAACAGGACAGTAAAACTCTAGACATAGCATTTTATTTGTTTTGAAGAAAAAAAAACCACTCACTTGTCACTACATTTTTACAACATGACTATCAGCAGTCGCTTTGGCGGAAGATTAAACTTTGGAAATTCACATTTGACACAAAACAAAAGGATTAAAATAGATTTCACTTTTTTTAAATATTATCTATATCGATCTGTTGATGTAATCGAAATAATTTTGTTTGGACAAAATAATAAAATAAAATTAGGTTATTCAAAAAATATAAAATATCTACGGAAGGCAAAGAAAATCTCGTAAATCTGTTAAATTGGTATAGGTTCAATTTTTAGTTCGTAGTGCAACCCTTACTTATTAATAAAGACGATATATCTAAGTACTTCTTAATCTCTCTGTGTATACTACGGAACTGGAATTATGTTTTTTAAATAGAACTGATGGAGTACATAGTTTTGATTGTTTACTGTCGAAATATTTATTTGAAATGTGGATTGGTTCCACATTGTCAAAGGTATTACAAAAAGCTTTATTTCAGCAAATGTTAATTTAGGGAGAGGAGTAGTTCAGTGAATAAGGCTCTGACTTCTATTACTCTAGGCACCGGGTTTGAATCCAGCTGTGGTAGGTAATTATTTATTCTGTCTCATAAGCCGAGGATCGATGCTGGGATTAGGAGACCCTACTAGAACACACTCAGCCTTTATAAAGTGGATACTGCTAATTAAATCATTAATTATGTGAGAAAACCTGATGGTTGAGCGTTATCTCGGCCGATCACACGTACACACATTTTCACCATTTTTTTTTTAATTTGATACATGAGGGTGATCGAAGATAAATTAATACAATTTAGTGATATACGAAAGAGGTTATGACCAATATTTACACCAATATTCCGATGTTTAAATTTTTGAAGATGATATAATGTTTTTATTTTTTATTTAACTCCCTTATGTTATTAAACCAGAGCTCGAGGGAAGGCTTGTCTAATGACTCACAATCTATTCTAGCTAGAGTGGCAAAGCTGAGATTCATAATGGGAGTCGACGATGAAGAAATTTTAACCCTTTCGGGACGGAATTGAGGTGCAGCCGCTTTTAGTTTAATCTTCGTGGAGTCGTGTTTCAGAACATATGACCTATAAAAAATAATTATAATATTCTGGAAAGACTAATAAATCATAAAATAATTAATATTTTTAATTATAAATGTTAGAAGACTTGAATGTAATGTATATATGTCCCCTTGAATGTCCACCTATAATAGGGTTACCTAATGTGAGAACCAATATCGATTTTAGTAACTTATTAGTTTATAATTTTAGAAGTAGAAACAATTATCAATAACAAGCTGGCCAAGTCGATCAACTATCGTGTCTTTTTAATACGGATTTTTTTTTTCATAGCCTTTTACTTACATTTTTGACATATTTTAAGGTTTCAAAAGTTCTATTTATTTATTTTTTTTAATGAGAACGATGGGATGCCATGGAATAAAGCCATATAATTATTTTATAGAATTAAATCTTAAGACGCATCACTATGTTTGTAAAATATAATAGATTATTTAGTCCGTAAGCTTACTATCTGATGTATTTTTTTTTTTTTTACAAGATTGTGGCGAAAAAACGTAAATGTCGGTCAAAAGTAACCAAAGATTTTCGCAGTTATTTATTTTGAACTCTAACAGAAGTATCTTCTACCATTTTTGGAAAAAAAAATCTTCGCTTTATTTTGATTTGTATTAATTTTTAATTTATCAGGTAGTCGATTTTTTTGCAATATCTTGTGTGTGTTTCATAGCCTTCTCACCTATTAAACTGCTACTTGTGACAAAAATATCATCAGCGAAAGCTGTTACTTTCTTATTTTGGTATTGTTTACAATATTTTTCCCAGTGTAAATATAAAACAGTACTAGTGACGGTACTATACCTTGCGGAGCGCTACATGTGACACTTATGAGTCTCGAATTTCGCTTGGAAACTTTTACTGACTGCTCCCACAAACATGACATTTATTAATAAAGAATAAAGCTATAATAATTAGTTATTTTATAGAGAAGTATAATTTGGAAGACAAAAAAAATCTGGCGCGCCCACCACACAACTTTCACTTACCGCTCTACTTCACGCAGGGAAGAGATGCTACTGAGTACTGTCCTTCCCCATGTCTGTATGTCATTATTTCTTGTGTCTCCAGCACATTTGGTGATTGTCAACTAAAACTTGACAGATGCATTATTATAGCCATGCAGTACATTGTTATATCCAAAGAACTATTAACATGAAAGAAAATATTATTTCTTGGCTCAGCCTATATTCGTTTCAATAACTTATAGAATAACGAAATAAGTGTAAAGTATTATTCTTATAAAATCAAGAGAAAGCATCGCAATAAATATCAAGGCGCTAGATCAGCATTGTAAGGAGAACAAAAGTATTTATAACATGATAAATGATCTAGCTGTCATCAATGGGTGTTACATATTACTTCAACAGGTTTTGACGTGCTGATATTTAAAAGAATTTTGTATAGGTTGATTAATTGGATCTTAAAAATAGAGTTTGGGATAAATATGCTACTGTTTATAAAAAAGAACATTGATTGGCTTTATTTTATTATATTTACATATATTTGTACAGTAGCGGATCCAGGATTTAAATTTTTGGGAGGGCTTCAGTCCGAAAGCTTATATATAATATACGAAAGATCCCTATAGGTGAACCATGGCATGTATAGGTTTTTTCTATTGTGATTTTATTATTATTATTATTTTATTTGTCAACACTTTTACAAAAGATTTTTTGTTTACTTGAGAGAGTAAGTATCAACTCCAACCATCTCAGGTGTGTTATATTTTAATTTATATTGGATGTTGAGAAAGCTTCCTACAGTTCTGGGCAGTAATCATCGCTTTCTGAGCTTCATTCATTACATGAGTTGGGAGGCCCAGCCTGTCAGGAGCTTCCATAGTAGACACCGGTACCAGGCCATTGCTGGAGATCACAATGCCCGCAACGGTTGCTTAAGTTCATACAAACTTTTTAACTCAGCTGCTAGACCTTGATACTTCCGATTTTTTTCTGCACAGACTGAGTTAATGTTTCCGTCATTTGGCACAGCAATATCTATGATCTCAGCTACCTCAATATTACCGTCAATTAACAAAATATCAGGTCTATTGTGAATCACGAGATGGTCTGTTGTAAACGGTCGATTCCACAATATCATTTTATATTGTCTTTCTGGTAGAAACCTTTTGGGCAGTATTTATAGTAGGACACGGAATCGTTTAATAATTTAATTTTTAGACCAATTACCTGGTGATAGACTTTGGCAACATCATCATGTCTTTTTAGGTATTCTGTACCCGCAAGAGCTCCGCAACCTCCAGTTAGATGTTGAATGGATTCATATATGCTTGCACAGAGCCTACATTTGTCCGATACATTCTGTTGCTTCAAGACGTGTCGCCAGTAGGATCTAGTAGCTATAACCTGGTACTGGATTGCAGTTAAAAAATCTTCAGTCTCGGAGAACAGACTTCCTCCTACCAGCCAGCTAACGGAAAAAGATTGATCTATTTCAGTCTGCTGAAGCTGGTAAAAAAAAACCTTCCATGTAATGCTTTTGACTTCCATTCTTCCAGTCGGTCTTTGTTGACAATAAAGATTGGAGCAGTTTTATCAGAAGCTAATTGTAGAGCAGTGTGTCCGCGATCGAGATTGCAGATTATCTTATGGCATGGCACTGCGCTTTGTTTAAGGTACTCCCTTAGGTTCTTTTCTTGACTTCGACAAGACTCTTCAATATTTGTAAGACCTCTCCCTCCTTCCTTTCTTGGCAGGTAAAGCCTTGCCATAGATGCAGTCGGGTGGTGCATTCTGGAACCCATCATACTTGTTCTTATTAATCTATGCAATTCCTGGAGTGGCGTAGTGGACCATTTTAGAACTCCAAAGCTGTAAGATAAGGAATGAATAATCCACGTATTTATAGCTTTTATAATTAATCCTGAAGAAAGGTATATTCTAAGAATAATCTTTAATCTTTTTTTAAATGAATCTATCAATTTATATTTTACATCGTTTCTTGCTAGTTTTAAATGATGTTCTATTCCTAAATATTTGTACATATCTTCTTTCTGAAGGTTCTTAATATGATATTCTTCATTAAACATGTTTTCAGAATTATTTGGTTTTACTTTTACAACGTGAAGATCTGTGCATTTCTCAATCCCAAGTGACATCTGTATGGAGTCACTGAAGTGGGTAACTGTCTTTAGCATAGACTGTGGCTGGATTTATTCTTTGCTTAGTGTATTAAATCGTCCATATAAAAGCTGAAAATGGCTAATCATTGTACTTAATTCATTAATTTTTACTTTGTATCCGCCTTTTTCACGATTTAATAAAATTGACAACGGAGCCATCGCAAGACAAAACCAAAGGGGGCTGAGGCAGTCTCCCTGGTATATACCTCTTGAAATGGTAATGTATTCAGGTGATTGCTTATCTCCCATTCTCAGTCTTGTTTTCCAGTTGTCCATCAATTTCCTCAGAAGTTCTTTACTATAAGGATGGATTTTATATAAATTTAGAACTTTTAAAAGCCAACTATGAGGAACTGAGTCAAATGCTTTTTTGTAATCAACCCGGGCTATTGACAAATTTCTTTTATTCATGGTCGTTTGAATGAATGAATCGATCAGTAAAAGTTCTTTACTCTCTGGAGGTCCTTTTCTACAGCCAAGCTGCTCGAGTAGAAGCAAATTATTGGTTTGCAGGTGACATTCAATTTTACTTGTGAGAATGGATGTTAAAATCTTATACAAACCGTTGAGAGAAGTAATTGGCTGAAAGTCTTGTGGGTAATATCGATCTCATTCTTTTTTTGGAATCAGTACAGTAACGCCCTCCCAAAACGTTTTGGGAATGTCTGGCCCTATTATCATTTTTTTTATAATTCATTGCAAGTGTTTCATGCAGGCAGGATAATATTTTCAACCAGTAATTCAGAATTCTATCACTACCAGGCGCTTTCCAGTTTTTTATTATTATTTTTATAGTTAAATAGAATACGGGGATGGAGTGCCCGAGAGAGATAATTCGTGTACAAAACATGCGTTGCCTGAGACCTACCATATGATAAACAAGATATAAAATAAATACGAGTTCGCATCATAGTCCCGTAACATTGGGGTATGGACGTTGTTGCAAGTGGCAGTATATCCCCTACACTGCTTATTAGTATCGACAACTAGTAAACACATTTTAATAATTATTTAACCCTCCCGAACACAGTGAAAGCATTTATGATTTCGAAGTGCACTTAAAATTTCGAATAAAATGAATTAATGCCTTGCTTGGTCGGAATATAACCTCCTACAAAGGACCATTGATACAGGTAAAAACGGTTATCACGCATCCGTCCAAACGGTAACTTGGTTATCGTCCAAAAGGCTTTTCTTGAAATGAAAGATGGCTGGATCGTTTTTCATTTCAGGAAAGTATGATGGCGCAATAAATGGATAAAATACGGACCCCATTTCTTTTGTTCGAGTCCCTATTTGTCACCACTGCCACCCGAATAAATCTTAAGTGGGCATGAGTCCATTTCAAAAGTATTTTAAAGATACATGATTTTTTTTTTGCCAATTGCTATCCCTGTCTAGGTACGGGAAGCCGTGATTGTTCAATTGTTCGAGACTACAACCAATGTATCAATTTTGTTATGATTACAAACGTTTATGTAATTAAGAAACAAATGAGTTATTTCTATTATGGTTATTATATTTTTATAGATTCCAATAAAACATAAGAGAAAAACATTGCCCAGTGTTATGATTTTAACTTTTCATTAGGTTGATCTTCTTTTTATTATATATATTATATAAAATGAGATACTAAAATAGTAATTGATTAATAAACAGAACCCTTTTTATTTCAAAAAGGATTTAAAGGGACTAAGCTGGTTATTAACAATAAAAACTTTTAATAAATTTATCATCTTTTTAAATTATTTTTTTAATGTTTCGCTCTTGTCATAGGTATTTTAAAATATATCAAGTTTATTAAATGTTTAAAACCGTTGTATAATTTTTTCGTTTTATACTGAAAACACGCATCAGTTTTTCATTTAAAAGAATGAATCTTGTTTATGCCACTCACTTTATTGGTGCTATTGTCATTCTAAAAAACAAAAATATTCTTTTATTACATAATGCACATTTTATACCTCAAAATGAAGTCTAACACAGTTTTGGATAACATAGAATAATTTTTGTTCAAACAATAATATATATTTCATTTTATACAGGTTCTAAGACAAAACATATTCCTTTTGTTAAAAAAATATTCTTTTTGAAATCTTAAATTTATATAAACCATTTATCTTTCTTTAAAAACATACATTTCATTTACTCTTATTACTGTATATTACTATATAAATTACTTATATTCACATATATAGCAATTTAACGAAAATATATATAGTTTCGTATTTTTTTTAATCCTCCTTACTGTTAATTCAATGGATTTTTTAAGTTATCAGAAAATATGCAAAGCAGACATCATAAATGAAAATATTGCAGTTATTATTTATTTAGATGTGGCAAAATCTAGATGAAGGTTGGGATGCTGCAGAAATAAAATACGGTGTAATTAATTGTTTACTTTCTTTTTTTTTATCTACTTCCCATTTTCGTACATTTCTCTTTAATATTTAAATTTTTATGGAGCCGGTTCTAATGTGTTTTAGGCGTTACTAACTTTATGTTTTTTCTCCTTTACTTCTTTAGTACTCCTTTCTCTCTAGTGTTACCTGTCACCATAATATTTAATATTATTTAAATGAACTTAGTTTTATGTAACTTGTGTACGTTTATGATTTTTCCACCTAGTAATTCTACTGAAGATGTTCTATAATCTTTAGAGTTTAAATTATTTATGTAACTTCTTCATGCACCTAAAAAAACTTACAATAAATTCCGAAATATGAGTACCAAATAAAATAGTTATAAATATTTAATAGTTTAACTGTTTTAAATAACTACCTACTTTTATGGCTAGACATTTCCTAGAGACTGTGGGTAGCATTATGCTATTTTCTGACAGTTATTTCATTTATATCTTAATTTAGCAGCTTTATTATATATAGAGAGTTGTTTTTTTTTTTCAACTGCATGTTAATAATAGAATATCATTTTAAGGCATAAAGGCTAGCAAAATACTAATTAATTAATTGTGTGGAAAAATACTAACAGGAAAACAATTGTTTTGTATCTGTTCAAGAAAAAAAATTATATTAGTTATTTAATTTTCATTAATTATTTATTTTTAAATAGAAATTTATTCTTCATGTAGAAATTATGTATATATATGTTATAGGAAGTAGAGATATAGTTAACCGGGCATATTATTTAAGAAGTGTGAACCAAGTGAGAAAATACATTGGTATGTATGAGATTTTGTTAGTCTGTGTTCGGCCTTTTTCATGCCTGAAAACACACAAACTTACGACCATAAAAATATGGAAGTATTAAAACTATGAAAATAAATTAAAAGTAATATGATATAAGGAAATTTCCATGTATAAATAGATAATAACTTAATCTTTTGATATCTGAATGAAATTATTAAAATAAAAGTTATAAGGGTATTGTGTACTTTGACCGCAATCTACCCAACGTACTCCTTCTTGCATAAACCAGTAACGTAAACACCAGGAACATTTTGTCATATAACAGTTACCTTGTTTGTGTTGAAGCACAACAGATTTTGTGTGTGTAAGTGTGTTTCACTTTGTGCCATGGATTTTTTACGATTTTATAACATTGCTCCTTCTCCTCCATCTGTCAAGGTTCTGGTCCCGTATAGATCCTGTTATCCTACGTAGACTTCTAGTCTGCCGGTTAGAGCCCAGGTTTCACAACCGTACAACAGAACTGGCTTAATCACGGCGTTTTGACGTCGACAAATAATGCGTGTACGTCCTGATCTACTTCCCATCGTTTTTCAAGTAATTGTTTTAGGATGAATATCTGATCTAGCGTACTCCTCCCTCTCCTGAATCCCGTTTCATGGTCGCCTATTATGTTTTCATAATACGGATATATCCGATTCATTAGAATATTAGTCATTATTTTATAGGTGCCTGGAAGAAGTGCTACGTCTCTGCAATTGCCACATTCAAACATGGAGTACTTCTTAAGGATAGGCCAGATCCACCCTGTGTTCCATGCTTATGGTATCCGTTCTATCCTTCTACCATATCTTCTGAATTAGATTTAGCAGCTTGGCTCATGGCCTTGGCTCTTGGCTCTGGTCTTCTCCCCCATCCTTGAACAATTTTGACGGTAGGTTGTCTATCCCTGGGGCCTTTCTTCTTTTAAGCCTGCCAATAGCCATTTCCTCATCCAGAATATCTGGTTTTTCAATCTCAAGTGGTTCGATGTCCTCAGTGTGGTCCATGTCTTCTTCTCTTGGTGGGGTGCATTTGAAGTGTTCCTTCCAGATGCTTAGGATCTTTTCTTTTGATGCAGTCAATTTGTCATCTATCCCTGGCATTTGTGTATTTCTCGCTTGATATCCTACCCTTTCTTTCCGGGTGTCTGCGAAGAATTCGCATATATTTCCAGCCTGCAAGTTTTTCTCAATAGTTTGTAATCTTTCTTTGAGGAAGAAGAAGAAACTTTCTTTGGCTGTTCTTATTATTTTGTTCTCTTTTTCCTGGCGGCTGTGTATTTGTCCAGCATAGCTTGATCAGTTTGTAAGCAGAGGACTTTTCTTCATTCCTCCACTGCCTTTTCGAATGCTTCTGTGAACCATGGCTAACAGTGGCTTTTCTTTTTTCCTGAATCCCTATTACTCCCTTAGCTGTTTGTTTTAGTCTTGGCTCTAGCGCCTTCCAGTGTTGCTCAGCCGTGAGGCCTTTCGTGTTCAAGGGTTCCAATTTCTTTTTCAGCTGAATTTGAAATTCAGCTTGTACTATGGGGTTTTTCAAATTACCGACTTCGTACCTCTTTCTTTCCACTTGTATAATGTTTTTGACGGGATAGATCATTAGCCCTATACCCAACCTCCAACCTGGAGGACCAGGAGCTATGTCTACCACAGGGTCACTCACCTCTCTGCGGTTTGCGTTGCCTCCAGTAGGCTGACGGGTCTCACATAACCGAGGGGGCGGGGGAGGAATCTCGGGCAGCGTGTCTATCCGTGGTGGACGGTAACCCAAATTGGGCGGTCACCCATCCAAGTACTGACCAAGCTCGACGTTGCTTAACATTGATTACCTGTTGCAACCGCCTTAGCACGTACGGCTCCCATACATATATATTTACAGTACTTTAGTGATGTTTTTGTAAACATGTAGATTGCATTTAGATCATATCAAGAAACTCATTATAAGTTAAACTATTCTTTTATTTTTTTTTTCTTATGCCAGTCGTTGGTCATTTGGCCATCCGATATCTTGCTGCCCAGTATAATTTAGACTTTCTGATATGGATGTTTGAAAATATTTTTTCTGTTATGTCCCTGAAGGCAGGACATTCGTCTAGATGGTCTGCATCCATTGTTCCTTGATGACAAAATTTGCAGATAGGATCCCCAGCCACGCCTATCTTGTAGAGATGACTCTGCAGATAGTCGTGACCAGTAGCCAGGCGGAAGCAGGCAACTGCATCTCTTCTCGGCAGCTCAGCTGGAATCGGATTATCCTTCAACCACTGGTAACGCTTCCCTTCCACTTCGCCGAAATGTGCTTTTCTTATTTCTTCCTTCACTACCATCTTTACCATTCGCCATATTGAGTCGTAGGGTTTTGGATGTATTGGCTGAGGCAAATCTGTTCCTCGGTTGGCAAGACTATCAGCCTCAACGTTACCCGGAATCCCACAATGGCTGGGGATCCACTGTAGAACCACATTGGTGCCTCGGTGTGTCAGGTTAGAGAGGAAGGATTTACATTCCAATATAGCACTTGAAAAATATTCATTCGTGCTTGTAACATGAAAGCAGAGGATAGCTGCTTGGGAGTCGATGAAGAGAACAGCGCTCTGATCCCGCCTTCTAGACAATGTTCTTAAGGCTATGAGGATCGCCGCTATCTCACCGTCGAAATTTGTTCCATCTTTACCCACCGCAGCGCTGATTTGGAATTCCCTTAAGTAAACCCCTGATCCAGCATTTTAACGGCTGATTCAACTGATCCGTCGGTATAGATATGGAGCCAATCTTGAGGAGGGTACTTTTGAGCTATGGTTTCTAATGCTAATGCTTTTAGCTCGTATTCAGGTGTTTTTTTCTTATCCACTTTATGAAGGAGTTGCAGTTCTGCATTGCATGGGTGATTGTGAATTGGTAACTGTGGATGTATAAATGGTTCCCTTTCTTCGCAGTCAAGCCCTCTTTCTTCAAGTTGTGCCATCGCCTTCGGCATGAAGGATTTTTGTGTCTCCAGCCATTGAGAGGGGAATTTGTATTTTTTTCCAAAACTCTTGGTCTATTCTTTTCATTAAATCGTGAAGGCACATTGCAGCTCGCTCACGCCGTTTCGATAGAAGTTCTACTGTGGTCTGCAGTTCCATAGCTACAACAGGGGTTGAGCGCAGTGCACCCAAAATCAAACGCAGAGCTTTGATATATGTATCTTTGATATATGAGATTTGATAATATGTGTCTTATTTTACTATTCTTTTCATACCAGTATACAAAACCACTTTTAAGTTACAAGTGTGGTGTATCATTGCCGATGGGTATTTAATTGGCTGACATTTAGACAATTAGACATTTTACGATTTGAATTACAAGAACTATTAGAGAATGTTTGCCTAAATATGGGAAAGCAAATACTCTTCCAACATGACAGAGCTTCTGTTCATTTCGCTTTTCAGGTGAGGTATCATTTGGATGAAAGATTCCCAGATCGTTGGATTGGTCGTAGCGGTCCAATTAATTAGCCTCAAAGATATCCAGACTTCACAGTACAGTGGTATAGTTTAAGGGGCGTGGATTCAAATATGAAGTAAAGACAGGATGCATTAATTTAGTTTACAAAGGAAAATATGAAACAGGAGGGCAATCGTCGTCGTTCAAATTCGAAGCCGAAAATGTTTAGAAATTAATGGTTGTATTGTCAAACAGTTACTAAAATAAGACTTTAAAATATCTCAAGAACTAAAAGTTGGACCTGCATACTGTAATTAGGTTATAAGGAATTATTCAGCATTTCATTATCTCTGTAATGGGCTATTATTCAAAATTGTAACTTAATTCGATGCCGTGTTAGGGAGGCGAAAAGGGAAAAATATTGTCGAAAACCAAATGATAATGAGTTTTATTAAGGATATGAATCAAAATACCTCAAAAACTAAAAATCGTACTGTAATACTGTAAGTGAGAGAAATGTTCAGAATTTCATCCTCTTTATAATGAGCTATTATTTATAATTTATATTTCATATTATTAATCTCGCCTTGTTGATCTTTTCACTGCTATGGTCTGTTCTAAATCACATACCTTATTTATTGTTTTTTTTATTTGTAATTTAAATATGATAAGAACGGAGTTTTTTTTGTTATTTTCTTGTATGCAACCCCCTCCCGGAGTTTGACCCCTTCTTTCCTACTCACCCGATATATCCGAAAAATATGGTAAAAAATCAATTTTCCAAATTTTCGGATAGGTATTATTACGCACAGTAAAACTCCTTAAAATGGTTAGATGCGAATATGCAATGTGGGTTTCCTACAACATTGCTTTACTCAAGCACTAATACGAATAATTTCTGAAGTCTCGTATCTGTGAAAGACTTCCAAGTAAAATCGATAACACTATCTTTAAAAAGTCTTTGTTATTTTACGAAAGAAAAGCTTTCCACTTGGTTTGTAATTTTCTTTGTGCTGTCAGTTTAAAGAAGTATTGAGTAGCAGTTCCAGGACGCTCTGTGAAAAAAGCTCTTTTGCCATGAATAATTCCGCGGCCATTATTTTTTTGCCTTTAAATCACTCTTGACAGTTGTTGCTATTTTTTTATTTTATTTTTTTAATGACTAAAGATCAGGACTTTCCAGTTGTTTATATTCGATTCCGGGTTGGAGTGGAGTTCAGGGCGGGTATTATGTTTTTTTAATGCCTCTACTGCCCTTAGTGTGCCGACAAATTTGACAAAATATCTTCATTTCAGCGCTACCAAATATTTTAACATCACATAAAAAATGAAGAAATTCTATGAAACAAGTATAGATTCCTTTTGTGATTCATTAATTAATTTAATTTATCTTCAATATTTTATATACGCACAATATAAACTGGCTTCAGAAAAATAAAAATAAATATTCTTGAAAATATGTATCTTATTTCTAAAGACCTAAAGGCATATTACTTGCTTCATAAAATAGATATATAGTAAAATAAATTAATAAAAATAGGCAACATACATAGAAAAAAAAACTATGTCCTGGTTCCAAATAATTTAAGAATATTTTTATTTTATTTACAAAATGTTCAGAGCTTTACCTGTGTCATTTTCGCCCTATATTACGATTTTTAATCAACAAATGTATTACTCAAATTACAGAGGTATAGATGACAAATACAGTTTATTAATAATTTACAGTGAATATAGGAAGTTAATAATTAGTTACAGCTTAATAAATAAACAAGAAAAGATAGTACTTGTGAGCGACCCGGCCTCTATCTACTGCTATCTGCAGTTATCTTGTTATTTAAAGTGTTGTTGTTATTATTTATATTTCTTATTACTAAATTTCTTCTTATTATTATTATATTTATATTTATTATTAATATATATATATATATATATATATATATATATATATGCATGTATTAATAAGAAACAGGTAAAAAAGATAAGAGCAAATATATTTATATTTATGTTATTTAAAGTGTTGTTGTTATTATTTATATTTCTTATTACTAAATTTCTTCTTATTAATATTATATTTATATTTCTTATTAATATATATATATATATATATATATATATATATATATATATATATATATATATATATATATATATATATATATGCATGTATTATAAGAAACAGGTAAAAAAGATAAGACCAAATATATTTATATTTCTTATTATACGAGAGTCTAATTTCATATGAAGAAAGGTGCCTTATAACAATTATCAGTGTTCAGGTTATAAACATTTGATAATAAAAAGTATAAATAACAACAACAATTTAAATAACAAGATAAGTGATAATAGCAGTCCATAGAGGCCGCGTCGTTCACAAGTATCAAGAAGATTAATAAAACTTATAAGTACAGGTGTAATTAATATTAAATGTTAGAGATTAAATGAAGTGAGATCAACATAAACTGGTAAAATTAAAAGTTAAAGATTACAAGAATAATAGTTACCATCTGCTGTTTAAAAATCTTTTAAAATTACAAGAAGAAAAGTTGTAAAAAATGACTACGATTTAAAATTAAATGTAAGAACGTTGAATAAATAATTGAAATTTAAAGTTGAAAATTGGAAGAATAAAAGTTAACGAAAACTGGTAAAATTAAAGCTTACAGATTACAATAATTTGAGTTAATCGGTAAGGATTCAAAGTTAAACTTACGAGACGAAATGTTAAAAAGTTCAATTTAATATTAAATATTAAAGACTACAAGGGAAAAATTTAACAAAAATTATGAAAATTAAAAGTTTAAGATTAAAAGATGGTGAGTTGCAAAAACAATCAAAATTAAAGGTTAAAATAAGAAAAAAATAACTAAGATGTTTAAAATTGAAAGTTAAAGGTTACAATGAGATATGAAAGGTACTTCAAGCATAAAAGGTTAAAATTACAAGAAAAAATCTTAAAAGATATAGATTAAAATTAATAGTTTAATATTACGAAAGGAAAATAAGAATAAAATATCTACATGGTGTAAAAACAAAAATCATTTCTTCCTAAAACACGATAATGATAAAAAGTCAATAGTAATTATATCTACATTATCATTACAAAACATGCAGTAGAAATTCTCATGATGAAATGACATATTCTCAACCAAGCAACAATTTTGAAAAATATTCAATATATTATTCAATTAAAACGAATGTCTGGAATATTAGAAAATATGAGTTGATAAAGAAAGAAGAGTTCGATATGAAAACTCTTAGAGTTACCATCAACGTAGTAGCAGATCTGTAGAAAAAAACAAGTTAATGTTTGGTGTTAAAAGTAGTGTCTTGCGCACTCAGTCTTAGTCTTGGTCATGGTCTTGCGCAAGAGTCTCGTAACACTCTTGTAGTTACTTATTAGCCTATTAATATAGAGATATTACTGTAATTTTGAAGATAGTTGAAGCCTAACTAAGCCCGAATGAAAAATTGGAAGAGTTAAATGCAAAAGTATATTGGTTATACAAATCCTTTATATATAGTAACTAAAATGGTCAAGGTTTTGCAACTATTTTGCCTTAATTTTTATTCACAAACGATTTTTTTTTTCTTACCATTGTTGGTCGTGGTCTGGCACTTTGCAATACCAAGATTTTTGAGTTTTAAATACATCAAAATTTATAATCCTGAAGCCATTTCATTAACGAGTTTTATTCTTTGTAGGGAACGAGTATCAATGTAGTTAGAAAATTAATAAAAAATCATTGCTTCGATCTTCAAATAATTTATAATTCAAAGCATATACCTAATTAAAATACATAATTTTAATGTAATTAACACGAACAAAGGCCGCTCACTGATTTGCTACCCTGGATGTTTTGGGATATAGAACCGTTAATTGTATTTCTCATGAAAACTAAGATTTTAATTTTTTCACAATCGTGATATTTTCTTTACTTCATAAGTTATATATGTCAATACCTGATCTTATAGACCAAAGAAATAAATATATCATTTATCACTTACAATCAGCTTCCTAAACATGCGCTGGAAATAGAGGGATATTGAAAGAGATCATCCTTTGAAATTGTCTATTTCCAAAGCTTAGCACTAGATCCCGAAAGAAAGTTTGAAGACCTTATTCCCAACCGCTCCGCAATATTCCTGGCCTGGAATCTCAATTTTTTTTTTTTTAACGCATCAAAAAGAAGATAAAGGGATGGGAAAAAAAGAGAAAAGAAAAGTGGGAAAAGGAAACAATTTCCTTTCTTTAAGTGTCTTGAAACAGTGGAACAGTTTGATGGAAAAGAATGAATTAAAAAAGTTGGCCTTTTTTTATTCTTTTTTTTTTTTTACTTCTGTTCTTTGGAAAACTCAAAGAAGGGCTCTAAGACAGTTTTAGGGTTCTTTGTTTGGATGAGAGCAAACAGCAATTATTGGCGGCAAAACAAAGTTGTAAAGGACGTTTTCAATTATCCCGTCTACATTTATAGTGGAGAAAACATTTTTCAGCCGTATTAAAATCTTCACTAAACTTTCCTTGAAGTTCTTTCTGCTTGAGATTAAAACCATCTTTATGATTGTAAGTATATCTTCGTTCATTTTTTCCTAATAAAGAAAATAATAATTATTTGTAGATAATAAAAATAATAGAGCATTGTCGTGCATGTTGGTAAATATAATAACATATAAAATTAACAAAAAGCCATTGAATATTCATATTTTATTTTACTTCCTCACTACTAAATGTAGGAAAGCATTGTATTAGTGCGAAAGGTTAAAAAACAACTTGTGCTCAGAATGGAAAATTTTCACTGGAATCCAAAATTGGAAAAGATTCCCCCGGCACCGGGATGCGAACTCCTGACTATTTTTCATCGTTCATGTATCAGGTTGGCGGGCAACGGCGGTACTGTGCATACTCAGCCCATTCGGCCACGTCGCCTGATCAAGGATCAAATTTAGTTCGGTGACTGTGTCTGTCTGTCTGTAGTCTAATAGATGTAACGGGCATATCACTTACTACCATTTATCCGATTTTCATGAAATTTTTAGGAATTGTGCGGATGGGTGTCTAGATGGTCCCATATAAATTTTATTACATTATAACCAGCACTTCCGCTTACACTAACGAATTTTGGTAGATATGCCAATATTTCAGAAATGACGCGTTACATTTGGCTAAAAATATGATAAAAACTAAGTATTTGTAAAAAATAATGTAGGGTAAATTTTATTGAATTCTGTCCGTTGCTCTATCTTATATATGAACGAACGTGTTTTCCTTGATACGTCTATATCTATAAAACCGCAAGTTCGATTTGGAGGGGATTAAGGAATTGTTAAATATAAAATAAAGTATGCATCAATTTTATCAAGTTACGTCTACTACTTCAAAAAACAATACTTCCGCTTTCAGATCAGGAAATGTTTTATTTGATATGTCGATAGTTTGAAAACGGCGCATTTGACCCAAACTTAGAGGAAATTTGGAGAACAGTATAAAAATAATTTAGTTTCAATTTCATTGAATTCCAGTTAATCATTAAAACTCATAAAAATAATTTTTAACAATTCAATAGCTGTGAAATGTTGAATTCACTGATCATATGCAGTGGGATTAAGGTTATTACAATATTTTTATGGGGCTATAAAATTATAGATTTTATTCAAAAAATTAATTGATGCTGTATTGTCGATTCCAAACGTTACTGGCATGACAATAACAGCAGTTATTTAGATTGCGTGTACTTTTCAGTACATTAAAAATAATTTTTACTCTGAGTTTGTAAAAAAAAAACAAAAAAAAACCGTCTTATTTGTGATTGTGTTTATTTCCATTAAAGTTCAACCAGTTCGTCTTGGTCTCAATTTCCTCCTTAAACATCGAAGTTGTGTGTACTTCAACCGTATTTTTATACTTTCTAGCTTAATGTGTTTTGTTCTGACTGAAGAAAAGTATTGGTCTCGTTAACTCCGAACAAACAACAAGTTGAGTTTTTCCTATGGATTTTCTAGTCCCATCTATTTTACTAGTGAAATTATACCTACTAAGTATATATCACTACTATTAGTGCAAAAGGTCGTAGGTAAAAATTTTCAACTTTTATTCTATTTGTGCTAAAGGTGACATATTGTGGTCTGTAACTGATATAAGTAGTCTGCTACTATAGAAAATAGCAGATGACAATAACATATGAAATTATACTAATAAAGCATAAAGAAATGATGAGTTTTTTAATTCTCTCTTGTAAAGCAATCAGTTTTTACATACGACATTTTCCATTAACAGTAGAGTGAAATTGATGTTCAGTATGTATTGGTATTTTTTTTTTTTAAGAATAATCAAATATGGAATCTTCCAATACATCACTGTTTCGCATTTTAATATTAGCTGATAAACGAAATTCGTGGATATCAAACCCGCGAATGTTGAAGGGTAACTGTATTTTCGAATCGGCTTCTCCCAGAGATTTTATTCTCATACGAAAAATAGTATACCTTGTGATACGGACCTTGCAATAATCGAAAAAGAACAGTGGTTCGACAACGAATGTATTAAGTCCCGTAAAAAATCTTATAAATTCCTGAATATTTATAGAGAGCGAAATAATAATTATACTAAATTACTATATTTGAGTGCAAATAAGGAATACAAAAAAATTGGTTATCCAAAAACGGAGAGATTATTGTGAAAATCGTAATGAAAAATTTAAATGCATTAAGGATATTAAGCAGCTTTGGACATTAATAAAGCAATTTAAGGACAGAAATTTCTTTAGTGAGTCGAATATTACTTCCGAGTAGTTCAGAAATTATTTTAACTCTTTGTTGAATCCTATTATAAAAGCTCCTCAAATTTTGTATGCCGCACCGGATTGGGAAGATCTAGAGCTAGATAGAGAAATGAGTCTAGGAAAATTAAAATTACAATAGCAAAGGCAAATAATAATAAGGCGCCAAGACTCGATTCGGTGCCCTATGAATTCTTCGAAAATTCTCTGGAATGCGTTTTTAAAAATTTCATTTACCTGTTTTCCAATTAAAGCACATTCTGTAATACGTTTTAATAATAAGTTTAATTTTAAATGTGATTCGTTGTCCTCATCTAAGTTTACGTAATTTAATTTCTTTCCTAATTTTGATTTAAAATATAGTTCGTCTTGTCCTGACCATCGCAATGCATTTAGTTGGGATGGTTTACAATTCCTAATATTTTTTTTGTTGATCGAAATATAAGATTACTTGGATAGACACATGCTGGGTATAAATTGTAGAGATAATTTTAAAATCTTATACATATTTTAAAATAGGAACAGATGCAGAACAAATATCAATGACGGAGCTATCCCTTTCTCAAATTAAGCTTAGTTATGTAAATTAATTATATAAAAAATATTTAACTGAAAATATAGCTACGAGTGCAGAACAAAGATAATAATAAAAGTGATATAATTTATAATATAAATAAAACTAAAAAAACAGGATAAATTATGACATCTCTTTCATCAGCTTATATAAAAGATGTACAGTTCTGCCTAGAAATGTTTACAAAAAGAAAAAACCATATATACTAATTATATTATATTATAAATGATCAAAATTGTAGATATAAAAAAAAGAAAAGTACAATTATATAATACAAATTGTTTTTCTTATTTTTAATCAAATAAATAAGAATGATAATCATATGTTTATTACCTAAAAAATTCTATGTAAAATATATTTTCATGTATACCGTAATATACTCATTGCCGTTTGATAAAATTTTATTTACTCTACGTTATTCAAACGTATATTAGTTTTTTTTCATGATAGGGCTGTCAATCTACCAAGATGTTTAAGTAAATATGGAAGCACATTCCTTTCGGATGGATAGAATTTCCCAATTTCAGTTCTGTTTTTTTTTTTTTTATCCAAATATATTTTTTTTTAAACATTAACAATTCATTTTCATAACATATGATCACATTATATCATTTAAAATCAATTTATAATCGAGATACTTAAACTACAAAGCATTTTTTTTTTTAGTATTTTGAGCTAAAATTGTTTTAAAACATTCACATTTAAATGTGTGAAAAAAAAAAGGATCATGCCATCCGTTCATAAAATCGTTACAACCTTTTATTGGATTGGTTAAACACAATTTACATGGTAATTTGTTATATTATATGCTAAATTTCTTTTTTAAAAAAAACCTTAAGGAATCTCACCGAATAGTTTAAGATATCAAAAATAAACATTATTCCAGGTTTACTCTCAAAAAATCGTTACACATCTCTTTGCAAATCAATTAAACACATTTTAAGTTCCACATTGCACACAATGCAAATGATTTCGGCAGTGCTGGGAAAATTTTCTTATCTTTATTTGCGGGTGCCTCTGTACCACTACGTCGATCAAGATTTTTCAACAATATATTATGCGACCTCAGCTTGAGAAGATGAGTATGTACTATGAAACCTCTGTAGCTCACTAAGAATTAATATTTAAAGCCAACAAAATGTAAAGTAATTTATTTATTTTATTTTATTTTTTTAGTATTACAACAATCTGTCACATACACATTAGTTATAGTGAGGTAGGACAGCATTCACACTCTATAAAATAACTAGAAGCAAAATAATAATCGAAATATATATACCGTAAATAAAATAAAATAATCTAAACATAAGAAAATTAAAACTAAGCAAAAATCACATGCATACCTATATGCAACCAGGTGAGGGAACTCCAGTAGAACACTGCGCTACTCTCTCAACCGCATCACTGGTACTAAAGCCAGTGGAGATTGATCGAGAGCACTTTAGCCACATACACTCATGTCTTGAGGGGAGGATCTGGCCATCGCCAGAACTCCAATATATACAATCTACAAAAGGTCGCGAGGCCACTGCCGTTTCAACCTTCTTGGAGGATTATAGGAATGGGTGGTGCTTGATAGGGATTGTGCAAGAGGATTCGGATGATTCGTAAGTCTCTGGTGAAATTTGGAGAATATTTCTGGGATAAGGTCTAGAACAAATGGGATGTGGAGGTCATGATGTAGGGTTTTGTTGGTTACATAGAAAGGCGCATCGACTATTGTTCGAAGGAATTTTCACTGCAATAATTGGATGCATTTGATGTTAGAAAATTTTGCTGTTACCCACAGTTCTAGTCCGTAAGTCCAAATAGGTTTCAGTATTGTATTGTGGATCAGTAACTTGTTTTCAATGAAAACTTTAGATTTTCTGTTTAGTAGTGGGTATAGCTAGCAGTATCGTCGGTTTAGTTCCGGTATTTTAAGTCTAGTATGAGGAATTTTAACTAATAATATTTTAAGAATTGTTCTAACAATAAATTATTAATACAAGACACTGGAAACGATTATTTATTTATAGTCTGCCTATCAAAGTAAAATAAATTAAATGGTATGAATATATAAATTAAATTGACCGACATAGTATATAATGAATACAAGATAATTCACCCTAACAATTATTACTAAGTCTAATCAACTTTAATATACTCAGAAAATATATTTTTTTAATGTTTTCAGGGTCTGTACAGTCTTTATGTATTACAAATTTAATATTTAGGAATTATTTATCAAAGAAAGATTCATCTTTCTTCATACACAACATATCTGTTTTTCTTAAATGTTTCGGTAGTTATTTATTCTGTTACATTGGCAGTGGATTGACCCTGGAATCGGGAGACCATCCTGGAGCCACATCCAGGCTCTATAAAGTGGGAACTCTGAATTAATTAATTTATTTAGACAGAAAACTTGGCGGTTGATCGTGATCTCATACCAATCATTTCTCTGGACGACAGTTGGCCTTGACACACTACTTCCTTACAAAGTGCTGAACCCTATGACCTTCCGTGGTTTGTAGTAGTACATGTAAATATTGAAATATATAATAATATATATATATATATATATATATATATATATATATATATATATATATATATATTATATATATATATATATATATATATATATAATAAATATAATAAAAGGCTTAGCGAACCCGAATGTTCGATGCCGACACCACCAATCGCTTATTACACACCTCTCTCCACCGTTAACCGTCCAAACCCAGTCCCTTCAGATCGGCTTTAATGCAATCTTCCCACCTTCGCTTCGGTCTACCCCTCGGACGCTTACCATTCGGCAGAGCAAATATTAACCTTTTAGGAATTCTCTCGTTACTAAGCCCAACAACTTTACAAGGCAATTTGATTCGCCGCGATGAAATTACCTCAATTATATTACTCGGATACAGTTAAAGCAATTCGGCGTTGTGTAACCGTCTGAACTCTCCGGTTAACTCATCCTTCTTCGGTCCGAATATTCTACGCAATACTTTATTTTCAAAAACCTTACGACGCTGCTCATCCCTTAATGTAAGCGGCCAAGTTTCGCATCCATAAAGAACTGTAGGCAAGACAATTGTTTTATAGATTCTAATTTTTAAGTTCCGGGACAAGAGACGAAATATTGAAATAGCATATATATATATATATATACAAAATCGATTTCATTTTAAATAATCTTTGGAAAATAAGATCACTATGAACTTGAATTATAAAACGGACAGAAAATTATACTGTATTACGTATTACGAAAACATACGAAAAAAACGTCGATAATATTATGTTCTTATGTAGAGAATTATAGATTTGTCCTAGTTTAATCTTGTGAATAAAATAAGAGTTATAATAACTTTGAAATATCTAAATCGTTAGTCTTGAATCATTAGTAGTATTAATAGACGTTAGTATATAAGTAGTAGTAATATTGTTATCGAGAACCTAATGGTATTGTTTATTACCGATAAATGATATAGGCTATTAATCTGAAACTTTTTATGGTCCATTTAACCAGTGGGTGCTTTATCTGTGCCGCACACTGCAGGAAATAGGGAAAAAAGGCGCCTGAACACTATTTTATTATTGGCAATATTTTACTATTTTACAGCAAATGACACAGTGTTTTGAGAGGAAAAAAACTCTACTTCATTTGCGATAAAATTCTAAAAAGGAATGGGTAAACAACCATTGAGTTGTAAACTATAAATTATGCTTTGGTCTTCTAAATGGTTCGACGGATTGGTCCATTTGGAATAAATATAAATATTTAACTGCTTCACTACCGAAAGAAGATGATCTTTTTATTCATATGGAAATCAAACAGATATATTTTTTCAAAATAAAAATTTTACATTTTGGATATCAAGGAACAAATTTCTTTCCTGTGTCTGTCTGTACGTTGCTAGATGTCATATTTGGGTATTTAGCTGTATTTTTAGGTCGGAAATGAATTTCTGGAAATAATATTCAGAATATACATGTATAATATATCGTTGGGAAGCTCAGAATTTTAGAAAAAATAATATCCAACTTCTAAGTTATTTTAATAAAAATTCCGGAAAGCTTGGGCAAATGTAAATGGACTAAGGTTAAATGCTGCCAAAACCAGGACATTGTCATTGCTTCCAAGGCCCTTCTTAGATCCCATCCAGACTTTCTCATCCTTCAATTTAATGACCAGCCAATCTCCTCTGTTAAAAATTTAGGATTTTTCATTGACCAAAACCTCTTTTGGAATTACCATATTTCTCATATCTCCACCTCAAACTATTCCATCGCTTCCGCCATCTCCTACCTCAACATATGCGCAGACTCCTAGTTTCCTCTCTCATTTTCCCCCAATTTGACTATAGTTGTGTGGTGTATGATGCCCTCTCTGTGGAGCTCCGTGATAGACGGAAAAGACTAATGAACAGCTGCGTAAGATTTGTGATCGAGGCCCCAAGATACTCCCATGTTTCTCACCACTACGCTGAGTTAAAGTGGCTTTTCCTCTCCTTCCGAAGACAATATTTCCTAGGTACGTTCCTCTACCAAATCATCAACAACTATCGCCCTTCTTGCGCCTACAACCTTCTCCAGTTCAAATCCTCAGTCCATTCCCTGTCCACAAGATCTCGACCTTCTAACCTTTACATACCTTCTCACAGATCTGCCACATTCTAAAATTCCTTTATTCTCCGCTTTATCAATTTCTGGAATTCCTTCCCTATCAAAATTTGACATTCCCCATCCATATCCACATTCAAAACCCTCCTATTCCACTTCCTATCCCAAAAACGGTCAATTGCTAACCATTCAAGCTGATTTTAATAGAGAATTCGATACATTTTTATTTTTCAATTCTTCTTATTTTCTAATTATTTATTATTTCCTTAAAAGTGTATACTAGACTATCAGTGCAAATAGCTTTAAGTGCCTTGTCATAGTATTCATTGTTTTGTATATAGTTTCGTTTGTTTTGTATATAGAATGTTTACCTTATATTTTTTTTACATTATTTCTTTTTTTCGATTGATTTTATTTTGGCCAGATGTGATCTTTTAATTTTGTTATATTTTGTTATTCTCAAGTGACTGTGTCCCAGAATAAAATTATTTTTCTATCTTTCTATGTATCTATTTATAAAGTCGGAATAGGTAATGACTAGTGTCGAAAAAATATAAATAATAATTTCTTAAAGCTAATATTATTTTACGGGAACTATATGTATTCGAGGAATTTTTTTTTTAACTTTAACTTATCCACTCGTGTCGGACTGAGAAAAATCTGTCGGAAAGAAAGGATTGTAGAATTAGATAGTAGGTAGATGGAAGTATTCCCAAACTCTGTCAAACGCTTGAGTAACATTCAGAAATATGCCAGTCGCATATAGTTTCTGCTTTTGTGCTGTAAATATGTAGTCCGTAACTCTGTGTAGTTGGTGTATAGTTGAGTGATGTTCCCTAAATCTAAATTGATGGTCAGATATTATTTGTGTGTTTGTTAGTATATCAACTAGTCTTCTGTACCGTAAGCTCTCGAAAATTTTTGAACAAATAGGAAGTGCTTTGTCTTATCCCCAAAAAAGAAATGCCATAAAATGTTTTGGGGTGTTTAATTTTATTTGGGATGACACTGGATAATTATTGATGATAATTACCCAGAAATGTTTAATAAAAATTAATAATGAAAAATTAGTAAAATAAATTTGGATTTAGACTATATTGATTGGTCCAGAATCAATGAATTGGATTTCTTTTCTCAAAGGCTGGTTTGTTTTTATCATGCTTTCTAATTACCAAACATTATCTGTGATTATAATGATATAAATAGGTGGGATGATTAAAATAACTCTTACTTTATTTATTAAAAACTTATTTTATTCCTATGCTTAATAAAGAATATATACAAGAATTACAAATTTTAGTTACAACGATCAATGAATTCAATAATTAACTGTGAAGGCATGATCTTAGATGGACTGTTTTTAGAATTATATTGCCATGAAATATTATAACATTGGTAAATTTAATGTTGGGAATAAAACTTACCTATTGTATATGGAGTGGTGTAGTTGGTAGATGTCATCGCTGCATCTGCTGATCAGAGGTCATCTGGTCAAGCTCCCAGTTCCAAAAAGTTCTCCAAGACGGTCATCTGTGTGGTTTATGTAGAGCCATGGCCTCAGTCCCCAAGCCGGAAGAAAACAGAAGACCTATCCTCAAGGCCGGACATCGACGTAAGACCTCTCCTCTGGGCCGGATCTCCACATGAGACCTCTCCACTAGGCCGGATTTCCATATCAGATCTCTTGTCTTCCTTCTCACTAGATTTTATAGAAATATTCAGGGTGGGGCAAGAATGGTTCTCATCGGTTGAATTTTAGTAGAATAAGGGATGACCACGCCTCCAGGCTGTACGGCTGTTTCCTGTTTCTCGAAGGTGTTTCTGTTTCCTACCTTGTTTAGACAAGCCTTCTAATCCTCTCCAAACATGCCCACGTAAGACCGGTGTTGGTCCTTTGGTGTTTTATTGCCCCTCATAGAGGGCTTGCACTCCCTAGTGGTTCTCAGGTAACCGGACCACTCTCTGAGAGGTAACCGCTCTTCCTCAGTTAACCAGACATGTCGAAGATTTCGAATGTAGCTGTCATAGGTTGTTCGTTTGAATTTTGCAATCTGTCGCTTGAGATCATTATTAAGTCTGTTGTACGTCCGAGGAAATTAAATAAAATTTCTTAAAAAAAATGTAAGCTTTTATTATTCTTAAGTCTGAAAAAAATATAATATATACAAATATATTTAATCTACTGAATTAAAGAAATGATTTTGTTAAAAAAAAAACACCTGTTTTATTATACTTGTGTGAAAGCAGAAGTGAAATATAAAAATATTTCTTGGATGTATAAAATATATGTTTATAACCTTAAAAACACTTACTGTAGTTTAATAACTTTAGATCTGATAATATATTAAAATAATTAGATATCTATCTTCAGGTAATTTAAAAACCATATACTATTCTAAAAATTAAATTAGTGAATAATTTGATATATTTTATATCTCTGTCAAATCACAATATCATCCACTAACAGTTAGTGTGGCAACTTTTGAATTATTGATGTTAGGCAATGAAAATCTCATAATTCCATTTTAGTATACTTTACTATGGGGAAACAAGAGTTTAATAATTTATAGCAGTACAATCCATAATTATTTATAGGCTAGATATAAAGATGTATCTTTAAATCTCTCTAGGCATATATATAGCTCAGAGACCGGAGTTATGTCGGTTACAAAAACAAATGGAGTTGCGAGGTTTTTATTGCCTACCATTCATATAATAAATAGTATTTGTATTATTTCATTGGAGTTGTTACAAATAAGCTGTAAGGTTTTATTTATAGCTTCGTTAATAATGCAATTCAACAACTTTTTAATAGCCTAATATTGCCAGAAAATCATTTCTCTTCAAAGTGGGTAAGTGAAAGTTGTGTGGTGCACTCACCAGATTTTTTTTAATATAGAACTGTCTATGAAAATACATTTATGCGTTCGTAAGCGAAATTAGCTAGCGGAATTTGGCACAGAGAATATTTTTATTGTATGTACTTGTATTGTATGCAATCGCCAACCAATTTCTTCTATAAGAATCTACAATCAACCATTTCTCCATCATAATATTTGTTAATAAAAAATACAATAAATTATACTGTTAATGATCCTTAAGAAAGTGCTCTGGGGGGATAAAATTTACTGAAGGGAGGGCAGTCGTCTAATCAAATTCCCGAGCGTAGGTTACGAGAGGATCCGAGTTGAGCAACGCGAGGTGTTCAAAAACATGGAATTAGGGTAGGTAATAGGGCTGGAGAGGACGGGCATTAACTTGTCCCTCTTTCACACCATCAAGATTTTTTCTCCCTTTATTATTTTTCTTATCTTTTTTTCCTTTACGAAAATTTATTGCGTCTAATTAGTTAACATACATATTTATAATAATAAACATGGTTGTATTTCATTATTATTTTTTAGAGTACGTAAGGAAATTAAATTTATTGTTTCTAAGAATAATTTCTTGAAGAGAATTATTCCCGATTTTTAGACTAGTTTTTATTCTTTAATTCGTTATTTTTTTTTCTAAAGATTTTGTTCGGACCGATAATTTTATCCACAAATAGTTCATGTATTTATTTTTATAAAATGAAAATAAAACCAAAAATATGATAATAAGCCGAAAGTTCCACACCAACAACAGGATCTGCTTAGAATAGAAATTTTTCTCTAGAGTAGACACATTTAAATACCTCGGCTCCACAATAACTTTAATAACCTTAATAAACGCTTGGAAATAAACCCGCGTTTAGCAAGTGTAAACAGAACTTTCTTCTCTTTTAAAGGTTCTGAAATCTCAAAATATCTAAAGAAATCTAAAATTAAGGTGTACTATCAT
Organism: Nezara viridula; assembly: GCA_928085145.1. Taxonomy (NCBI): domain Eukaryota; kingdom Metazoa; phylum Arthropoda; class Insecta; order Hemiptera; family Pentatomidae; genus Nezara; species Nezara viridula. Next base: position 138,891,417 of record OV725077.1, on the reverse strand, counting down.
TAACTATAATAAAGCCAGTTCTGATATACGGCTGCGAGACCTAGACATTAGCAATTACCATAGAATGAAGTATTGAAAGATTAGAGAGAAAAATCATCCGCACTATTACCGAAGCCATTTGAGGTCAGAGTACTATAATATAATGAAACTGGTCCATCAATATCTCATGATATGAAGGCTAGGAGGTTAAGATGTATGCAATCCATCAGGAAGCCTGTACATAATAATCAATGTCTGTATAGTAGGCAAGAGGTGGTCTCTATGTGGTATAGAAGGTCGAAAACTAGTTAAATAGGTCGAATCAACAAAGATGCTGTAGATCTGCACCCAGATAACTGGAAGGAAATAGCCAAAGAAAGGCAAAGCCAGATAGAGAAGGCAGGCCAAGGCTTCGAAAAATTCGCAAGGTGTGTAATACAATACAAAAAATAAATAAAATGTAAGTATTTTTAATTTAAGAAGGACGATACTTTAGGTTGTCTGTATGTAGCTATGTAACGATTTTTTGGGCGGACAGCTTGACCGATTTTCAAGTTTCATGGTTCATATTAATTAGATAAAGACGAAGCATAAATTCTGAATTGTGTTTTAAAATAATGTGAGCTGAAAAACACTGAGGAATTGTAATATTAAATGTCTTAAGTATTTTCGTTTGAAGCCATGTAACGAGTTTTTGAACGAATAGAGTTTGATGGCTCAGTAACTGAGAAAAATCCGGTGATTTTCTTTTAAACAATTTGATTTCAAAATACTGAAAACAAATATTTTTATTGTAAGTTCATGATCATATGTGATGAATTTAAATTTCCAATATTCCAAAATAAAAATTTGTTTATTTGAAAAGACAAGCGCGACTGCTGGAATGAAACAGTATTTCCTTCGATATATGATTCAAAGTATTTACATATTTACTTAAAGATATTGGTGGGTCGTTAGTGAAATGATGTCTATGAATATTTAAACGGTGTAGCTGTCGGTTGACTTCCATTTAACTTTAAAGCTCATTGCAAGCAGAATCTGTGTCCTGCGTATGTTTTAGTGAACCAGTGCCGGCCTTAGGGTGGGGCAACAGAGACAGTTGCCTTGGGCGCCGATCTAGGTGGTTACCCGTTGGGAACGCCGGTCGATCTTCAAGGGCGCACGAAGCTTGTTAAAAACTAAAAAAAAAATACGAAAAATATTAAAATAATTAATTTTAGACTATCAATAAAGCAACTGTATTAGAGAAATGTTGAATGAAATAAAGTTGAAATATTACCTATTATATAACATAATTTTAGGGGGAATGAAGTCATTGCCCAGGGGCGTTGAATGTCTAAGGCCGGCGCTATAGTAAATGTACAAAAAGTAAATTGATGAATTGTCAGAAGATTGTTGGGTTTCGTTTGGGTATGGAAAACATCCGATTTCCTCACTAAGTTCCAACATCTGTAAATATCCACTTCATTAATTCCTAAGATTCGTACCATTTATTACATCAAAAGATGTATCTTTATTATTGTTAGTATTCTTAATGCTTAAGTTATCTTTAATTTATATTTTTCCTTTGCTGTTCTTCGAAATAAGATATAAATATCTTGGAAAAAAAACTATAAATTTTCGATCAAGTTAAGTTTTTCCTCTATAACTAAAATGGTAAAAATGGAATAAATTCAATAATGTATCATCTATGACCTTTGTTATGATTAAAATTTAAAGAAGATAGAGAGAAAGCTTTTAAGTTAAGAATCAAAAGAATATATTTACGGGTTAAAATGTATCGTTTAGTGGAATCTAAAAACATTGTAAAAGGGCTTTCTGTTTTATCAATAACAAATTATAATATATAAAAAAGTGATTAGTTTCATTGTTGAAGGAAAGAAAACGCTCTCTCTCTCTTTCTCTCGTGTAGTTGTAATACCTGTAGTTGTAATATTGACTGACCAACAGGTAATACCTGACCACCAATTCGGCTTTCGCACATTCCATTCGACGACACATCAATTGCACAGAGTTACAGACTACATTGCTGGAGCTTTAGAACAAAAACTATATGCAACTGGAGTATTTTTAGATGTTGCTCAGGCGTTTGATAGAGTCTGGCACCAGGGTCTTCTCTTTAAACTTAAGAATATACTTCCATACACCTACCATCTTATCCTTCAATCTTTCCTCTTCGACAGATTTTTTTCAGTTCGGCAGGGCTCGGAAGGGTCTTCAGTCCGTCCATTCTTGGCCGGAGTTCCCCAAGGTTCAATACTAGCCCCTCTACTTTACGTTATATACACTTACGATATACCTATTGACGATGAGATCTCGACAGCTACATATGCAGACGATACAACAATCCTCACAAAACATCAAGACCCTACACAGGCCTCACTAACTCTACAACACCATTTGCTTAAACTACAAGATTGGTTCACACTATGGAAAATTCGACTTAATCATGACAAATCCAAACATATAACATTTACTCTTCGAAAAAACACCTGTCCTCCAGTTTATATTGAAAACATTCAAATTCCTCAAACGGACACGGTACTTTACCTTGGACTCACCTTCGACAGAAGGATGACATGGGGCCCACATGTTAAAATGAAACGTATGACACTTAACAAACGACTCAAACTACTTTACTCTCTCTTTGCCAAATCTTCAAAACTAAAACTAAAACAGAAACTGAATACATATACATACTTACTTAAGCCCATATGGACATACTCATCACAAATATACGGCATCGCTAAAAAGACCCACCTACAAAAACTTCGAACGTTCCAATCAAAATTATTGCGACTCATAACAAAAGCACCTTGGTACGTGACTAACAAAACTCTACATACTGACCTCCACTTTCCAACAGTTGACCAACATATAACGACCCTATATCAACGATTTTACACAAATTTAAATGGACATAATAACAGACTTATAAGCAACATGGCCACAGTTGACATACCTCAGAACATGAGCAGGAGACTAAAAAGGCGTTGGATGAGGGATCTCCTTCCTTAGACAACCTAAGTAATTGGGACAAGTTAGGGAAGAGGTACTGCTGAGTACTTTCGTTCCCCATGCCTGTCATGTCATTATATCATTATCGCCATCACATTTGCTGATTGTCAACTTATTGTTGACAGGCGCAAATACATATTTTATAGACAAAAAAAAAAAAGTTGTAATACATTGTTTATGAAAAGATTTTCAAAACTAATGAATTTTAGAAATATAATATTTTTTATCTGATTTTTTCGGTACCTAAACTAAATAAGAAAAGCAAAATATAAGATCTAATTGGGACTTAATGTCGACGAATGACTTGAGTAAATGAATATAAAGAAGAAACTTAAAATAATAAATCTTATATCAATACTACTGCAATAACTTTTATGCGTACATTTTTAATTATTAAGACTAAAGCGTATACTATAACGTCTGATTTTAGAGACAAATCTGTATTTTAACTCAATATTTAGAAAATATGAACAGTTAAGAACGATGAAAAAAATTACCTCAGTCTTAGCTGTTGGGGAATCGGCTAAACATGTATTGGTCAGTTATTCAGTGAAATTTCTGAGACAATAGATAAATAATTGAAAAAATACACAATTAAGAATAATTTAAATTTATGGCTTCAGATTTTTATAAAATTAAGAATAATATATGATTCAATTCATCATCATTATTTGCGACTTTTATGAAATACTGCAATATTTGATATTGGGTATAATTCGAAAAAATACAACAAAAATCTAAATTTACATAAGTTTCGGAGGATTATGAAATAAAAAAAAAATCAATACGAATTCCGTCAATGGCAAACTCAATTTTTCAAAGATTTAATCTAAAAAATATCATAACGAAGGAGTCTTTGAAGGTAAAGGAAGAGTACAAGACTTTTGAAGTCGAACGCAAACACCGTTTCTTTCGGTTCCCGCCGAAGTAAAGAAGACTTGAACAAACACAATTTTAATGAAAGCTCCTTTGATCTAGTTCTCTGAAAAAGGAGAATAATGTTATTTATAAATATTTTTATTGATATAGGAATGTGTACATGTGTTGAAAACTTCGGGTAATATATATATATATGATCTAATTAGATTACAAAATAGGAGTATTTGAAAATTATATTTACTTATAAGGAACTAAAATTAACTATTTCAATGTATTTATTTAATCCTGAATAGGAAATAGTCTTGTAAAATCTTATAGCATATAAGTAACTAAATATTTCTTTTTCTTATTGTCTTTAATTCTTCATCCGCACCTGTCATGGTAGTGACAATTAGCAGATTTGCTGTTAAGTTGAAAATGACATGATAGGCATGACGAAGAATGGAGCCCAGCAGCACCTCTTCCCTGGCCTGTTTACATCCTAAAATCAGGAAAGGAGATCTCTCATCCAGCTCCTTTTCAGTCACCTCCTGGTGAGCATTTCAGCCGTGGCCATGTCGTTGATAAGTCCATTGTGACGTCCATGTAGTTTTAGATGAAATCGGGAGTAAAGAGTACGTATGTGCTGGTCAATGGTTGGTATGTAAAGTTTTGTTGTTGACGTACCAGGGAGCTGCAGTTATTAGTCTTAATTTTAGATTGAAAGGATTGTAGTTTTTGTAAGTGAGTCTTTTTTGCTGAACCGTAAATCTGTGAGGTGTATGTCCAAATGGGTTTGAGCAGGTAAGTGTATGTATTTAGTTTTTGTCTAATTTTCAATTTTGATTTAGAAAACAGTGAGCATAGTATTTTCAGTCTGTTGTTCAAAGCCTTTCTTTTCATTTTGACGTGTGGGCCCCAGGTCATCCTTCTGTCAAATATTAGTCCGAGGTAGCGTATACTGTCCGTCTGAGGAATTGGATTGTTGCTGATATAAACTGGTGGGCATGTTTCTCGTCGAAGCGTAAATGTTATGTGTTCTGATTTGTTATGATTTAATCTAATTTTCCAGAGTGAATACCAATTTTTAAAATTTAGTAAGCGATTTTGTAAATTTTTGAGGCTAGTCTGGGGTCATAGTGTTTTGTTAAAATTGTTGTATCGTCAGCGTAAGTAGCAGTCAATGTTTCAGAGGTGGTAGGCATGTCATGAGTATAGACAATGTAGAGTAAAGGTGCCAATATTGATCCTTGAAGTACTCCTGCTGATACTGGTCGATTTGAGGAAATTTCTAAACCCTGTCGGACAGAAAAGAATCTGTCGAAAAGGAAAGATTGGAGAATAATATAGTATGTATTAGGCAGTATAGTTTTGTGTTTGAAGAGAAGTCCCTGGTGCCAGACTTTATCAAATGCCTGGGCAACATCTAGATATACGCCGGTAGCATATTGTTTTTGCTCTAGAAATGAATGAAATGTACGAAAACCGAATTGATGGTCAGGTATTATTTGTTGGTCTGTCAGTATGTCAACCAGTCTTTTGTATAATAATTTTTAGAAAACTTAGGAACATATCGGAAGGAGACTGATAGGTCGGTAGGATGAGGAATTGAAAATGTCTTTGTCCCTTTTGTGTATCATCTTGCTATGTAAATATTTCTATTGTAATGGGAAGTTATTTGTCCTCAAAATACAGTTGTATATTGTCGTAAGGAACACTAGAGCTTTCCTAGGCATTTGCTGGAGACCCTCGGTAGTTATTAAGTCATATCCTGGAGCTTTTCTTTTTGGGAGATGTCTGATTTATTGTGCGACTTGTGAAGGAATGAAAGGAAGAGGGGAGGTGTCATCTGTAATGGTATGTCTAGAGTATCAAATACTAAGGTTTCATGTTCTGTGTTCGTGAAGTCGGTAAATGGTGTAAATACTGATGAGAGATGGTCTGCAAATAGTTCAGATTTTTCTCTATCCGACAAAGCCCATGAACCGTCTTTGTTTCGCAGGGGTACTGACACCTCTCGATGTTTTAACAAATTTAACTAAATATTAAATAAGTAATTAATATATACTATATCAATATGCTATTAAGCTATATAAAATGTCTGAAATATATAAATATTATTTTAATTAAAGTATTTCTTTTTTAACTTTAAGGGCTACAACAAAAGTACGTTCATAGTACGTCATACCTTCATATGCCAAATATTAACAACCACGTAAGGACACACTACAAAGTATTTATAACACACGATTAACATGTTTACGTCATAAAGTCAATACAAACAATCATTAATACTAGATATGGCTATTATTAACATGCCAGAAAACACGGCCAGGAGGCTTAAAAGAAGATGGATGAAAAGAAGGGATGCCACTGGGCACTCCTCTCCTTCATGCCGGTCAATGCTACTACAAGAATTCTTACCAACAGTTTTGGGTGAAAATGAAGGTTAAAAAAAAAACTTATTTTAAAGATAATGACATTTAGTTATGTATCTGTGACTGTTTCACTCAATTTTCGTTTGTTATTATAAATCATGGAATGTTATTCAAATAAAATCGTATTCGGTTTGAGTCAAAGTTTGGCTTGTGGGATGTTACTCCAAGGAGTTGTTTGCAACAACATAAGTCTTTCTTGGAAGGCTTGGCAGAGTTTCAGCTTAAATATGCAGTAACTTTTGATCAAATTCAATCTTTCGTGTTCCTGAATTCTTCTTACACCGCTCATTATTATTCATTTTTCTTCTATCTATTATTTATACATTAATATAAATGCAATATCCGTATACATTAATATTTATGTAAATTGTCTTATATTTAGCATGTGTAATTAAGTTTTATGTGCTTTCGAAAATATCGAAACTCGGGAAAGAAATAATAATAATTAATAATCACAAACAGTAAAATATGACGAATATAGGCAAATACATATTCATAAAATTAACTTTTTAGTGGTTGAGTAAAAATAATATGATATTGTCGATTAAATTATAGGAAAATTAACATCCAAACTTAATTGTAACAAACTTTGGAAAACTTCTGAAACTTTTTAACTACACTTCGATAACGTCCAACTTATATTTTCTCCTTATATATCAAATACACATATATCTCATCCAAAAGTGTAGTATATGTAATATTATTTTTTAGAATTATTAGATTTACCTGATTGTTATTTTAAGGCACTGAATACTTCACCTCCTTGTTTAACCATTGATCAATATTTGTTAGCTCCTTACTAACAAGAAGAATTCACTGTCAGTTGGTCACCGAATTTTGTAATTTTTTTTATAGTCTACTTCAAGAAATATTGAACATTTCTTGAAAATATTATGTTTTTTTTTAAACAATTTTGATATGGAAATAAGCAGGCTAGAAAAATGTTTTAAAACTGGTATTTCCGGGTTTTTAAAGTACTGTCAACAAATATCACCTTTTTTTATTCTTTAAAATGATCTTCACTTGACGTCATTACTGGCGTTGGCTAAGACATATCAGTAGCCTGAATTCATTTAAATTTCTTGAGCATATTTTTTTCCTTTTTCTATTTGAAAATGAAATACAGAGACATATGCAAACAAATCTGGTGTGTCCACTCACACGGCATTCCTACCTATTTTAGGAAAGTTTTTATATCTTTACAGAAAGAAACAAAAAAAAAATTGAACTAGATTTATTTCCTAAAAATTAATCAACGAAATGATTTGAGTACGATTTATTTGATAAACTAAAGCAATGTAAACCGGCTTAAGGTAGATCAGTGTAAATATTTCAATACTCTTTAATATTGCTTATCAAAAACTTTTTGTCATAGCTTAGTATTGTCAAACAATAATTTCTGTTAAAAGGAGAGGAAATAGTGAAGCTTGTGTGATGCGGGCAATAGATTTTCATACTTTCACTTAGTTATCTTTTTCTCTAATTCACCCCTTTTTGACACCAGGATATGAACCGGTAATCTTACATTGGAAATAGAATAGCTGTAACTTCGTTAATAGTTGTCCGAAATAAACGATTTTTATATAGTTTTGTAGGAAATTTCATGACCTATAGAGGATTATTTGGTATAATTGTTGGAATTGAAAAATGTGTTTTTCGGACTCAGGGGGCTCTGAAACGTATAGATCCGTCGAAAACCGCATATTGGAAATTTGACCCGATTGCAATACTTTCCTTACCTAGTATAGGTAGGAATGTAAAAAAAACTTAGCCTATTTTTTATGTATACATAGATTTTTTTCTCTCAACATCTAAAGCTAACAGTAACGAACGCTGGGATATTTGTCCAATACTTTTTCGATGTGGAGTAAAAAAAAAAATTGAAATCGGTGAACTACCAGTTTATAGCCCCTTCCTGTTTGTACTGAACCCAACACTCTCTCTAAGTTGTTAAGTTGTATTATTATTCGTTATTGTTGTATTATTATTATTATTATAATTTATTATTATCATGTATTAGCCTTTGCTACTGTATTTTATAGTTAATTTTGATTCTGTGGTGCTCAACTGCTCTCTTATTATTTCTATTAAGTGTCGCTACATCTCAATCATTTGAGATGAGGCCTACCCCAGCATAGATCGACAGTTTTCTCTGTTAATTTCCGCTGTCTTCCAATGTCTGTTTCCAAAAAGTTGCCAACGTAAATATGGTCTTCTCATTCGTCTGCTTCGATTTATTGGTTCATTCATAATTTTCTGGGGAATCGCAACATTGTTCATCCTCGCGACATGCCATTTCCAGCATAGTCTTGCAAATCTAATAAATCTGTCTAGATAGTTAACAAAACAAGTACATTACCCTAATGTTGAGAAACATGTTTCAAAATATTTAAATACATGGATCCCATAAACTGACGTCTATCCCTTACTTTTTAATTCGAAAATACCAAGTGTCTCTTTAATTATCCAGTTGGTAGGAGGGGAGGGGAGGAGGATGGAGGTGTTATCTCACTCGGGTATTAAAGTGATTTATCTTTTATACTGGAACATTTACTTTATAAACAGGAAATTATTCCGCTCAAAAAAGATTTAGGAGGTAGAGCGCTCTGTGTTTATTTTCCATTATTCTTCTTCTAGAGCCGTTCCAGTATTAGTAGGCGTTGTTGAGGTTAGCCTGAAGTTCAATTAACCTTTAGTGAAACGCATATATTCTTTTTTTCAATATGTGGCTACCTTGAAATAATGTGTAAGTTAAATATCATAATTTATTAAGCAATGGAATTATATATATCCCTCAAATCAGTATAATTATTTGTATGATTCAAAATATGATTGTTTTACTTTCATATACATATTCATTCAAACATGTCATAACCTCCGATAACTAGAAAATTGTTTTGGCCCCTTGAAACGTAATTATAAAAATTTCCGCATTTTATGTGAGATTAGATGGAAAATGACAGTACAATAAAGGACTTCTTCCAGAGCTAATTTCGGTTACTTTACGTAATAGACAGGGGTGCCCATCCCTCCTCCCCCCAAGGTCGATGGCGCAATAACCTACCTCCTCCGAAGATATTTTATTATTCATCTTTTTGTAAAAACAAAGCAAGCTAAGGTAGAATTAGAAAAATCGTTGATCTTTTACAATTATACTTGCTGAGGTCTGTCCCATGTTTTCCCCTTGCCCCTTTGTCCGAAAATCCATAACCCCGTCGAAATCAGCCACCCTCAAAAATTCAAAAAACCATCAAAATATGCCCACTCGAAAATTTTGATGTCACAACTTGCGTCGTGAAACCCCCTTCAAAGCACCCCGGTTAACAAAAGTTTTCTCATTTAACTCCTTTTTACTTTCCTACCTATACTAGGTAAGGAAAGTATTGCAATCGGGTCAAATTTCCGACATGCGGTTTTCGACGGATCTATACGTTTCACAGCCCCCTGATTCCGAAAAACACATTTTTAGCCATTGGTCTGTCTGTCTGTCAGTGCCAAGATTTTCTCGGTAACTACTGAACTGATTTTGTGGCCTCTTTTTTTATTTTGTAGGATTTTGACTGCTGATGCCTGTGACAGAAATTCGTTGATCCATGCACAATAGCTTGCGCGCAATAAATGAAAAACATGTTTTTCTATAGACTGTAGTGCGAAAATGGCTCTAGCGATTTTGATAAAACTTTTGAAAACTTGATTGAAACTAGAAAAAATTCAAGAAAAAAAGTTTCTTCAAAAAAAAACTTCCTAAGTATATATTATACGGTAAAATTTATAATAAAACTTTTGAAAGGTATTTAAATTACCAACAATACAACAACAAAAAGTCATCGGAATCGAACCATTATTAGCGATGATACAGCTTATTCTATTTTTTACACATTTTTTCAACTTCTTACTTTCTTACCTATACTAGGTAAGGAAAGTATTGCAATCGGGTCAAATTTCCGACATGCGGTTTTCGACGGATCTGTATGTTTCACAACCCCCTGAGTCCGAAAAACACGTTTTTAGCCATTGGTCTGACTAAGCGAATGTAAGAATATCTGCCCGCATCACACAATCTTCACTATTTCGCCTACTTTTAACAGAAATTATTGTTTGACAATACTAAGCTATGGCAAAAAGTTTTTGATCAGCAATGTTATTGAGTATTGAAATTTTTACACTGATCCACCTTAAGTTGGTTTCATTGCTTTAGTTTATCAAATAAATCGTACTCAAATCTTTTGTTTGATCAAATTTCAGGAAAATAAATTTAGTTCAATTCTTTTTTGTTTGTTCATGAACATATGTCAAGATATAAAAACTTTTCTGAAATAGGTAGGAAAGTCGTGGGAATGGACACACCAGATTTTTAGTTTCTCGTTTGTATTGCTAGATAAGTCACTTGTTGCAGTTTCCCGAGTAAGTTTATTTGAATGTATTTATAGTTTATTACCAAATAGTAGGTTTTAGGTTAGTTAGGTTTAGGTTAGTAGGTAAGAGTCTGTTTTTCGATGATCACTATTGATAAGTGTGCCGGTAATTAGTAGATTTGTTGATGATGTTCAATTTTTTTTTCTAAACTATTCATGCTAAGGTTTATTTTGTTTTGGATTATATTCGGAGCATTATATGATGTAATCGTCGGAATCGAACCAGTATTAGAGAAGTACAGCATATTCTACGGTTTTCGAGGGATCTTCACGTATCACAGTCCCCTGAGGCCGAAAGCACATTTTCAGAATTTTTCTGTGTCTCTCTATATGTGGCAAAATTATCTTTGGAACTAGTTTTTGTCGATTTTGCTTCTTCTTTTTTTTTAGGTTCGGTACTTACACAGTATTCCAAGGTAGCCAAATATAGCAAAAAATAATATATGCGTTTCACTAAAGGTTAATTCAACTTCAGGCTAACCTCAACAACGCCTACTAATACCACCTGCGAAATAAGTGAAACAAATTTTCAATTTTTCGTTTTATTTTTTTTTTTCATCGAACATGTGTCGGCACCTGTCATGGTATTGCCAATAAGCAGCTGTGTTTTTATAAATAAGGATAGAAATCACAGACATGAGGAAGGATAGCACCCAGCAGCACATCTTCCTGATCATTATTTACTTCCTTGATTTAGGTGAGGAGATCTCTTATCCAGCTCCTTTTTAGTCTTCTGTTATTGGGCACCTCATTCGTGGCCATCTCGCTTATAAGTATGTTTGTATGTCCGTGGAGTTTAAGATGAAAACGAAAGTAAAGAGTACGTATGTGTTGGTCTATAGTTGGTTGTCGTTAGTCGTTATGTAAAGTTTTGTTTTTGCATACCAGGAAGTTCCTCTTATAAGTCGTAACGTTTTGGATAGAAATGATTTTTTGTAAGTGCGTGTTTTTTGCCGAACCGTAAATTTGAGAGGAGTATGTCCAGATGGGTTTGAGTAGGTAACTGTATGTATTTAGTTTTTGTCGAACTTCCAATTTCGATTTAGAAAAAAGTGAGTACAGAATTTTCAGGCGCTTGTTCAAAGTATGTCGTTTCATTTTGACGTGTTGACCTCAGCTCATCCTTTTGTCGAATATTACTCCAACGTAACGTACTGTGTTTGTCCGAGGAATTTGGTTCACTCCTATATAAACTGGTGGCCACGTTTATCGTCGATGTGTAAATGTTATATGTTCTAACTTTTCATGATTTAATCTTAAATTCCAAAGTGAGTACCAATTTTGTAAAGTCATTTAAGCTAGTCTGGGTCATGATGATTTGTTAAAATTGTTGTATCATCAGCGCAGGTGTCGGTCAATGTTTCGGAGTTGATAGGTATATCATGCGAATATGTATATATGTATGCGTATAATGTAAAGGAGCCAGTATTGATCCTTGAGGTACTCCTGCTAACAATGGTCGAATTAAGAAAATTTCTAGGCCCTGTCGGGCAGAGAAAAATCAGTCGAAAAAGAAAGTTTGCAGAATGAGGTAATATGTATGAGATAGTAGAGTTTTGAATTTAAAGAGAAGTTCCTGGTGTCAGACTTTATCGAATGTCTGGTCAACATACAGAAACACGACAGTTGCATACTGTTTTTGCTCTAGTGCAATGTGGTCCGTAACTCGGTGTAATTGTTGTGTTGTTGAATGGAACGTATGAAAACCGAAGTAGTGGTCAGGAATTATATTTTGCTCTGTAAGTATGTCAACCAATTTTTTTAAAATTATTTTTTAGAAAAGTTTAGAACATATTGGGAGAAGACTTATCGGTCGGTGGAGTGAGAGATTGAAAATGTCTTTCTCCTTTTTGTGCACCGTTTTTCCATATTTTGAATATTTCCATTGTAGTTCGAATTATCTTGTCCTCAAGATACTGTTGTATATTGTTGTAAGGAACACTACCTAGGCATTTGCTGGAGCGCCTCGGTAGTAATTAATTCATAACCTGGGACTTTTATTTTGTTTGATTTGTTGTGCAACTGGTGAAAGAGAGAACGAGAGAGGTGGTAATTTCAACAGTAGTGGTATATCTAAAGTGTTTAGTGCAATGGTTTCATGTTCTGTGTTCGTGAAGTCATTAAATGGTGTGAATACAGATAAATGGTCAGTAAATAGTTCAGATTTTTCCCTATCCGACAAAGGCCATGAACCATCCTCTTTTCTCAGGGATACTTATAACTCTCGATGTTTAAACAAATTCTTGGTATGCTTCCATAAACTTCCATCGTCAGTCAATAGGCTGTTCAAGTAAGCATCGTAGTTTGTCGTATTGAATTTTTATATTAATCGTTTAAGTTCATTATTCAGTCTGTTAAATGTTCCTTTATCTGAAGGAAGTCTATTAGTCTGCCATACCTTACGGGCTCTTCTTTTTGATATGATCAAGTCCCTTATATACTGAGGGTATCTGGGTTTGGGTAGTTGTTTGATTTGCTGTGCAACTTGTGAAGGAATGAAAGAGATAGGTCAACTGTAGTGGTATATCTAAAGTGTAGATAATTAGATTGATCATATGGAAAAAGGTTAAAAGCTAAAAAAGCTCTACTTTTAACTGAAGTTATTGTTTGACGAAATTGGGCTATTGCAACATGTTTTTGATTAGCAATGTTTGAGTATATTGAATTCTTTACACTGATCTTCCACAAACCAGTTTACATTGCTTTAATTTATCAAACAAATCGTGACTCAAATATTTTCCTTGAACAATATTCAAGAAAATAGATCTAATTCAATTTGTTTGTGTTTTTTAAAGAAAATACTTAAATATATAAAAACATTTCTGAAATCGGTAGGAAAGTCGTGTGAGTGGACAAATCATATTTTTTTTATTGAAATATAAATAATTCAAAATGTAGTTAATTTTGTTAACATTTAAAAGTATTTGACATTAATTTATGTCGTTCCACTGTCAAACTATTCCAATTGACTAGTAATATAACACTCAAGGCATTACACGAAAAAGATAAAAAGTAAAAAAAAGATATTTTCGAAAATCAATATGTCCTAAATTTCACTAGTAAAATAAAATGGCATTATACCTCGGAAATATCCTGATTTATTCAAACCTAAATCTAATTTAATTAATATTTGAAAACAATAAATAAACGATTATAATAAAGTTGTTTGTATTAACATATTGTATTTAGTAATGGCCAAAGTTTTCATCATTCATTGCTAAAATAATTAAATTAAGTTTAAAAGATCAGATCCATTAGTTATTAAAATATATTAAAGATTCACAAATCAAATTAGAGAAGTTTATAAGCTTACATTCTTTGCTAATTATAAAATTATGTCGTAAAATGAAAACAATTTTATTTTATAGAAAGTTTAAAATGTAATATCGGAATCGAATTAAATAAATAGCTTTAAACTTGTCTCGTTATAAGTTTGGAACAAGCGTGACTCTCTGAACTTATAATTTATGACCATCGTAATATTACTCTAAACTGTACTAGAACAATAGAGATAATTTGCAAGTGATATTTTACACTGCACTGAATTATTTTAACAATTAACCTTAAAGGTAATTTTCAAGTGGAAAATGTTATAATCTGACAGCTTATATTATATATTTCAGCGCTGTTATAAATCCGAATATATCTCAGCCAAGATTTGACACATGAGAATAGACATTATCTCACCCTACGGAAGAGGTCTTGGGAAAAATTGAAAACACTTTTGGTATCACTGTTCGTATTTCGGAACATGTTAATGGATAACTATAAAACATATTCTGTTAATAAGTTAGATGGCATATTTATTTTGAGATAGTTAGTTTTTATTTATTTATATCATTAGTTGCAAAAATGGCGATATTGCTGGCAATATCACTATAGCAGGTAATATGTTTGAACAGGTAGAGAAGTTTAAGTATCTAGGGTCTACGATAACTAGAAAAAACGAAATTGAAGGGAAGATTAAGGTTAGGCAGAAGCCGAGAAATGCTTGTTATTTTTCTATGACAAAAGTACTTAGCTCGCTCAAGATGTCCCGAAATTTAAAAATTAGAATCTATAAAACCATTATCCTACCTACAATTATTTATGGATACGAAGCGTGGTCGCTTACATTAAGGTATGAGCAACGTCTGAAGGTTTTTGAAAATAAAGTATTGCGTAGAATATTCGGACCGAAGGAGGATCAGTTAACCGGAGAGTTCAGAACGTTACACAACGTCGAATTGCTTAAACTATATTCGGTTAATATAATTGGGTGATCAATCGCAGCGAATCAAATGGGCTTGTAAAATTGTTGGGCTTTGTAATAAAAGAATTTACAAAAGGTTGATAACTTATATATATATATATATAAGTTATCGTTAGATGTAAGACTGTATAATAGTTAATCCTATCCATGAGTTGTAAACAAACCATTATACCATATATATATAGCATTACTGAGGAAATAAAGTCAGTCTTTATCGAGCAACCAAGTGTTTCATTTCGTATCCTTTCTTTCTTTTTTTTATTATTTCCTGTTCGGACAGTCGTAAGTGATGCCGAAACCCGGGACCTTTAGATTTAGTCGTGGAGATAGTTTTTTTCTTTTTATTCACGTCACGAGAAATAATAAAGAGAAAGGATGCCGAACGGAATAGGTTAATCGCCAGTACCGACTACACCACGGGTAGCACAGCCAACTGCGCCACCGCGGCAACGTTGGTTCTACCGCCGGCGTTTCCTCCGCTGTCAGAAGCGTTAGCGAGGGATTTTCCTCCGCTACCTACAGAAACGTTAGCATCAGCACATGTCACTACATTAGAATGGCTGAAGGTGAGAACGGCGACATCGCAGGACCTGAGGAGAGCGATATCCGATTTGGAAAGATTTGATGGAGGAGTAGGTGAGTTGAATCACTTCCTAAAGGGAGGCGATCGGGTGATATCGCTTATATTGGCTAAGGAAGGGGAAAATTTAATAGACCCGATGGATGCCAACGCATTGAGGGCAGCTTTGGTATGCCGGGTTAAGAGGAGCGTGCTGAATATGATTCAGGCGGATGAAGACACCCCATGGAACAAGGTGAAGGATAGGGTGAAGAAGGCATTTGGAGGAGGCCGATGGGCTCCAGAAGAGGACATCTTGCAGATGTTTCGGGAAAAGAAACAGCCTTATCAGACCAACGGACAATATGCCGCAAACCTGTTGGCACGGTTTAATAGTATAGAGGTATCGTAATAAATAACAGAGTATCGTATAGGAGAGTAGAAACCGGGAGATTCAAAGCGAGATAGAAGGGGTGGAGGAAAAGAGGAGGAGAAGTTAGTACAAGAGAAAGGACGGCAATGAGGGAGAAAAAGCGAGGCAAAGAAAGAAGGAAATGGACAAAGGACGACAGGAGATGCCATGGGTGCGGAAAGATAGGTCAACTAGTTGCGAATCGCCCGCGAACCCGATGTTTCGAAAGCGAAAATGAAGGCAAGACAATGCCCGTATATGAGTAGACGCTGAGACATGGGCCGAGATGAGCCAATGAAAGTGAACGCTCAGAGATTGTGGAGAAAGAGAGGAGCAGCATCGGAGTCAGACGATTCATCGGGAACATCTGAAACCGAAGAAGAGGAGACGGTAGTAACAGGAGCTCGAGAAGGCAGAATTAGCAGGAGGAGCGGAGAAGGAGGAGTAGCTGCAGAGAGGAGAGGAAGAACGGACGAATGAGGAGAGGAGCAGAGAAGCGGCAACTACGCGATAATAAATAATATTGGAGGTGAGTGCGTTGGTTTGCCAATTATAAGTGTTGTGGGGAGGGGAAAGTGTTTGGTGGATACGGGAAGTTCTAGTACAATAGTATTTAGACAGATATTGGAGGAGTTGTGTAAAGGAGAGAGGATACCGAGAATAAAAATTTGTAAGTGTAAGTTGATTACTTTGGGTGGTCCTTTGAGGGTTCACGTAGTGGAGAACATGCCGAGGGAGTACGGGGGTATAATAGGATGTGACTTATTAAGTAGAGTAAGACCGAGAATAGATTACAGGAGTACGGGTTGGGTTGTTCGATTGGGAGGGAAGAGGTACCGGTGTAATAGGGGGCGGGGTGGCCGAATAGGCTAAAGCGTGTGTAACAGCACCGCTAGTTGCCTGGCAACCGGATAACAGAGATTTGAGATGATATAAAAAGTACGAGTTCACGTCCCGGTGCCGGAGGGGATTTTAAATTCCCCGCCCTCACCCCCCGGCCCGGGAAAATCCCGTATAGCCTAAAAGGCGAGGTAGGGAAGAACAAAAAAAAAAAAAAAAACCGGTGTAAGCAATTGAGAGTGGAAGGAAAAGGGAACATAGAACTGGCGGGGCAATAGAACAAGCGGAACATTGGGTACAGAGGATAAAGAGGGAGTACGCGGATATTTTTTTTAAAGACGGGGAAGTGTTGACTGCAACAGGGAAGACGGTGCATGAAATTCCGCTAAAACAAGAAAAAGTGACGTACGTGAAGGAACGACGTTACCCACAATCTCTACGGCGACATATCAAGGAGGAGCTAGAGAGCTTGAAAAGGTAAGGCATCATCGTGGACAGCACATCACCATACAATAGTCCCCTATGGGCAGTGAAGAAGAAGACCGCAACAGGGGAAGAGAAGTATAAAGTAGTTGTCGACTTCAGAAAGCTCAACGAAAACACCCTTGATGAGAAATACCCGCTTCCACGATTTGAGGATATCATTGACAGACTGAGCGGGGCCACTATCTTTAGTACTCTTGATCTAAAGGCAGGTTATCATCAAATACGTATGTACCCCAGGGACCAGCACAAAACAGCGTTTTCATTCGAGAGGGGGCATTATGAGTTTACTCGCATGGTATTCGGGTTGAAGAACGCCCCTATAACCTTCTAGAGGATTCTGGACGAATTCTTGAGGGTACTGGATAAAGCATTCTGCCAGGTATACATGGATGATCTCCTGGTCTTCAGCAAGGATGAAACTGAACACATCGGTCACCTGCGCCGCGTATTCGATAGAGTAAAGCAATTGGGATTGAAATTGTCAGCTGAAAAGTCGATTCTGGGACAGGACGAGATCAATTTTTTGGGACACTCGATTTCGAGAGAGGGGATCAGGCCTGATGAGCAGAAGATAGAGGAAATACAAAACATGGCGATGCCCAGAGATGTCAAAGGGATCCGTAGATTATTGGGAACGTTGAACTATTATCGTCGGTTTGTACCGGAGATGGCGGAATACCTAGAACCTCATAACAATCTTTTAAAGAAAGGCCGGAAGATCGCAATGACACCAGCGATAGAGAACAACGTGAGGAAGTGCATGGTGAGGTTACAAGATAAGCCGGTACTTGCTTTTCCCGACTTTGAGAAAACGTTTATTATCACCACAAATGCGAGTGAGTATGCGTTGGGGGCGGTACTTGCGCAAGAAGGAACTGACGGGGAACAGCCAGTAGCGTATGCAAGTCGGCGACTCACAGAAGCGGAAACGAGGTATAGCGCTCTGGAAAGGGAACTCTTGGGCATAGTATGGGCGGTAGGGCATTTTAGACCGTACATTTTTGGCCGGAAATTTAAAGTGCATACCGATCACAAACCGTTGCAATGGGTAGGTAACCTGAAGGAATCATCGGCAAGGGTCACTCGATGGAAGCAGTTCTTAAGCCAATACAACATGGAAGTCAGGTATAAGCCAGGTGAGGAGAATGTGGTAGCAGACTGGCTGTCCAGAGCCATAATGATAAATGCCATCGAGGAGGAAGATAATCAATGATATGCGACGACAGGTGATCTGGAAGACCAGAACGTCGGAGCTTATGAAGATAGACTTTGGTAAATATGGGAAGAAGAAGGTTACCACCATTTGGTCCCAACCAGGGGTGAAGGAAGAACAGATTTGTAAGGCCTTGCACGACGCTTCGGAGCCGGGAAAAATTCACTATCTGTACGTAGGGAATGCAACATTCTGGGAGAAGATCAAGAAGATCTGGAGATCAGAAACAATAGGCATGGACAGGTCATTTATTAGATGTAGATACTTAGTCGAAACGTTAACGGAGAGGGAACAGCAGAGGGAGGTAACACTGGCACATCACCAGGGCAAGACAAATCATCGGGGAGTACAGGAAACATTCCAGGCACTGCGCAGGAGATATTTCTGGGATGGCATGCGAAAGACGATTTCGGAAGTCATTGGGATGTGCGAAGTGTGGGCGCGCACTAAGTACGATAAACGGCCACCTCAAGGATTACAGGAAGAAACCCCTACAGGAGATACGCCATTGAAGGATGTGCAAATCGACACATTCATATGGAGGGGTTTTAAATGGGTCACAATGATAGACCTCTTCAGTAAAATAGCAATGGTACATCGGGTACAGGATAAGTCGTCGAAGGCTGTTGTGGGAGCTCTCCAAACGTGGGCTCAGTTCAACGGAGTGCCGGATCGCATAACGTCGGACGGAGGGAGGGAGTTCGACAGCATAACCATACGAGAGGAAGCTAAGAGATTGGATATAGTGGGGCACTTCAACATACCGGAACATCCAAAGGGCAGGGGAAGTATAGAGAGGTTGAAAGCACCCTAAGCGATCATCTACGTATTTACCAAGGGGAAAAGGGATTAGAAGCGGACGTAGCCATGAAGAGGGTTACAGGGTTTTCTCCGGTCGAGGTACTGTTTGGAGTAAATATACGGCGACGAGACTGGAAGGAAACAGTCACGAACGAGGAACAAGCTCAACAGATAATCTGTAACAGAGCGGAGATAAGGAAAGTGTGGGAAAAAACGAAAGGGAAGATAGAGAGAGAGAAACGGAAAAGGGTGGAGAAGGTCAATTTGAACCTCAAAGATAGAATGGAGGAATTGAAAATAGAGACGATAGTCTATCGTAGGGTCGGATCTAATAGGGGGAAGGAACTGGTACGCTACGAAGGACTATTCAAGGTAATTATACTTCGCGAGCACAATATTTGTACGATCCAGAGTCTGAACGATCCCAGGAAACGGAGGACCGTTCACATAGAGCAATTGAAACTCCCAATAAAGGCGGAGTCACCAAAGTAAATAAGTGTTATATCCTCTTTTCTGTCTCCTACAAGCGAGGGACAGACGTTAGAAGGTTTATTTGAGTTGGTTTCACTTTTTGTTGTTCAAAGATGTTGTAAGATAACAGTGTGTTTTATTTTTAATACTAGTGCTATTGTAGTAACTCTAAGGAAGATTATTTTTTGTTTTGTTTATGTATTATGTAGGTAACCCTGCATAAGTTTATGAGGAATGCTCATAAACTGGCGGGAGGGAGTTATGGTTAGATGTAAGACTGTATAATAGTTAAACCTATCCATGAGTTGTAAACAAACCATAATACTATATGGTTACTGAGGAAATAAAGTCAGTCTTTATCGAGCAACCAAGTGTTTCATTTCGTATCCTTTCTTTCTTTTTTTTTATTATTTCCTGTTCGGACAGTCGTAAGTTATATATATATATATATATATATATATATATATATATATATATATATATATATATATATATATTATATAATATATATATATATATATATATATACTGAAAGGCAAAGAATTCTACCCACTTGATTTTTTCATGTTTTCATCTACAAATATTTCTGCTTTGGATTGGTCTATTATCTTTAATGAATAAATAGGTAATCTTTTTGTTTGTTTTCAATTAAGAATGTTAATATAGAGGACAATAACCCTTAATCCTTAATTCAATGAAACGATTCTAGATTCCAATGTTTACTTTCTATGGAATCAAAATGTTTAGTCAGTATCATTAGTTCAGTGCCGTTTCTTGCAGCACATTTCTTAGTCTCCGGCTTTTAATTTTTTCAATATTAAGTTTAAAAATGCCTCTTAGTGCCGAGGCTGTTGTGCGTGGTATGGCACTTATTAATGATGGACGTTCCATTAGATATGCAGCTAATGCCATCGGAGTTCCCAGTGAAACGTAGTCAGGCGTTTTCGGGAAACTGGTTCTTACTATAGAAGGCCCGGTTCTGGACGGCCTAGGGTAACAGAACCACGGGATGACCGGTTTTTGACTTTGAGAATTTTACGCAACTGGCACCTTACCATTGTTTAAGCGATTCATCAGTTCAAAGAAGTTAGAGGTGTGCAAATTTCTGAACGTACCGCTCGGAGAAGATTAAATGAGTATGGATTAATGACTTTTCGTCCGGTAAGAGGACCAGAGTTGACCAGAACTCACAGAGTAACACGGCTGGCTTTTGATCGAGAACACAGCCATTGGACTATGGACGAATGGAGTGCTGTAATTTTTACAGATGAGCCAAGATTCGCTCTTCGATCTCCAAACGGGCGTGAAAGGGTGTGGAGAAGAAGAAACGAAAGATATGTAGCCTGTAATTTTTCCCAGAGCCAACCTTTCCAACGCAATTCCTTAATGGTGTGGACTGGGATTTCTAGAGCGCCGCACAGAATTGGTTGTTGTTCATGGAGGGTCTTTGACGGCCATTCGCTATTTAGATGAGATTTTGGAACCTCATGTGTTGCCTATCCTCAACGAAATCGGTGATCGTTCTTTTCTAATGCACGATAATGCACGCCCACATGTTGCCCGCATAGTGCAGACGTTCCTTCAACAGAACAATATTGAGGTTTTAGCCTGGCCAGCACGTTCTCCAGATTTGAACCCCATTGAGCATTTATGGGATAACCTCCCAACACTTCCTGATACACTGCAAGACCTTGAAAGGGCTCTTCGGGAGGAATGGGCTATCCTGCAGCAAAGGGACATTTCCCGACTGGTGGAAAGTAAGCCGAGGCGTCTTCAAGAAGTAGTGAAGGCAAGAGGAAGAAACACGCGCTACTAAACGATGATGTAATTAATTTATTTTAGAATAATAATTTATTATTAAAGGTAAAAAGGATTATAAAATTCCATAAATACTAAGTATTATCTACAAATACCATGTATTATATACAAATACAACTTTTTTTTACAAGTGGCAGAAATATTTTTAGATGAAAACATGAAAAAATCAAGTGGGTGGAATTTTTTGCCTGTCAGTATATACATACATACATATATATATATATATATATATATATATATATATATATATATATATATATATATATATATATATATATATATATATATTTCATGGATGTGTATAACCTTATATGTTATAACCTTTAATACATTTACTGTAGTTCAATAACTCTATATCCGATATTATATTTAAATAATTAGATATGCATTTATTTATTCTGAAAAAATTCTCATAGTGAAATCACAACAGCATACATTTACAATTAGTGTAACAGCTTTTTACCTAGCGCTGCTGCATTTAAAAGCAAGTGACTGTATTTGGGTATGTTTTCCTAAACTAACTTAGTAACTTTCAAATATCTCTTAGTCTATAGAGGTGAGAGACTGAAGTTATGTGATTCAAATAGACTGATGCAGTTGGATCTAAGGTTTTCATAGCCTATGATCGATATTATAAATAATTGTGGACTAATGGTTGACTGTAGTGAATAATTGACGAGAAGGATGGTTGGGATGATCAGTCTAAATAAAAAATTGTAAAAATAAATAATTACATTTGTTTTTATATTTTTCGACGTTTCTGCCCCAAGTTCAGGCGTTCATCAGGGCCAAGAAAAAACAGATAACAATAGGTATGAGAAACTATAAACATTGAATAATAAAGGATTAAAATTAAAAAAAGTGTAAGGCATAGACTAAAAAATGTATTAAAAATAAACTTAAAGTATTTAGAGTGAACATAACTACTCCGTACTTTGTTGCCGTTATTATTTATTTCTTATTTAAAATTTTTTTTTTGCCAACGTTTCAACCCAAACATGTGGGTTATCTTCAGGGCGTGGTTTGAGCACTGAGGTTGTTCATGTACTCCATGAATTATTTATTTCTTAGTTCTCTAGTACTGTTATTATTATACCTACTTTATTTTACTTTAAGTTTATTCTACCTAAATTTCTTAGTCAATACCTTTCACCTTCTTTAATTTTAATTCTTTATTATTCAATGTTCATAGTGCCTATTGTTATCTGATTTTTCTTAGCCCTGATGAAGGCCTGAAGTTCGGCCAAAACGTCAAGTAGTATAAAAATAAATATAATTATTTATTCTTATAATTTTTTTATTTTGACAGATCACCCCAACAGTCCTTCTCTTCAGATTTTATAAATAGAGTTTATGTTACCCTGACGGATTTAATGAGTTTTTGTATTGATAAATATGCCCAAAATTCAAAAATATGTTCTTTAAAGTTTAGCTGCATTAAAAATGGGCTTCAAAAACGTCTTGTGGTAACCCAATTTTGCCATGAAAGTTGTGTGATGCGCGCACCCGTTTTTATTCTTTTATATTGCTATAGCTCTATATTATCATACACTGTATACTTTTTGATCTCCTCTTCAACATGACTAGTGTCTTTATTTTCTGTTATGCTAATTCAAATCTTTAAGTGTTTCAAATAAACTAGGTAGTACTAAATCACCACTGTTTCCGAAACATGGTTAAATCTCATCGTTCTTTCGTATTTTATTTTTCTACTTAATTTTTCCTGTATCTGTCATGTTCCAAATGACTCCATTGGTTAATTCCAACTTGCCAGTGATTGCTTACGTCCATTCACCGGTGGCCTCGAATTCTAGATGTCTCTTCTTTGTCCTTTCCGCCCTTTGATTTTTTTTCGTTGAAATTTCCTGCAATGCTTACCAAAGCATATGTGTAGTTGTA
The DNA here is from genome assembly GCA_928085145.1 of Nezara viridula. Classification (NCBI taxonomy): domain Eukaryota; kingdom Metazoa; phylum Arthropoda; class Insecta; order Hemiptera; family Pentatomidae; genus Nezara; species Nezara viridula. Next base: position 138,867,958 of record OV725077.1, on the reverse strand, counting down.
TTATGAACCTTTTTTGGTTCGATTAATTCTTTGAATCCACCTTATATAACTACGTTAATTTTTCCTGTGGGTTCCTTACCAATTCCTTTTCGGACTTTCCTGATATCCTATTTTTTCTCCTTTATCTCTTCATTGTTCATTTTACTTCAACCCACCATTGCTCTTACCATAATCACAGACTTCGGAGGCGAAGCATATCATTTCTCCACCCTCTCCCAATAATTTGAAGTAAGAAAATAAATAAAATTGGTGACAAATATGCTACACCAATGAATAAAATATTGAAAACTGTTAAGACAATAAAATAGTTTACTAGTCTGTTTACGCTAAGGTCTACAAGTAGTATGTAACTATTAGTAGTATGTAATTATCAGGACCTAAATACTCCAATTATTTAAATTTTCATTTAAATTCAAGAAATATAAATACACACATCCTTGGATTTTATGATTCATTCCCCTATCATTTGGATACCTCTATTTTCACACGAGTAACTTATAAATTTTCTGTGTTGGAAAAATATATTTAATAAGTACCAGTATCAATATATATTATAAAGAATGTTTTTATAGACATTTTACCTGACTGGTCAGACTGTGAAAAGTTTTTTTTTTATTTCGAGGTTGTACAAGCTACGAAATCAAAATTATTTTTCAGTTTTTAACATAATTCATTCTTAACTGAAAAAGTATTAGAAATGTGCCTATGTTAGGCTGTCCCCCTTCCTCCCATGTTTAATGTATATAAATTGTAATATCCAATGGTTTTGTTAACCGATTTTCCTAGTATATTCATAAGCACTTAAAAAAAACATCTAAAATCCTACAACTGCCTAAACATCTATATAAATTTATTTTTAAATATCCAATAGTATATACTGATCAAAATTGAATAGGAATATTTCTATTTTATGCTTATTGTATTCGTTTTAATTAAAATGTACTAGTTTATTTTGTTTGTTAGGGATTCTCTTATTTGTTGGTAAACATGAGAAATAAACAATAGATATTCTCTGTTTTTAATAAATTATAAACTAAAATATAGTAATCATGAAGCATACTCAATTTGTAAACCAACAGTTGTTTTAGACTTTTCTCAATTTTAATTGAGATTCTGATCTATGATATTCTGTTTAACGAAGGAAAGAAATCATATTAAACCAGAAGTTCGCAATATTGTAAAAATGGTGCAAGTGGTACAAGGGCAGCGGTAAGTGGATAACGCCAAGGTATATGGCATCTCCTTGATCGTGGTCTCCCAAGCTTTCACCAGATTAAGAAAAAGAAGTACAAATATGAGACGTGTTAGTTTATCTCAGCACATTACGGCACCAAGGGATGACAGAAACATTGGTATTACTGGAAGAAACAACCCTTTTCATAATGCCTGACAGAGAAGGGGGTGGGCTGGCCAAGCGGGCTAACGGGCGGTGCTGTGCACACGCGTTGTCCGGCAACCGGATAACCGAAGTTATAGAAGATAAAATAAGTACCGGAAAACAGCTGTTAAATAAGGTAAAAGGTTAGTTTAGTTTTGTCTTCCAAAAAAGTGTTAACTTTAGTGTAACAAAAGTGTTTTATCAAGACAAGGTTGCTAAAGAGAAAACACCAAACATAGATTGAGCGGATTTCACCGCCAATCATGGTGAAATCATCTCGAACTGAGGCACGGTCGGGTCTACGGGGGGCTTTCGGGCTGAAGCCCCCCCAAATTGGTAAAATATAGCCATGTTTTATCGAAAAAAATATAAAAAAAGTATCTCTTAAAGTATTATTGTTTGTGTAATTACATTTAAAGGGGCTTTAGGAATCATTTAAACACCATTTCATACAGGTAGTTAGTTTCTTTCATCTTTTCCAAAGTAATTATCGTTATTTTTATGAAAAAAATCGCTTTCGGGCTGAAGCCTCCCCCCCTAATTAAATCCTGGACCCGCTAGTGAACTGAGGTAAGTATCAATAAATAGTGAAATAGACAATGACGTTGGCTCCTGGGAACTAGTTATTGGTCGTAAAAGACCTATGACGGATTCCAGCTAGTCAAGAGTTCAAAAACGACCGACAGAATCTATTCCAACCTCAAACAGTTTTCAGGTTCTAACCAACATAACTAATTTACAAACAGAAGAAGTTAGAAGATCTAATCAAAACGATAAAACTCCACCAATTTTTATAAACAATGTTGATTATTACCATGCATTGATCTCATTTTTTAGAAAACTAAACAGGTCTTAGTACGTTTAAAACGAAGTTTACATTGAAAGGTGTCACTGTGTAACCAGAAAATCGTGACATTTATTGAAAATTAAATTGTACCCTGTGAAATCAAGGCGCAGACTTCCAAGACAAATGCCCCAGGATTGGTTTTAAACACCTTTACCGTGGAACACCAGTCGATATTATTACAGAAGAATTAAAAAAAAAAGGAGTTACGAAGCCTAGAAAATGGCGGTGGCAAATTCTCTCCAGTGCATGTGCTGAATGAGATCAAGAAGTGGTGACAATTCGGTAAGGGGCACATCTGAAATGTTCAAATCTTCAAGACATTGATGAACAACTTTCTCTTTATAAGCTCACGTATGGCAGGCAAGAAAATGGATAGCTGTGCCAATTATAATTCTTGTTTGAGGAATATACTTTTCTATAATTTCTTGAACATAACGAACTGCAATGAGATCACCTTCCACAATATGGGGCAGGGTCAATTCTCCAGAGTAGGTTTCACATCTGCATTGAAGTAAGTACACACTGTAGCAGTCTCCCCAGTTCTCGGCAGACTCTTCGGCCCCTACGATCACTTTAATGAAACACGACTGGTCTGTTAACGTAACACTTTTACAATTTGTATCCTCATCTAGGTGATTGTTGCACCATAATCTATGGAGTTTCTAGCGACGCATGATTGTTCTTCCATGCGCCTTCTGAATCACAAAAAAGACCTAGGCTCATAAAAGGCTGCATGGACTGGGACGCATATAGCGACCATTTGACACTAATATTTCTGCTCCAGGTTCAATTAAAAACCGAGAGGAACTAAAAGAAGCTGTTGAAAGATTTACAAAAACCATACAAGACGCAGCATGGTTCCATCAACATCCAGGCCACAAAAAGCAGAAAACTCGCCCCATTATCCTATCTACATGAGGGACTTGATCAGAGCAAAGAGAAGAACAAGTATGGCAGACTAAATAGACTTTCTTGAGACGGACAAAGCTATAACAAATTGATCAACGAACTTGAAAGACATATTTAAAAATTCAAAAGCACAAACTACGACAAGTTTATTAAAAATCTTTCAACGGACGATGGAAGTTTATAGAGACATACAAGTAATCTCTTAAAGGATCGTGAAGTGTCAGCAGCCCTACGAGGATGGTTCTTGGGATATTTCGGACGAGGAAAGATCTGAACTCTTTGCTAACCAACTTTCCACTGTTTTTTTAAACCACACACAGACTTAATTAACACTGAACATGATATTTTTGTACAACAAACTTAGACATACCGTTACAGCTCACACGACCACCACCCCCTTTCACAGCATCACAAATTTCACAAGAAATTAGACAATTGTCCAAAAGAAAAACCCCTGGTCATGACTTGGTAACTGCTGAGGTATTCCAGGAAATACCAAGGAAAGCTCTAGTGTTTCTCACCACAATCTTCTATTGCATTCTCAGGACCACCAAACTTGCAATATAGTGAAAATACTCTCACATAACCAGGATTAAAAAGCCAGACACTAACATTCCTTCTTCATATCGATCGATTAGTATGCTTCTAGTATGTTCTAAGTTATTCTAAAAACTTGTAAACCAACGACTATTACACCTACTAAAAGACAGACAGATTATTTCTGATCATCGATTTGGGTTTCGAAAATTACATTTAACGACATAAAAACTACACAGGGTAACTGACTACATATCGACAGCACTAGAGCGGAAATTATATGCAACCGGAGTATTTATGGATGTCGCCCAAGCGTTTGACAAAGTATGGCTTCAAGGGTTTCTCTTCAAGCTTAAGACCATACTTCCGCATACCTACTACTTAATTCTCCATTCGTTTCTCACAGACAGATTTTTTTCCGTTCGACATGCTCAATGTCTATCCTCAATGCGATCAATTTTAGCTGGTGTACCTCAGGAATCAATCCTAGCCCCATTACTGTACATCACATACACATACGACATTCCTCAAAGTATCTACACTCTTACAGCAACCTACGCAGACGACAATGCTGTCATTACTAGACACGAAAATCCTACACAGGCATCACTTCATCTACAACTAATACTCGTTTACTTGATGTAAACTTTGGAAAACTCAAATAAATTATCAAAAGTCACAATACATCACATTAACTCTAAGATCAGAGACATGTCCTCCTGTATACTTAGACAACATACCGATTCCACAAACAGACAGAGTACAATATCTATGCCTTATGTTCGGTAGGACAATGACATGGGGTCACATGTAAAGAAAAAACGAACTGTGTTAATACGACATTCCAAATTAAAAGCAAAAAAGAAACTAACTATTTACACATATCTATTAAAACCTCTTTTGACTTACAGACTACAAATATACTGAATTGAAAACCAACACACATAAAAAATCTTTAAACATTTCAGTCTAAGATACCACGACTAATCACTAATGCACCCTGATACGTGAACAACCACTTTTTACACACCGACAGTCAATGAACACATACGAACTTACTACAAACGATCTCATACTTAGTTAAATGGACATTCTAACCTGTTAAAAGAAATGGCCACAAGTAGCATGACCAAGAATTCCAAAAGCCGACTACAACAGGTCTGAATGAGGGATCTACTTGAATAATGTGATAGTAAATAAAAGCCATGGATGGGGTACTGCTACCGCATGCCTATTTATTTTATTATTATTTTTATATATATTTTTTCATGACTGTGCCAGCACATCTGCAGATTGTCGATAGTTTTAATTGACAAGTGTGGATAAATAAATGAAAGTGAAAAAAATAAAAGAAGGACGCGATAAAAGTTCGTATAAAAAGTTCGCGTTTCGGTTCCGAGGAGGCTTCTGACAGGTATGAATCCCCCTTCCTCACCCCTTAGCCCGGGAAAACCACGTATAGCCTAAAGGTGAGGAAAAAGAAAACATGAAATAAAAAGTGCACAACAGAGCCTAAATGAAGTATTGTATGTTTTTTCAAGATCTGTACCAACACAAACCATTCGTAATTGTTTGTGGAAAGTTGGTCTAGCATCTTATGCAGCTTTAAGATGAACTGCAGCAACAATGCGTCGCCAGAAACTCAACAAATTATGGTGCAACAATCACATAGATGAGGAAACAAAGTTGTATGTTAACAGAACAGTCGCGTTTCTTTAAAGTGATCGCAGGGGCCGAAGAGTATGCCGAGAACTGGGAATACTGCTACAGTGTGTAGTTCCTTCAATGCAGATGTAAAATCTACTCTGGAGAATGGACTCGGTCCCATACTGTGGAAGGTGATTCCATTGCAGTTCGTTATGTTCAAGAAATTATAGAGAAATATATTCCTCAAACAAGGACAATAATTGACACAGATATCCATTTTCTTGCCGGCAATACGTGACCTCATAGCGAAAAAGTTGTTCATCAATGTCTTGAAGATCTGAACATGTCAGATGTGCCCCTTCTCGAACTGTCACCACTTTTTAACCTCATTGAGCACATGTGGGATTCACTGCAGAGAAGGCCTTTTAACCGTCATTTGCAGCTTCTTAACCTTCAACAACCATCAGCAGTACTGTGCTGATGGTAGGAATTTCATACCAAGCTCATGGTATGAAATTCCTAGTGAAATCAGTGACAAAATTATAGGTGAAGACTGCGTAATAGAGGATGTTTCACAAATTATTGAATTTTACAAAATGTTTACAATTCGCAATCATAAAAACATGATCGCATAAACTTTTAATTTGTTTTTAAAACCACTTTTATAAAATTTCCCGATGTCAAATACAATCTTATTTATATTAATTTTCAATGTATTTTACGATAACAATTTTACTATCTTGAAAATGAATCATACATAACTAACTATATCCTTAACATAACATCCAAATATGGCCTCATAATGTGAACTACCGCAATTTTTATTATTATTGTTTGTTCGTTGCCTCCCCCTACAAATAAAATGGAAAGTCTGCCCTGTCCGTATGGCTCCGACTCATAGTAGGGTCTGCACGTCATCGGTCGAGCACGGAACACGTGTTCTTTCCACTTGCCTGCACAGTGTATATCCACTCATGACCTAATATAAATATCATAAAATATACAAAGTCCAGTTATTTCTTCTAAAACTGTTAACTTAATTATTAGCCATTAAACTTACCTCACAGAGAAATTTTATAATGGTGTGAAATCAATTTCTGCTCTTCCATTGAATCAATATAAGATATATATGCAAGATATCCTCACTTATAATGTTTTCAACATCATTAATAGTCATATTAGACCAGTTACTCGAGGGAAATCCAACTAGTTTTACGAAACCCTTCTTATCTGCATCTGAGTCTCAATTAAAATATCAGCTTCACACGCTATATCTCTGCTTATAATTCTGTTTTTGTCAATTTCAAGAACGCCAATGTTACTGACTACTTTTTCAAAATAAATGTCCTGATACGTAAATTTATTTAAGTAAGAAAGTTATTAAATTAAAAAAAAACGTAAAAACATTTTGGCCAATAAAATATGTATTCGTGCCATAATTATGTAAAAGTTAAGCGCTTCTCAAAAGCTTAAGGGATGATTTATATATTTGTTGAGATTGTTTTAATTAAATGTTTATTTAACAGAAAAAAAAAACCTTTCAAATAATGAAGAAATCTAGATAAATGCAGAATTAGGAGAAGTCTTAAGAAAGAAATAGAAAGAATTCCTAGTGAAGCATCGTGGAGAAGGGAGGGGGTATACCAACCACTAATAGAATAAGAAAAACAAATGAGGTTATTTAGAAAGAATTTTCTTTTTCCATTAACACTTGGCCGCTTTTCCTTAATTTTACACATTTCCTACTTTGTGAAGAGCTTTTTGCATTAAACAAATAAATGAGAAAAAAACTGAAACATTTTCTTTAATTAAAATACTGTTACATTTTCTTTCTTATTTCATAATTAACTTTAAATGTCTATATTAGTTTATTTAATGTTTAAAAATGTATTTGATAATTGAGATAAATCAATTTGTTAGAGAATACATTTAGCCCATTAATTACGACATTTAAAAATGAAACAAATATATTGTATATATATATTATTGCATATACATATATCTGGTTTTTCCGTGAATTCGCAAAACACCTCATTGATAAATAATTAATATATAACTTTTTTATTTTTTTTTTTACTGATTTATCAGGCAATAAAATACCATTAAATTCTGCCACATTGAAAGACAAAAATTCTTAGGGCTTCAAGTTTTCATTCGTACACTAGATAGTGTAGAAATTAGTACGTTAAATTTACTGAGGAAAAAATATTTTAACCTTCCAAAAGTTGAGGTTTTATCTTTCAAGGTACGCAGAAATCAAAAATCGAAAAAGTAATTTTGTTTGTTTTTCGAAATTTGTCATAAAAAAGTTTTTTTTATTTAAGAAGTAATGCTCAGAATTTTTGTTTATTACATGAAGTTATAGATAATAAAAAATATGAATAATTCGTATTTTTACGAAGAACATGTATTTTTATTTTCATGTTTCGCATTTTTATTTTTTATTTTTTCGTTCACATGTATATAATACAACGGTCCTTTATTATCAGTTAAGCGACTGATAACAAAATTATGGTTAAATTATTTTTTCCTCTCTTAATATATTTTATTTATTTATTTTCCTCATGGATTACCATTTGTATACAGAGCGATAAAATTTGCGAATTATTCGCACAGCTCAGTCAGCCTTGATTTATGCACTACTCTCCTTTTGTTTCTATGCTATTGTATATTATATATGTAGTTTTTAAAATTTAGATTTCTGGAATTCTCTAATTGATTCAGTTTAGTTTTAATCAAACTGGCTTTAGCTAGAATCTATTTGAGATTCATGTATAAAAGAAAAAAAAAACGGATGCAAGAAGAGAAGATACCCGACTCCTTTTTGGCTAGCAGATTGCGGGGGGAGAAGAGGGTCGACCTTCCCGGACAGCGCTAGTTTGAATAACAACGGCCATGTCAACTTTTTGCTGAGAGCCCTCCCCTTTTTGCCGGAGCTAGGAGGCTGAAGCTAGGTCCGATCCTCACCCAAGAAATATTTATTTCTCTTTAGGGATCAGGATTGAGCTGGTAATTGTTTCTGTCTGCCCTAGATTTTTTCCTAGTAAATATACTTGTATTGTTTAAGCCAATACAAGAGGACTTTATTTAACGTAATCCTTTTTTTAGAAATAATTAATTATTTTGACGAAACAAAATTGTTAGAAATTTCAGTCACAATAATATTTATTGTATTAGCTGACGTTTCGACCTAAAAATGTGAGTCATCATCAGGGCTATCGTTCGGATGTCCAGGCAAGAACTTAGTTCTTAAGGAAACGTGTTCTGGTCACGACATTCGAACGATAGCCCTGATGAAGAATTCACATATTTGAGTCGAAACTTCGGCTAACCCAATAAATATTATTTGTTCCATCCTCGTAATTGATCAGTCGACTATTTATCCATCTCTAAAATAATCATGTTGCTCTTACAAACCGTGTAAGTTCAATTCGAAATAATGAAGCGGGTCAAAGAATAAAAAGAAAAGAAATTGGTCACAAATTTTATGTTGAAACTTTTTACGTCTTCAATACTCCACTTTCATAAAAATTGTTATAATAATCATTGTTGATAAATGGTTGACTATAGATTCTTAACGTTGGCTGGGAATTGCATTCATTAGAAGAAAAAAAAAATGTTTATTTATAATTGGTAAATGGTTGACTGCCGTGGATAATGAAGAGAAGAATAGTTGGGGTGGTCAGTCAAAAAAGAAAGCAAAAAATATTAAAAAAGGAAGAAAAAAATATAATAATTTATTTTTGCCTTCTTTTTTGACTGACCACCCCAACTATTCTTCTCTTCATTATGTTTATTTACTTTGGCCAGAGTATTCGGCCCAAGGTTCAGGACTAAGCAAAGACTAGATAACAAACAGATACAGATAAAATAATTAGATAGCTTTATATAAAAATAATTAGGCTAATATAAATTAAATAATCAATGGTTAATAATTAATTTAGGCGTGTATGTGTTCTTTTTATTTATTTATTTTTAGGTTATTTTATTCTTATTTATTGTATATATATATTATTTTTCTGAATAATTTATTTTATTAATTGTACATAGAGTGTGAATGTGATCTGTGAACTCTATTATAAATGTCCTAGAGACAGATTGTAATATTTTTCAATAAATAAGTTTTAAATAAATAATAATTAATTACATTTTTTTATTGGATTACTGCCTACCTCGCCATTTGTGGTATATGAGGGGACGAAGGAGGATGAGAGGGGGGGGGGTTATTCTAGAGGTATAAAGCCAAACCTATTTTAAACAGAGTGGAAAGGTTAAGATTCGTTCCGTGGGTCCGTCACTAAATAAAAGCATATCTCACGTAGTTGTATTATTCAGGATGATTACCTATGTGATTATTTAAAATACATTTACATAAAATCTATGCAGCAGAATTTCTCAACAACGGATGAGCCATGGATGCGAGTTAAATCTATGGCTGGTCCGTTGTTGCAGAAATAACAATGTTAGGGGATTATGCTAAACAGGTTTTCAGTAAATTTATTTTAAGAAATCATATTCGGTAATCATCCAGAGTTTTGCAACTGCGCATCTTCCTGGTTTATCTGTTGTGATACATCCGTCTTTCTCGGGTAACACGACCCATTTATAATCGAAAGTAGCACTTCTCTGCTCCTCAAGCAGTTTCTGAGGATTTGGCTATTCATTTTCTTGCCTGCCACTATTCTTCGTCTGAGATTTATTTGTTCCCTATGCTAAAGCGTCCACCATATAATTACCGTGCAGTCTTGGAGTAACAACTCTCTTTCTTTCATAACATTTCTTCTTTGATTTCTAGACAGCGCAGTTCACTAACTCTAATTGCTGCAAAATAAATATTTAAATACACATATGCTTTTATACAAGATTCAGTCACTGAAGATCTCCCAGCAAAGCCTTTCTCCACACTCGTGAATGAAAAGGCAGGACTCTAAGAGATCCCAGTGTCTTTCATTCAGTCGCATCAATGGTATTACCAATGTAGGGTAATTATATTATGTGATTAAATAAAATAAGTTACAAGTTACCTGGTATTCAACCAAGAACTACATTACATTAAAAAAGTTTAAAAGAAATCTTTACTTAAACATGTTCTCTTTACTTTTACAATGAGTTTTTAGAACAAAGATCTCTTCGTATTTCGTAATGTTTGTTACTGATGTTCCTTAGTATAATGATCTTATAGTTGGCGAAATTTACCTAATCCTCTAGGGAGAGTATGTACTAATGTTTGAAATAATGATATTTTACTACATATGTTTATTCTGTTGTTAATATTACATAAAATAAATAATTGGTTTATCAACAGTAAATAATATTTTTATCTCACACCTCCATATAAAAAGATCTTTTCTTTTTAGGCAAACTGATGTCTATTTTTTTAAAATTATGTTGTCACGGTTGTGGTTATCGTTGATTTGATTGGCTTAGCTTAATATATCATAAAGAGGTCAATAAATAGTGTTATAAGAATTATTTTATCAGAAAGAGCTAAACAAAAAAACCAACGAATGTCTGAGATGAGACTTCGAAAATTTGACGAAGCGATACCTTTAACAATTTCTTTGTCTTTTTTTATGGTCTTCGAGAAAATAATTGTGATATTTTCAACTTTGTTATCATTCTATGAGCATTATTCCACAAATTAATTTTTGATTATCTTGCTTACTTGATTCTCTAATAACGAAAATGTTATAATATAGTGGTTATTTAGATTATTTGAATTAAACCGAGCCGAGTGTAATCAGGTAGTCTATACACGTGTCTGACCATTACAAGGAAAATTGGTAAGAGATTTAAGACTGCTCTTGAAATAGAGGTAGCAATCTGAAACCGCGGTAACCGATCTACCTTACTCGGAAAGCTCCCTGGCAGGCATAAATCTAATTTAGGCAACATCTCTTGCCTTGCAGAACATTTCCTCTTTCGTTCAAGGAACCCATGAGCTTATTTCGCTCTTGTTTCAGTTTTTTTTTTTTTTTTTGCGATCGGTCAACCGTATGTAAAATTCATACGATTTATTTAATGTATACATTTGGAAGGAAGGAGTTGGTCCGGGGTGGTGGTCATAAATAGGCTAAATAGTGGCAAAACTATTTTATTAAAAGCCAATGTTCCCACCCGACTTTGCAGGTCTTCTTCAGGGCAAGAACATACAAGATAAAAGAAATATAAAGAATTGTGGAAGTTACATAATATTTAGACAAGAAATTATAACCAATGTGAATAAGCTTATTAAAATTATAAACTGTAAGTAAATTAAAATATAAACAGAGTAAGCTAAGTAGCAAGATCCTAAACTGAAGTAAATAGATGGCAACAATTGTTGTAGTGTATAATATTATAGAGATTAAAAGAAAAGGAAAAAATATATAACATGAAATAATAGACATAAAGGAATGTGGAGAAAGAAAATAAAAAAAATAAGTATATAAAATTATAAGAATAAAAATAGAGACTTATAGGTGTGTTCAGCTAGGAGTTTTACTTAGAACTGGAAAATCAGGGTAAGGGTAGGTATTGGGTTAATTTGCTGACCTGTTTGGGTAAGGGGGGAAAAACCCTGGAAAATTACAGTATCTAAAATTTGAAGATATGGATGGATATAAGGGGGAAAAACTATGTCTTTGAAATAATAAATTATATATATATATATATATATATACATATATATATATATATATATATATATATATATATATATATATATATATATATATATATATATATATATATATATATATATATATATATATATATAAAATAGAATTAAGAAATTATAGATAAGAGTACAATGTGAATAAAAACAAAAATGGAAAAAGTAAAACGTACATAGGAGTAAAATATAAATATGGAGACAAGATGCCATGCATTGCAGAACTAATTTAGAGGTATAGAGAGGAAAAAAATATAAATAATTATAATTATATTTAGTTTTACATATGTAAGAAAATTAAATTAAAATTTTAGATAGTATTGAGACATGGTTGAAAAGTAAAATGAATACAAATTGAAAACGGATAATCATACATTGATGTAGAATGTAAATATAAAATTAAATTAAATAAAAGAGGTATCATACAAAGCGGAAATACTTAAAATAGTGAGCAATTAAATTGAATTAATCAATAAAAATTGAAATTAGATAAAAATAATATGATGTAATATGTAAGTTATTTTTCACTTATAAGATTTAAAATGTGTCCGTATGTTAAAAAAATGAATTTTTTATCTACTTTATGATTAACAGGATTCTGTTCCATGTGAATGTGGATGGATTCGGAAATGAGTATTTTTTCATGGTTAGGGACCGTGGCAAGAATAGAGGTATTTTCAAAATCAAATGAATGGTTGAGGGTTAAGGCATGTTCTGATAGTTTAGATCTTTCAGTATAACAGTGAGGATGATGAAATTCCAAAATTAAAAATTTCACACACCGGCTTATCTTTCAAGACTTAATTTCAGTACTGTAATTCACGAAAAAGAAATTTCTCACCCGGCTCCTTTTTGATCGCCCCCTTACATTTACTAGCCATAACCGTATCTTTAATCAATCTATTAGTTTGTCCGTAAATATCATCATGGTAGAAAGCTGTAGAAAAACTTTCGAATACATTGAATAATCAATATTTTGTTGGCTTAATTGGGTATGCAAACTTATTTATATATTTGGTATTCTAGTAACAAGAAGTATTTTGAAGTATTCAATTTTTCTATTAAAAATATTTTTCTTCTTTTGATTGCGCCTCTTTTGCAGAGGCAAAAGACAAATTAGTATGTGTGTGTAATAAATACAATAATTAATTAACCATTAATTAACAACAAGTAATCATCAATAAATTATATAATATAATAATTAATTATCTTATATTGGATTATAATAATTAATTTGAAAATATTTTGTTCTGATAACGCAACTCAATTATTCAATTATTATATAAAACAATTAATATTTAATTCTTTTTAATTAATTAATACAATTTTTAATAAATTAAATTATTACAATTGGTTTAAAATTAATGACCCTCATGAGTATTATATGAATAACTCTTTTAACTTATTTTGGCACTTTTTTTATTATGTAACTCAGATAGAATCTATATATATATTTTTACCATACTATTGCCACTTTTCTTGTGAAAAGGATGTGAGAAAAATATAAAATCTATCAACTATAAGATCAAAAAGATTGCAGGCTCAATTAAGTACAACAAGACACGAAAATTCTTTCACAAAGTTTAAAATATAGCTTCTACTGAAAGATTGCGGGATAAATTTCTTTCTCTCAATCAATTTTTTCTCTCTCTCTACAATCAATAACCACTCAGCTCGTATATTTCTATCAAATTCATGTCTATTTCGCATTGAATTAGTTCATCGTTTTTTTTTTTTTTTTTTTTAATACAAACACCATTGGACAAAATTTAGTAGATGATGACTATAGGAGATTCTTTATTTCTAGATACCTGTTTTTTTCGGAGCAGGCATTAAAAAAATGGCATGTCTTTCTTTCCTCGCGAAACATTGATGAGACAGTTTGCTCGTAATCAGTTTACGAGCAATTTTAATTCAATTTTGTCAGTTTTGTTATTGTTATTCTCGAGTATTAGTATTTAACTACCGAAAGTGTACTACCGGGGGAACAAAACCCTAAATTTCTAAGTTTATACACGATTTTTCTTTAATCTGGAGGGTGTAGTTTCATATTAGCTCAAAACAAAGTCTTTTTACACGATGCAATTTTACGCATTTACTCCTTTCGATGGGGACCATTTTTAAATGATTCTGTTTTCGGTTGGCATAGTTGTGCGAAGAATATACAAAGAATATACATTATAATGGCGCCTTTGGTTGGTTGGTTGTATAGTTAAGGCGTAGAACCTGTTGGTCATCAACGCCGTTAATTGAAATTATACATTATTATATCTTTTGGTTGTGAATAATAAAATTTAAAAAACATAAAATGCAGGTTAAGGTTATAGTTGTTCACGGTTATTAAAGTTTAGTTATGTAAAGCAAGGTTTAAAGTTAGCACAATAAAAAAAAAAAAAAAAAAAAAAAAAAAAAAAAATTGTAAAAGGAAAATGGGAAAAAAAGAAAAAAGAGTTGGGGAAAGGTTCAGAGATTTTCAAAGATTCCTTCTTCAGAGAGAAAACATATGACTTTTCTCAAGATTTCTTCATCATTTCCCAAAGCAGCCGATGTATCTGCTGGTATTCCTCTATTCTTTAATACTCTGATTTAAAGCTCTTGATAACACCTCCTTAACCTAATCCACACCAAACGCCGTGCCAGGTTATTATGGCAACGAACCCGACATCCTACCGACTGCTGCTCCTATAATTACTACTGCAAACAATTAAAACTGGAATTAGCCACCTTCAGATCACAATCCTTCAACTCCTACCTATCCTCCCTCTCTTCTCGCGACAATCCCCTTTGGAAAACCACAACAAAAATCCTAAATCCTCACCGCATTTTCCATCCCCTCCGACGGGGTGATGGCTCCTGGGCAGCATCTGACAAAGATAAAGCTGAGGAGTTCGCCATTCACCTATCCAATACATTTATTTCACATCCGGAATCTCATCCTGCCCACACCGTAACAGTAGAAGAACTCCTTACATCACCAATCCCACTTTCCTTGCCCCCAAAAGCTATTCATCCTTCCGAAGTAAAATTTCAATTAAAAAAACTAATCCCCCGTAAAGCTCTTGGACATGATCTCCTTACACCTCAAATCCTTCGACAACTTCCATCCAAAGCAGTCATATTCCTTACATATATCTACAATTGTATCCTACGCACCACCCACTTCTCTCTGTTATGGAAACATTCCACTATTATCCTTTTCCCAAAACCAGGCAAACCTCCCAATAGCTCAACATCCTATAGACCAATCAGCCTACTCCCAATCCTTTCAAAAATTTTTGAAAAGATCCTTTTGAAACGAATCCTACCCATTATAGAATCCCAAAATATCCCTTCCCATCAATTTGGTTTTCGCTCTCAACATTCTACTGTTCAACAAGGACTCCGAGTTGTTGATTATATTTTCTTAGCCCTAGAAAACAAGAAATACTGTTCGGGTGTCTTTCTGGACATTGCACAGGCATTTGACCGGGTATGGCATTCCGGACTGTTCTCCAAGCTTAAAATCCATTTACCTCAGTCCTTGTACCTATTCCTCCGATCCTACCTCTCTGACCGCTCCTTTCGAGTTCGCTGTGGAACAGAATTTTCCAATATCTACTCCGTTAAAGCCGGTGTTCCCCAAGGCAGCGTCTTGGGTCCCGTGCTTTACATCCTCTTTACTGCTGACATCCCTGTTCATCCCGATACTTTTCTTGCAACATTCGCTGACGACACTGCAATCTTATCATCCAACTCTGATCCCTAAATAGCATCCTTAAATCTCCAAAGCCACCTCACCTTGATTGAGCAGTGGTGTAATAACTGGCGCATTAAAGTTAATGATTCTAAATGCCAACATATTACCTTTACATTCCGACGCTATTCCTGTCCACCAGTACTCTTTAATTCCATCCAGCTTCCTTACTCAGACACAGTCCGGTATCTTGGCTTTCATTTAGACCGAGGACTAACTTGGAACCCGCATACTAGACTCAAAAGACAAGAACTCAACCGACGATACGGCCAACTATACCGACTACTAAGCAGAAAATCTAAACTTTCCATTTAAAACAAGCTACTGATCTACAAGACAATATTGAAACCTATTTGGACTTACGGACTAAAACTGTGGGGATCAGCAAAATTTTCTAACATCAAGCGCATCCAATCCTTCCAGTCTAAAGTCCTTCGAACAAAAGTCGATGCTCCTTTCTATGTAACCAACAAAACCCTACATCATGACCTCAACATCCCATTTGTCCTAGACCTTATCCCAGAAAAATTCTCCAAATTTCACCAGAACCTTACTTACCACCCAAATCCTCTTGCACAATTCCTATCAAGCACCTCCCATCCCTATAATCCTCCAAGAAGGTTGAAACGGCAGTGACCTCGCGACATTTTGTAGATTGTATAAATTGGAGTTCTGGCAATGGCCAGATTCTTCACTCAAGACATGAGTGTATGTGGCTAAATTTCTCTCGATCAATCTCCGCTGGCTTTAGTACCAGTGACGCGGTTGGGAGAGTAGCGCAGGGTACTCCTGGAGTTCCCTTGCCTGATTGTATATAGGTATGCATGTGTTTTTTCTTCTTAGTTTTAATTTTCTTATTTTTTAGGTTATTTTATTTTATTGTATATTGTATATACTTTTGATTATTATTTTGTTCTATTTATTTTATTTTTTTGTACATATAGTGTGAATGTCATCCTACCTCACTATAACCAATGTCCAACAGACAGATTGTTATAATACTCAATAAAGAAATTAAAAAGAAAAAAGCTCTTGAAGATATGGACCACTGTCATTCTCTCTCAACACTTCCGGAAATGGGTGGGTTTTCTTTTTTAATTACGTGGAGGTGCGTAAGCCTGGTATGTCTTATTCTTAGTCGCATAAGGACAATTTTCTCTCTGCGTTTACTGCGACTGGAACTACTTCATGGCTTCTCCTCCTCTTTCAGGGGTCGCGCCAGTTCGGACGCAGTTAAGAAAGCTTTGCACCTTCCTGGAAGGATAAGAGCTTCTTTTGCAGATCTGTCAGCCATTTGATTCCCACCAATGCCTACATGATCGGGAGATAATATAAAATTTAATAATGTTCCAATGTCATTTAGCTGTTTTATGAGTGTGAAAATATTATATATTCCTAGGTGGTCTGGATACATTACATATTTTGTTCATGGCTTTAGTGGCGCTCAAAGAATCTGATACCTCAATCACATTAACAACTGGCTAACTTATCACATGACGCAGAACCACCGCGAAAGCATTAATTTCAGCGGTATATATGGAACAAAGTGGATGTAGTTTACATTTATAAGTAGCTTCAGGTGTGACGAAGGCGGATGCTGTTGGTGTGTCCGATAGTCGGCGAATATTAGTAAATGTCCTGATTGAGAGCTAATTGTTTTATGGAATAGTTCTTTATATTTTGCAGATTCCGTATTATCTTTCTTAAATATGGAAAGCAATAGATTTAATTTAGGTTGTATAAAAGTCCAAGGGGGTATGTCAATATGAATTATATTTAAATTGATCGGTTCCAGCTTACATATTGCAAACTTCATCCTTTCTGCTAATGGCAGTGTTGCATTATTTTTTTGTAGCCAATTTAGATTCAAAAATATATTTGAAGGCACCGTATGTGATTTGTGGGTACAACTTTGTGATTGCTATTTTTTTCTTCTAAAAGAGAGAGGTGGTAGGTCTGAATCGACACACTTACTAAAGGTTGGACTAGTCCTAAAGGCTCCAATACCGAGGCGTATTTTTTTGTGTATTGCACTGAGTCAAGCTTGGCAATAATACTTTTACGAGCGGAGGTGTAAACAAAACTGCCAAAATCTACCTTAGAACCTATTAATGCTTGATACACTTTTAGCATTGTATTCCTGTCCGCCATATTTATCTCCTCCCAGATTTCCTCCTCCCAAACTGTAATCAAATCCCTGGAAGAACTTTCTTCAGACCATAGTCCAGTTCCGTTTTCACTACAATCTGACTTTGCTCCTAAACCATCACTTCCTAAACTGATCAGTGGACGAGTAAACTGGGACAAATTTCGTGATGATTTGGAAAACAAACTCCTCGCGCGGGCTCATTACCGCGTATGGGGAGCGTCCCACGGGTGGCGGATGTGGGAATGATCGGTGGAAATTCCTTTGAAGTTCCTCCCGGCTAAGTCCGATGGACTCGCTGACCAACAATGAGAGGGGCCCTCCAGACTTGCTAGAAGGAGGGGACCTCCAGACTTGCTGGAGGTAGGGGCCCACCAGACTTGCTGGAGGGTGTGACGTAGGATTGAACGCCCTACTCACATATCTTTAGTTCACCAAATACCACAAAAAGTCATGGATCTCCCTAAGGTAAAACGCTCATTATCCGGAGATAAACTAGTCCCCCGTTCGGGTCTCCGGGTGGGAACTGCTTTAGGGGATTCATGGCGCAAGTTGAAATATAGGGATTTAAATATTGGTACGTGGAACGTAAGGAGTTTAAACACAGCAGGGGGGCTAAAATCGGTCGCGAATGAGGTAAATGGGTACAATTTGGATGTCGTGGCTCTGCAAGAGGTTCGCTGGCCAGGGGAGGGCTCGATGAGGCAAGGAAAGTACACTATTTGGTACGGCGGAAGCGGAAATCATGGTTTGGGTACCGGGTTTCTAATTAGGAGTAGATTACTATCCGCTTTGAGGGACGTACAATTCTTTAGTGATAGAATTTCGGTAGCTACATTTCAGGGACGTTGGTTTAAAATCGCATTAATAAACATACATTGTCCGACCGAAGACAGTGACGATGAAGTCAAAAGTGAATTTTACGATAAACTCGAATGGGTTTATGATAAACTACCACGAACCTACATGAAAATAATTGTAGGTGACGCGAACGCAAAGGTAGGAAGGGAAGAACTTTATATTCCGACGATTGGTAAAGCAAGTTTGCACGAATACAGTAATAATAATGGGATCCGTCTGATAAACTTTGCCATCTGGAAAAACCTGATAATTAAAAGTACGACGTTTAAACACAAGGATATTCATAAATATACTTGGACATCACCGGATTCGCAAACACGAAATCAAATCGATCATTTCTTGATACAACATAGCTGGCAAAGCAGTATAATTAATGTACGATCTTATCGCGGAGCAGAATGTGGGTCGGATCATGAATTAGTAATCGCGAAACTTCGACAAAAACTTAATATAAAAAAGAGAAAAGAAAACCGTTTCGATTTTGAGAATTTTAATTTGGAAAAATTAAAAAATCCATTAATTAGAAACCAATTCGAGCTAGATGTTAAGAATAGGTTTGAAGCTTTAGAGCTTCCTGACGAGGACCACGAAGATATTGACAAGTTATGGATAGAGATCAGGGATAATATTAAAGCGGTCGGTAACTCGTGTCTAGGAAAAAAGGAAAATAAGAATAACAAACCGTGGTTTGATGAAGATTGCTTAAACATGTGTGAAAAAAGAAAATACGCTAAATTAAAAGCTCTAAATAATCCTAGCGAAGACAATCTGGAATACTTCCGAATCTCAAAGAACGAAACGACAAAATTGCTCAAAAATAAAAAAAGGGAGTATCTTAAAAATAAAATAATTGAAATAGAAACTAATAGAATCGAAAATAACGTAAGAGACATGTACAAAGGTATAAACAGATCACGTAAATAAGTAGGGCCCGTAACGTCTGGAATTAGGGATGATAATAACAATATTCTGACCGATCCGGTTGACATATTGAATAAGTTTAAGGACCACTTTGACAATATTTTAAATACGGGAAATTATGATCTGTGTCCTCCTTTTGAGTACCAGAGTGTTGAACCGTTAATAGAAGGACCAAGTAAAGAGGAAGTTGAAGTAGCTATCGGAAAATTAAAATCATATAAAGCAGCGGGAATCGATAATATTCCTACTGAACTAATTAAGGCATGCGGGGAAGCTGGAGTTTCTAAAATACATCGGTTGGTTAAAAAGATCTGGGTGAACGAGAAATTACCTGAAGAATGGAAAGAATCTATTCTTATTCCGATTCACAAAAAGGGTCCGAGGACGGATTGTAATAAGTATCGAGGAATTTCACTCCTTCCGGTATGTTATAAAATATTCACTTTAATCTTAACCAGTCGAATCACGGAATACGCCGAGGAAATTATCGGAGACTACCAATGCGGATTTAGACGGAATCGTTCGACAATTGATCAAATATTTTCTTTACGGCAAATATTAGAGAAAAAATTTGACTATAACGGTATTGTTCACCAGCTGTATATAGATTTTAAAAAGGCTTACGATTCTATTGACAGCCAGAAACTGTATAATATTCTAATCGAGCAGGGTATTCCAAAAAAAAAACTAGTAAATCTAGTCAGAATGTGGTTGACGGAGACACTCAATAAAGTTAGAATCGGTAATAATTTGTCCGAAAAATTTGAGGTTCGTTCGGGCTTAAAACAGGGGGATTCTCTTTCGCCTGTCCTGTTCAATTTGGCATTAGAACATGCCATTAGGGAGGTAATGCGAACCGAGAAAGGGTTGGTTCTGGGCGGGACAACATCCGTGCTGGGCTATGCTGGTGATCTGGTACTGTCAAGCGAAGACGTTGAAACTATAAAACTAAATACGACAACGTTAATGAAAGCCGGTAAAGAACTAGGACTCGAAATAAACGTGGATAAAAAAAAATATATGGTTAGCTACAAAAATGGCGATACTACTGGTGATATCGATATAGATGGTAATATGTTTGAACAGGTAGATAAATTTAGGTATCTAGGTTCTACGATAACTTGAAAAAACGAAATTGAAGAAGAGATTAAGGTTAGTCTGAAGGCGGGGAATGCTTATTATTTTTCTGTGACAAAACTACTTAGTTCGCGCCTCTTGTCCCGAAACTTAAAAATTAGAATCTATAAAACAATTATCTTGCCTACAGTTCTTTATGGATGCGAAACTTGGCCGCTTACATTAAGGGATGAGCAGCGTCTTAAGGTTTTTGAAAATAAAGTATTGCTTAGAATATTCGGACCGAAGAAGGATGAGTTAACCGGAGAGTTCAGACGGTTACACAACGCCGAATTGCGTGAGCTGTATCCGGGTAATATAATTGAGGTAATTTCATCGCGGCGAATCAAATGGGCTTGTAAAGTTGTTGGGCTTAGTAACGAGAGAATTCCTAAAAGGTTAATATTTGCTGTGCCGAATGGTAAGCGTCCGAGGGGTAGACCGAAGCGAAGTTGGGAAGATTGCATTAAAGCCGATCTGAAGGGACTGGGTTTGGACGGCGAACGGTGGAGGGAGGTGTGTAACAAGTGTTTGGTGGTGTCGGCATCGAACCTTCGGGTTCGCTAAGCCTTATTATTATTATTATATTTGGAAAACAAACTAGACCTCAAAATCCCTCTAAAGACAAATTCTAATTACATAATCCCAGATCACCAATTTGGATTCCGCTCCTCCCATTCCACTATACAGCAATGTCATCGTGTGGTAGACGTAGTCTCCTCTGCATTGGAGCGTGGAATGTACTGTACGGGAGTCTTTCTCGACGTTGAACAGGCGTTTGATAGAGTTCGGCACCCGGGACTGCTGTACAAACTCCGAAAATTCCTACCATCTACATACTTCCTGATTATCCGTTCCTAACTTACTGATAGATACTATAAAGTAAATCACAACAATGGCTATACGTCCCGCTTTTCCCAGTCTGCAGGTGTTCCTCAAGGTAGTATCCTAGGTCCTATCCTTTACACAGTTTATACAGCTGACATCCCAACCCATCCCAACACTGTCATCACCACATATGCTGATGACACATGTTTCCTATCAGTTAATAACGACACATCTATTGCATCCAAAACCCTTCAATCCCACATCATAAACCTTGAAGAATGGCGTCAGAACTGGAGAATTAAAATAAATTCCAATAAATCCCACCAAATTACCTTTACCCTTCGTCGTAAACCAACGACTTCCTGTCTTACAGTTTCTTTTAACAATACTCCACTTATCCCTGTTGAGCAAATCCGATACCTAGGACTTCACCTGGACAAACGACTAACTTGGAATCCTCATACTAGACTGAAACGACAAGAAACCGCTCGACGTTTCCGATTATTTCAGCACTTACTAGACAAACGCTCTAAACTTCCCATTAATTACAAAAGACTCATATACTTGACTATAATAAGACTTATTTGGAATTATGGAGTTTCGAATTCCTCTCGCATCCAATCCTTACAATCCAAAATCCTTCGTAATATCCTCAATGCTCCTTACTTTGTCACTAATAAAATTATCCATAAAGATCTTAATGTTCCTTATGTTTCAGATCTGGCGCAATCCAGACACCTATCCTTCCATAATAAAGTTTAGAATCATTCCAACCCTCTCGTTTCTAACCTTGCTTCCTCTTCAATTCCTGATAACCCTCCGAGGCGTCTGAAAAGAAGATGGCCCCGTGATCTCCTAATGTAGTCATATCATTAGAGTGCTACCATTGGGTAGTTACTCAGCAAGTGTATTCATGTCATTATATCAATTTTGTCCGAATTTACTTGATGTATTTATGTAATACAGTTGTAAATGTCATAAAGAAATAAAAAAAAAAAAATTCCTGTCCGCACCATACTTATATTATTTCACAAATGTGATTTCTATAACAGTACGTTATATCTTCGTTAATTCTTGACCATATTCAATGATTGAGTCCTCATTATGAAAATCTTCTCCTTTAGGTTGAATAATAGTGACGCCCCCCATGAAAATTCAGTAAACACAGTAATGTAGGAAAACAAAGATAAGTCGTGGGCCTTAGACCATATGATAGAAGTGAAAAAATCAATAAGACGAGATTAATACTATGAAATATGAATTATAAATAATTATTAATTTCAAATGATGATATTCTAAACATTTCACTAGCTTTTACTATGCATGTCTCATTTTTATGCACTTTCTGGGATATTTTAATCCATATTTTCCATTTTTCTGTCATGATCAAATACCATGAATGGTGTACAATTGGAATTAGAATTTTACCGGGGAGTTAAGGAATCTTATTCTCCGCTTTTGTTTTTCTTTATAAAATTAATAAATTCGATACAAAAAATGTTGCTAGGCTTCAATACTAGAGCGGTGGTAGGTCCGTAGATCGATACGGGATAAATTGAGCTTTGAAGATTTTTATGCGTACACCAAGACCCGGATAGTTCCTAAGAACTATCGGGCTCTGCCTTCTCAAGCCTAATAAAAACGTACTATTTTCGAGATAGATTGCAAGGCAAAGTATTCGTATCCGCACAACCTTACATTAATTGTAGTGCTGTCATGGAATAGATGTCTCATCTCGCTGACTTGATGTCCGTATGATCGAGAGAGAAGGAGTTTATATTGTTTATCAAAGGTGTTTATTTGTCGGTAAGCCATATCATCGTTATTTATTCATCAAATCCCAAGATTGAGCAACCAATTTTGAAGATTACCATCTCCTTCAGGCAGAAAAAAATAGTCCAGTCACCCTGGAAATTCAGGCAAAGAAGTTATGAAAGAAAAGATACTTTATTTTTGAACTCAAAAATCACACAATTTTCAATGGGTTATGTTCATGGTTAAATAAAAGATTTCTCAATTCAATAGAAAAGATAAAAAGAGAAATTTTTCCAATAGATTATTTTAATTTTATTATTTTTCCTTATTTTCGATTAATACTCATCCTTTACTTATCTTGTATATTGCTTTATATATATATATATATATATATATATATATATATATATATATATATATATATATATATATATATATATATATATATATATATATATAAATTATATATATATATTTTTTTTTTATTTAATTTTTTTTTCTCTTTCTCTCTCTTCATACTTGGTTATTTTTATTTATTTTCCTTTCTTATGTACAAATTGTGTGAATGAATACTATAGCCTTGTACCAATGCCCTTCAATGTGGAATACTGTATTAATACTCACTAAAATAATAATAAAAAAAAATTATTAGGAGTGTCTATTAAAGCTCATTTTATTTTTAAATAGCTGTATATTTGGTATATAGCTATAATATGAGTTGAAACGATTTGTACTGATGGAAGAAAAGTGGGTTCAAATATTTTTTTCAAGGAAAAACAGAATTGAGATTTGTATTACGCACCTCGGTAAAGCCTCAATTACGAAGTTTCGGTGAAAAAAAAAAAAATGTTTGTGCGCCCAATCGGAACCAAGCCCCCTTCCTCTCCTCCCTTCGATTTTCTTTTGAAAATCACAAAACGTGTGATGACATAAAAGTGACTACACTTATTCCCACGAAAATTTACAGTATGTTAGGACTACATCGGCTACTCGAAATGACAAAAAATCGTTATCATTTGGTTTTCGGTACTATTTTTTCCTTGTGTCCTTGCGTTAAAATACAATTTTGAATAATAGCTCATTACAAAGGGGATAATGCATGCAAAGATGAAATTATGAAAATTTCACCTCCGATTTTTAGTTGTTGAGATATTTTAATTCATATGCAAAAACACTTCAATTAGCCGACTCAAGCAGACTTTACCCGAGCGTTACACATCGGAGATCTGATGGCTCAATCTAATTCATAAAGCAGTTGTCACTTCAGAAAACTTTACATCCGAAAACTCAAAAAAGACAAATTTTTGTTGATTGTACCCATGCTTATTTGAAAGATTACTAAATTTCCTAAAAAAAAATCATCGCAATCCGACAATTTTTAGTCAATATACAGCCATTAGTAATGTACAATTGTTTTTTTTTTTCATAAATGAAATAATATGATTTCACTAAGAATATGAAAATTATTTCATCTATCTCATAATATATTGCACTAACTTATTTCTAAATTATACTTTCTTAATTTTACTGACGAATATACTATGGGGATCATTCGCACGGGAAAAATAATATTTTTACTGTCTGCAGAATTCAATAAAAATTAACGTTATATCATCCAAAGATAAGTACCGCTGTGACATTCCGTTTTTATTAAAATAAATAAAATACTGCCTTGAGACATCTTCTTTTATATTAGATCAATTTCAAGTATTTACCATAAGCCTATTTACTCCTGTTGAGACCATAACCTTCTCATGTGAAAGGGATTTACCTCAATATCTCCAAAGGATTTTATTTTATTTTTACGACCTACGATTTGAAACGTAGCAGATACGCGAGGAAGGCGACCGTAGAATCTTTTATTGTCCCCTTTACTTGAAAAATCCACAGAATACAGACTTCCTGCTAAAATCATTTTAAGAATTTTTTTGGGTACATACGTCAATACAAAATATGATAATGAACATTGTTAAAATTTGAGTTCCCATTTTTTAAGTAATGAAAAAAAGGTTCACATTTAATGAGATACTGGGTTTCTGATAGAGACGAGAGGATTCGGATGGTTCTGAAGTTTATTACGGAAGGATAGGGCCAAATCGGAAACATAAGGAACATTAAGGTCGTCATGGATTATAACCCATATTTTAAAACAAAAATTCAAGATTGAGTTTTCAAATAATTAAATTTCGTACTTTCATAATAAGTAAATATTAGTTAAATTATAAAGTTCTTCCTATTTTCAAACATTTGAAGTTATTGGAAGTTTGGTGGTTTAGTGCATTATGAGAAATAGGTAGTCATGTGTAATGTCATGCCCCATGTCATTGGGGCAGACTACTCTAGGGAACATCCAGTAATTGACGTAGCCATTAGCTCAAGACTGATAATTAATCAATTATATGATTGGTGGAGGGTCTTATTGTTCCATTCATTATTAATGTGCTTCAATCTTGTAATTAGTTCCGAATCTGCATTATGTATCGCCATTAATTTGTTAACTTAATTTAGTCATTTAGTTCTCTAAATAATTGATTTTTCATAAAAAAAAAGAAATATTCAATAGGTACATAAAAGTTAAAAAAATGGAATTTAACTTAATAAAATAAAGTGTGACTTTAACTGCTATATTTATAGGAACGTGATCTGTTTTTTTTTTTTTTTTAATGAGAATTAAACGTTATATCGTTTAGTCAATTACTAAAACACGAGGAAGGGGTGTTAAATAATTAAAAAAAAATATTGTAAATATTTATCATTTCAAAGCAATCCAAAAACATACCGACTAAATTTCATTTCTTTACCCTTTTTAAAAATTATAGATAAAGAGTATTTGCTGATCTTACTTAGAGATCTTACTTAGGGACCCATGATTTTAAATGTAACCTATGTTGATAATATTAAAATATTGTACAAGAATCAGTTTACTTTTGGATTATGCAGAAAACACGGCACTTATCTACACAGCAAAAGTGGGAAACCTTTATTTATTTATATAATTTTGCCATCGCCTTTTAGACTATATGGAGGTTTTCCAGAGCCAGAGGGTGAGGGCAGGGAATCAATACCACAGTTAAAAGTCCTACCGACACCGGGACTCGAACTCAGGATTATTTCATCCAATTACCTTCAATCACGTAGCCGGGAAACGCGGTGCTGTGCATTATTTTGCTGGGCCACTCCGGCTCTAACATTGAGAAATCTTTGTAACTACTCGTTTTTTTTCTGGACTGACAAAAAAAAACAAAAAAACATTTTTCACCTACCCCCATCTAAATAATAATAAAAGTAAAATCCACAAGAACAGGCTAAGTCATTCGTTCCCAAAAAATATCATGTATGAAAAATCAAATTAAAATTTTTAAATCTGTATTAAAATATATAGAGATCCGTTTAAAATATCCATGGGAGTCCATTATTGCTAAGTGAAAATTCCAGAGGAAACAACACATTTTCATTAAATAGTGAATTTAGATTCTAAAAGTTCGGTTAAGCTGTTGGGAGTGGTCACAAACTTTAGAAATAATCCTTAAACACTCATACATTACGAAATCTAGTGCTTATTGGGATCTCAAATTTAAATATTTATAATTTTTAGTTAAATTTGGAAATTCTTCTCTTCTTAGCAATTACCAGAAATATTGACTGGTCTAGAATGAATCAAGGGTTATAACAATTTATTTAACTGCCTTTTAAGAATTGCAGACGACACGTTAGTGGCTTTACAAACCGAAGAAGTTATGAACCATCATTTATTACCATTATTATTTTAAAATATTATATGTGGGAAGGAGTTGGTAGAATGGAGGGTGGGGTCAAATGAATACTATATATTAAAATAGTTTTTCATTGTTTTATTAAAATGAACTATGAAGCAGTAAATGAACGAATTTGCCCTATTAGGTTAAAATGTAAATTTGATAATTTGTCAATCATCAGCGTACATGAACCTACAGGAGAAAAAGGAAAACAAGATAAGGACGAATTATATGGACGCCTTGAGATTGTATACGACTCACTCCAAAATTACGCTGTAAAAATGATTTTAGAGGATAGGATAGGATAGGAAGTGTTTAGTCCCACTATAGGATATCATTGTAAGCATGAAGTGTCAAACGATAATGGAGTGAGGGCAATCAGTTTTGCAATGGATAAAGTACTAAGAGTGATGAGTACCTACTTCACGCACAAACTTGCACATAAAGCTACATGAAGGTTTCCTGATCAAACGTCTGAAAATCAGATAGACCATATACTGGTAGATACAAGACACTCATCACATATCTTAGAACTGCGAAGCTACAGAGGAGCATGTAGCAATAGTGACCACTTCTTGGTATTAACCAACTATAGGCAGAGATTGGATGGAAAACCTCGACATAACGCTGTAAATAGTTCAATCAATCTTGCTGAAAAATAAAAGTAGAAGGCGTAATGAAGAGATACCACGAAATATTGGACGAACAAAGGAAGGTAGGTAAGGCTGAGAAGGCAACAATGGAAGATAATTGGAGAAAGGTAAAAAGCATCTTGAAAAGCGCTGCGGAGGAAGTGCTGTGAGAAAAACTAACTAAGAAGAACTAAGAAAAACAGTAAAGACTGGTTTAATCATGAATGCGAGGTAGCGATATAACAGAAAAATGAAGCCCTGGTGAGAAATCTGCAAAGAACAACAAGACAAGGAATAGATATGTATCGATAAAAACGAAAATTGGCAAAGAAACTATTCCGAAAAAAGAAAGGGCTACTAGAGATAGAAAGATTGGAGAAAACAGAAGAGTATTTGAAAGAAAACGATTTTCATCAAAGACAAAAACAACGATAACCACCAAGGTGATGACACAGAGATATCAGAGAGATGGGCTGATCGTTTTCACGAGATCTTGGATGATGGCCAAGAGGAGGAGCAGCTAGCTAATAGCGGAAGAACACTGATAAACAATGCACTGAGTGAAGTTGAAAACTTCGATGAGATAGATATTCCTCCAGAAAAGGAAGGGATTAATGAAATCATCTCCCAACTTAAAAACAACAAAGCACCAGGTCTGAACGAAATCCAAAATTCAGGAGAAGAATTGTAGGAAGACATTTACAATATCATCTTCAACGTATGGAGATTGGAGAAAATGTCCGAAGAATGGTCAGAATCTCTAATATGTCCAATACATAAAAAACGAAATAGGACAGAGTGCAGTAATTACAGAGAAATTTTATTGGTAAATACTGTATACAAAATATTAGCAATCGCAATGAGCAGAAGACTAACGAAATGGGCGGAAATGGTTCTGGGTGATTACCAGTGTGGGTTTAGACCGGGTAGGTCAAATGCAGACCAGATTCTTTCAGTAAGACAAATACTGGAGAAAGCCTATGAGAACGATATTGCATTACATCATTTGTTTCTGGACTTCAGACAAACATTAATTTAATAAAAAGGGAAAAATGTTAGAGCGACTGGAGAGGCTAGGAATTCCAAAGAAATTAATAAGGCTGGTCAGGATGACACTGGCAGATACATCTAGTAGAGTGCTTTTCAATGGGAGACTCTCACGGAAATTCAAATTTCGAAGAGGTCTTAGACAGGGAGATCCATTATGTACAGTGCTTTTTAACCTGTTATTGGAAACAGCCATAAGAAAAGTAAAAACGATTAGCGGAGGTACAATTTATAATCGCATAACACAGAATATGTAGAGGTTGTTCTCATAACAACACGGACTGTACCAGCACTTTTAGGCAATCTAAGAAAAGATATCAAAGTCCGTATAGCTGCAGGCAATCGATGCCAGTACAGTGTACAGAGGCTGCTGAATTGCAGAAATATGTCAAGAAGGACAAAAACTATAATATATAAAACGAATCTGAGGCCTGTTGTGACATATGGAAGTGTGACATGGTCCATTACTAAAGAAAGCAAAAGGATGCTCAAGGAATGGGAAAGGAAAGTACTCCGGAAAATTATGGACTAATTAAAATAGAGGTTCAATAGAGAATTGGGTCTAAACTAGAGCTAAAAGAGCTTTATGGTGAACATGGCATTGTTAAGAGTCGTTCAACTGAACAGATTGTGGTAGTTGGGGGATGTGAAAAGGATGAACCCTACAAGAATGCGAGAAAACTTCTCCATTGAAAACCCCTAAACGGAAGAAGGCGTGGAAAGCCGCTGCTCAGATGGTTAGACGAAGTGGAGGGTGATCTGAAGGAGATGGGTGTAAAGTGGTAGAGGCGCTTCGCTGCTGACAGAGATGCGCGGAAGAAGACGTTAGCAGAGGCCATGGTTCTTCAAGACTGTAGAGCACAGCAATGAATAAATGAATTTTATTGTTTACGCCGACGTTTCGACCAACTTTGAAGGTCTCCACCGAGGCTTGGTACTGGTCAGTTGGTAGACTGCTTCCTGTAGTACCCGATATCACCCCCTAAAGAAGATCTACAAAGTGGGTCGAAACGTCATCATAAACAATAAAATACTATTTCAATATGTAGTATTCATTCGATCGCAACCTCCGACCAACTCCTCATATTATAATCATACTGTTATAAAATATTATATGATTGGGGTAATTTAAGTAATTATGTGACATATTTTAGACATATAGAGTGGGGGAAATTAGCAATAACTCCTTTAATATTTTATTTGAATTTTAAAACGAGGACAATCTATTAAATGAACAGCTAGCACATACATACATAACACAAATCATACGTGTGTATGTGTGTGTATCTGTACCCCGTAAGTAAACAACATTACGTCCATTTTTGTATCTGTTCAGGGTAATCAATGTTCCATAACTTTGAGCTATTAAAATTTTTTATTTTGTTAGTAAATACCTACTCCAAGACAAATGACACCATATCAAATTTGTTCAATAATTATGTATTGGTTCAGAGAGCCTTAACTTTGATTTATTTAGTTCTTATATAGAATTTATATAAAAAGTTATATAAAATTAAGTTCTTCGTTACTAAATTACTTATTGAATAAATAGACATGGTGTTGTTTGCCTCCGGGGTACATATATGTGTAAGATTAAAATACATTTAAAATAATAATAAAATTTTCACGGTGAATTCACTTTCCTTGCAAAAAGCTTCTCCCATACTCCTAACGTAACTTTCAAAAAAGTTTATATAAGTTTATATTATGTATTGTAAATGTTAAGCTGATGAAAATTACAAACAATAATTTGCATGTTACTAAAACTAATTCTAATTACTAACGCTTTTGTTATTCTGTTTCAGGTGAGTCGTTTGTTCACACCAATAGGTACATGGTCCTATTGTTTGTTTCATATTGGTATGGATTTTAATATTCACAAAATTTCAATAATTATTAAACATAAATATAATTAATCAACAAATATACATTCATTGATTTATCACTTATTTTATTCTACTAACAAGTTATTTATTTGTTGAATAATTATTGTTTCCTTTTTTTTTTCAAGTTAATATTTAACTTTTTTTTTTATTTTGGTTGCTAGTCCTGAAATATGACTTTAATCAGATTTATGTATTGCTTCTATCATATACATTGGACTAAATTATCTATTAATTATGAAACTAATTTATTAATTAGAATGAAATAAAAGTATACATATTAGCACCTTTAGAATAAGAAATTTCGTTGCTGCATTATTAATCAACAAATTATCTTATATGATTGGGGTAATGTAAGTAATGTCATGTCATGTAAATTATCTTAATTTTTATGACATGTCTGGCATAAAAATTAAGAAGACCATGGTTTAAATGAAAGATATTCGGTATATTAAAATATTTAAATTCAAATAATATGTTGTGTGTCCACTCACATGACTATACTGCTTTCCGTATCATCGCTGTTATTGTTCCAAATACAATCATATTATTTATTTTTTCTCGCGATAGTAGCCATCTCATAACCGTGCGTATATCATTTCTCGGTTTTCTTGTTATTCCATATTCTCTTTATTTTGTCACCCATCTCTCTCTTTCGCTCGTTTGTTAATTTTTCCCTCCTCTCCTTTTTTACTACAAGGATCTTAATGTATTTTTTGAATTAATATCTGTCCTGGTATTCTTTTTCTTTAAAAAGTCTTGCTATTTCGTCTTTCATCTGTTTAGGGTATCCTCCGATGTTTTTAAGTATAATCATTTATCAATTATCTGATTGTGCTATATACTTTTATTCATATTATAATTTTATAATAATATATAATATTATAATAATTTAAGTAAAAATAAACGAATTTCATTTTTTAAATTCTGACTTTTAGCTAATTTAATCATATTTCAAAGATGATTTATGGGATTAATATTGAAAGAATTGGAAAAAGTTTCACTGGATTTTTCATAAGAACAGACCCAGAATACTTCACTAATACCGGTCCGATTTAGACCATGTTTGTTGTTTATTGTGGATTTTTATAA
Source organism: Nezara viridula (assembly GCA_928085145.1). NCBI lineage: Eukaryota > Metazoa > Arthropoda > Insecta > Hemiptera > Pentatomidae > Nezara > Nezara viridula. The sequence continues at coordinate 138,836,219 of OV725077.1, read as the reverse complement.
CTTTCAAATAATAGCTTAAAATGCTGAGAAATCAAACCACCGTAAAGTACCTTTTTAGGCTCGATTTGGTTCACATTCATAGAGGGCCAAAACTCAACGAAAAAAAAAATGGCCAAAATTGGTCTACTTGCTCAAACAATTATCGTGGCATTCTAGTGGCCAATAATGCGTTCTTCTAACTTTTTTTTTCTCTTTAACAATTTATCTGACCTTTTTTTTTTTTGTATGGTCCTCTCTTTCCTCGCTTTTAAGACTGTAGCGGCGACAGATTCCCAAGGCAACAGTTTCGGTTCTCACTACCAGAAATTAGTTTGACTTCCCACTACCAAGCAGCGCTCTACAAGTTCGCCCGTGTAATGTGCTAAAGATTGTACCTTTGATTTCTTATTGTTGTATTATAAATTTCTTAAATTGTAAATTGAAATATGCATATTCATTATAAATACTTTTTATTAATAAATTGTAATGGTGATAACATATACTGACTGAAGCTCAAAATAACTATTATAGTAACGGCACTTGGTAGCCGGTTTGGTCTTGGCGGAATGAATACGCCAGTCAAACCTCAAATTGTCAGTTCTACGGAGCTCCACTCTTTGAGGGTGTAGACTGGTCAGTATATGTCCCATATACTCTTTTGGTTCACAATAGTCTGCTGTTCTTATTTGACAGGGGGTGTGGGCGGGGATTTAAAGGACGCCTAGGCACCGGGACGCGAACTCATGACTATTTTTGTATCATTCATTTCATATATCAGGTGGTGCTGTGCACAACGCGTTAGCCCATTCGGTCACCCCGCCCAATATATTTATCCGCACCTGTCATGGTATTGACAATCAGCAGATATGTTGTGATGATAAAGATTGACATTATTGGCGTAAAGAAGGATATTATCCAGTAGCACCCCTTCCTGGTCATTATTTATTTCCTTGATTTAGGTGAGAAGATCTCTTATCCCGCTCCTTATTTGGTTTCCTCCTGATGGGTTTGTCAGTCGTGGCCATGTTGGTTATAAGCCTGTATGTGTGTCGGTGTAGTTTGAGATGAGAACGAGAGTATAGAGTAGGTATGTGAAGATCTATAGTTGGTTGTCGTATGTCGTTATGTAAAGTTTTGTTGTTAACATGTGAGGGAGCTCCTGTTATAAGTCGTAAAATTTTGGATTGAAATTACTGTAGTTTATATAAGTACGTTTTTTTTTTTGCCGAACCGTAAATCTGTGAGGTGTATGTCCAGATGGGTCTGAGAAGGTAATTGTATGTATATAGTTTTTGCCTAACTTTCAATTTCGATTTAGAAAAAACTTACAAATGTAATGATATGTATAAATTGCATACCGAAACTTTGACCAATTACAATAATTTCCATACATTGCACCGGTTTTAAAATTAATGAAATAAACATCAATAAAATTGTATTGGTTATGTAATAAGGATGCTTTATTATTAATATTAAGGCTTCTTGTAATATTTGCGCAGTATAAGACCTTTAAAAATACTGCAATTGTGGTAATAGCGCCTTTTTTGCAGAACCGTTTATTTGATATGGAATTAGGTAAGGCATGTTTATGTATCAAAGATCTACCAATTTTTTTAATTTTGCGAATTTAAAATGACATTAGAAACTAATTTCATTCGTTTGTTTTGAGTATTGTTTTTAATGTTTCCGTGTTTGACCTTTTGGAAAGTGGCAAATTAAGGTTTTATGGTCAATCTAGGGAGTTTTATTTTTGCTTGACTGTTGGACAGATACAAGGAAGTCCAATTGGTTTACAAGAACGAAATATATATCAAATAACTGTAACTGGTGTTGACAGTACAACTCATCACTGAATTAAAACAGTGTCATTCACCGCTGTGAAGAGAACGGGGTTAAATCCGTAATTGGTTCTGCTTGTAACGATTGCAGAGGCTGTCAACTCAGTTATTAGACCAGTTGTTGTGGTGTGTTCAACTGAAATTCATGTGGGAAAATTGAATAACATTTTATCGAGTTTGCGAGAGCGATAAGATTGCTAATATACAAACACAGCTGGCCTCACTCTCACCCCACCAACCATTTACAACCATCAAAACACCTTTCAGCTTATAAAAATACAAGTGTCCTTTTGTCATCTTCCTGCTAAGCCTTTTGTTTTGCTAACGGATCTGATAATGGCTTATTGTGCTCCGAGTCCTGTATTTGATCCACTAATGTCTTAGTCAATAAAACTTCTTGATTATTGCTGTCTCTCGATGACTTATTGTAAATACAGTTTTTTCAATATATTGATCCATTATATATATTTTATACCCACAGTTTCATAATCACCTACCAAAGCTAAATGACAAATTAAATACAGAAATACTTATATACAATATTTATAAACATTCAGTGGAACTCCGAACCTTTCCCTTTTCCCCACACGCAGAAGAAAAAGCAGGACTCAAGGAGATTCTAGCGCCCTCGCTATCACCCGCATCAGTTGTAGTAATGACCAGTGTGGACTGAGAAAAGGCGCTATAACTACATATGTACATACTTTGAGAGGAGAATCTGGGCATAGCCGGAACTCCAGTATATACTTATGTACAAAAGGTTTGGTCCATTGCCGCTTCAATATTCAAAGATTTTAGAGATGGGTGGAGCAAGATGTGGTTGTGCAAGAAATTTTGGATGGAAATAAATGAAATGAAAAATTACTTCATTAATGTGGGACGAAGTCTCTTAAGAATACAATCAACATATTAGAAGTACTGACAAAAACAGTGTGGTCATATTCATCAATATAAATTTTAAAAAAGTGAAAATACATCGTAGATATAAGAACAATTCTGCAATAATTAAAATAACCAAACCAAATTAAAAATAAATAAATACGCATATGAAACATTTTATAACAATAATTAGTATGTGAAAAATAGCACTAAAATGAAATCTGGAAAATATTGGTAAAATTAATTTAATATAAAATAATATAATATTAATTAGAATGGGCGAAAAGAAGGTAGTTGAACAGGAGAGCATTGAAAGAGGAAACCGTAGAAGCATGACGGATGGAAGATGGAAAAACGCGCAAATCAGAAACAGGAGATCGGGTGCATCGAAATTTGTTGGATGATTTAAATTGCAGGCTCCGTTATGTGTAGGATGGGTGCTGAGTTCTAATAACAAACAAAGGAAGGGCGCAAGGAAATACTGACACCTGTGGGATGAGAAGAGCCACTTTAAGCTCGATAATAATACTGGGTTATTTGCCTATCTCTGGCGACTTCAAAAACAAAAATAATTAAGCAATTCATAAGCCGTTCAATTCTTGCTTCAAGTTCACTAGAGAGTCCACCATACACCAGGCAACCGTAGTCAAATTGGGGGGCCCACAAGAGACAAACCTAGGAATTGTTGGGTTTTACGTTGAAAGAGATAACGTGAGTGATTGAATTGCTTGATGATTGATATGGTTCGGCAGGAGAGTGAAGAGATAAGATTTTTCCATGAAAGGTTTTGATCAAAGGTCACTCCAAGGTTTTTAACTGTGAAATGGAATAAGATTGAAGTATTGTTCAGGGTAAGATAAAACTGGCCTAGAAAGGATTTAAGGAGGGAAGAGGATCCTATCTTGATGGCTTAAGTCTTTTGGGCATTTAGGGTAGGCGATGTCTTCCTTTAGTTTCGAGATTGCATCAGAGGAATCAGCAAGGTCGAAGTAGAGATAGATAGATCGGCATATAGAGGATACTCGGTATGCAGAGGGCGGGGTGGCCGAATGGGCTAACGCGTGTGCACTGCACCGCCGTTGCCCGGCAACCGGATATATGATTCTATGATATGAAAATAGTCACGAGTTCGCGTCCCGGTGCCAGAGGGGATTTTAAATTCCCTGCCCTCACCCTCTGGTCCGGGAAAATCCCGTATAGCCTAAAAGGCGAGGTGGGGAAGAGCAGGAAAAAAAAGCTACTCGGTATGCTGGATAGGGAGTTGAAGATCATTAATAAAGATACAGAAAAGAATAGGAGATAAGCAAGAACCCTGAGATACGCATTGGAACAGGCGTCCATTGATGGGTGGATCCACAATCTGAATACGGAAATACTTAGTAAAACCACCTTGAAGATATTTCAGCTTGACGAATAATTGAAAAAAATAAAAGTAACAATATTAGATTTGATACGTGGTCAGGATTTGGCATTCAACATATTTTGTTAATACCAAAATTCTTATTGTTCGAAAAATCTATCACTGGAGAAAAAGAAAACGACTGAAGGAAAACATGATCTCTTACAGTTCTTAGATTAACTCATTTCACCAAAATAATTACTCTTCATTAAACTATTGTCAAACTAAAATACACCAAGAACTGGATATCCTAGCAGTTTTTAATACTTTCAGCAAAACTACAGCAACTTTAACCAAAGTTCGTCTTAAAAATGAAACCTCCAGAGGAAATAATAAGATCCACGAAAACTACATACATTCCAAACGAAGAGATAAGAGATGTGCTTAATCGAAAGCCACATCAGATGGAAAATTAAGTAATCGAATAACACACATAAAAGTTTTTTTAGTTATTTATTATCCTTGATTAGTAAATAATGCTGAAAATGTTATCACTTTATTTGGCCTTTTACCAGTAATTAACAAAAAATGTAAAAATTCCATTGCAAAAACTATAGAAGTATATAGATGATTTTAAACTTGTGCGAGACAGGATAGAGATATCTATCAAATAGTCTGAGCAATATCAATAGGTGGATTGAGTAGCCGTGCAACCTGACCCAAAGCCGACCATCGATCAAACATATGACCTCAACACTCTATTTTGGCTTTTTGAAAGGCAGCACTATTCTCAGTAAATTGACCTTCATTCTTCGATCGTATGAATGTTTCACATATTTATAACCATCCCTATCGAATTACATTTTTTTTAACAACCTTAAAATAGATAACTCAACAAGCTAAATATTAATAGTAGAAATCATGTGAAATTTTGTAATGTTCATAAGTTTGAGTAAGCGCTTACTGTTATACTTAGTTGAATAAAGCAAAGTTGTTGTTTATTATCATAGAGATTGCCCCGTTGCCATGTACAGAGATAATCATGTGAGTATAATTCCGCAGGACTTGCTAAGTTTAATATCCTACTTGGACAAAGTACAATAGTGCAGAGACAATATAATGTTGAATAAACAAAAAGGTAAACATATCACATAGTAAAATGTTTTTATTTCATAAAATATTATATAATATGAAACACAATTACGTAATAATTTATCTATTATAAGGAACAGTTTGAATACAGAATCTTCAGGGTTTCTTATTTCTCACATGAAATTAATTTATAAATTTTAATTTCGCTAAACAATATAGATCGATAAAAAAGGATCCTTATTCTGGGACATAGTCCCTCAGGAATAATAATTATGAACAAAAAACAAAAACCATATCTAGTCAAAAATGCGTTAGTAAAAATTATACAATATATATATCATACCTTCAGTGCCAATAAATAAACAAAAGAAAATAACAACATTTTGAAAATAAACATAATTGTAATGAAAAAGATAAATTAGAAATATATATATATATATATATATATATATATGAAATATGGGTAGCGAAAAGTATCGCGGTCGTCAAACAAATATTTAATTCAAATCCGAGGCTTTAAAGTAAGAATATATTTCAAGTTTCTAATAACTAAGTCTCTCAAAAAAATCTGTATTGTGTGTATGCATATATGTGTGAACCGTGTAGCTCAAATATAAAAAAAATCTGGTGTATCCTCCCACATGACTTTCCTACCTATTTTCGAAAAGTTTTTATAACTTTTAATGTGTCCATTAAGAAAAAAATTAGATTTAGATTTATTTTCCTAAAAATTGATCAAAGAAAATATATGTAAACGATTTTTTTGATAAATTAAATCATTGTAAACTGGCTTGTCAAAAACTTTTTTCCACAGCCAATTTTGTCAGACAATAATTTCTATTAAACGAGACGAAATAATGAAACTTGTTTAATGGCGGCACCAGATTTTTTTACTTTCACTTACTTTTCTTTTTTTCCACTCTCTCAACCTTTTCTGGCACCGGGATTTGAACTCACAATCTTACATACGAAATTGAATAAACTTCGTTAATATTTGTTCAAAATGGACGATTTTTATATAATTGTGTAGGAAATATCATCACCTTTCAAAATATATAGGTGAAAAACGGGACAATGGTTCGCAAAAATAATAAAATAACATGTACGAAATTTAAGTCCAAATCAAACATATCAGCCGGCATTTCACAATAAGCAACATACAACAAACACCAATTTGATTTTAAAAATGCTAAAATAATATATAAGGAAAATAGTAACAATAAAAGAAAATTTATCGAGTCAATATACATCACTTAAAATTTGAAGAGTTCCGTAAACAATCATATAGATTTGGACAATATAAATACCTTTTACGCAAAAGTAATAAACAATATTCGCATATAATATAATAATTAATTTAAAAGCAATGTACAAACCATAATTTAGATAAAATAACAAACATTGCAAAACAATAGAAAAAAAAAAACCCTCTCCCTTTGACTATCCCCACCAGGACGATATAAGTCAGTCCCTCCAGAAATGACGTAGGAGAAACTCTAAAATATCAGGACATTTTTAATGTTTCTTAAAAAAATTAATATGACAATAAATAATAGAGATTTAATGTACATGATAGACCTTTAAAAAGTATAAAAATTTATATATAGTGTAATTGTGTGACATAGATAATTAGATTAAATAATTATGTAAAATAAAATTAATTTTGTAAATGTAACCTAACAGTGACGTTAAATTTTTCCAGACTTGAAAATTGCGCTAGTGTTGGTCGAAACGTTGTCAAAATAAAGTAAATAATTAATAAAATGTTAGTGAAAAACGGCCTTATTTATAAAAAATAAAACCTCAAGACACCAATTCTAGGTATAATGAACAGAAGAGAAATACTGAAAAGTTGTTCTCGGTCCACTTGTTTCCGAAATAATCTTGGCGCAGACAGTCAGACTAATGGCTAAAATGTGTTTTTTGGACTCGGAAATTTGACCCGATCGCAATGCTTTCCTTATCTAGTACAGGTAGGTTCCAATCGTACCTTTTAAATCGCTCCTTTCAAGTCAGCTGCGGATCTGAACTCTCCAAACATTATCCAATTGAGGCTGGTGTTCAACAAGGCAGTGTCTTGAGTTCAGTTCTCTACATCCTCTTCACCGCCGACATCCCTTCAAGTCTTGATACCTTCCTAGCAACATTCGCTGATGATACTGCCATCCTATCCTCTCACTCAGATCCTCTAATAGCGTCCCGAAACCTGCAAAATTAATGAATCAAAATACAAACATGTCACTTTCACTCTTCGACAAAGATCCTGTCCGCCAATCCTTTTTAATTCAATTTCCCTTCCCTACTCAGACACAGTCCGATACCTTGGCTTCCTTCTAGACAAAAGACTAACTTGGAACCCACATACGAGACTTAAAAGACAGAAGCTTAACCGACGATTTGGTCAGCTATATAGACTACTAAGCAGAACGTCTCGTCTCTCAACGGAAAACAAGCTATCTATAAGACCATACTGAAACCTATCTGGACCTACGGACTTGAACTGTGGGGGACAACTAAATCGTCGAATATCAAACGTATCCAATCCTTGCAGTCCAAAGTCCTTCGAACAATAGTCAATGCTCCATATTATGTCACGGACAAGACCCTACACCATGACCTTAACATCCCATATCTACTTGATTTCTCCAACTTTCATCAGAACCTTATTCATCATCCCAATCCTCTAGCGCAATCTCTATCTAGCATCAAGCATCAATACCATCCCCCTCGAAGGTTGAAACGGCAGTGGTCTCGAGATTTCTTGTAAATATGCCTTTGGATTTCTGGCAATGGCGAATGGCCTTCAATCATGTCCTGAATGTCTGTGGCTCTAGTGTCCTCTTTCAGCCTCCACTGGCTTCTAATACTAGTGATGCAGCTGGAGAAGTGGCACTGGGATCTCCTTTGCCTTCCACGTGTGGGGAAAAAGCCTGGCTTGGGGATTCCTGGGCGAATGTATAAATTGTATATAGGTATGAATGTGTTTAGACGTTTTTATTTTATTTTGTTTGTTTATTTTTCTTATTTATTTACTTATTTTATCAGTATTATTTATTTACTTTTTTATATTTATTATTTCTATATTATTTGTATATATTATATGAATGAGAACTTTTAGCCTTAATACTTATAGCCTCCAACAGTGGCTGATTGTATTATAATTCAATAAATAAATAAAGTATTGGATGATAGTACAGGTAGGAAAGTAAAAAGCGTATAACGTTGTAATTAAGTATTTAAATTAGATAAATTGTATTTCTGGGATATTAAAAATATCCCAGAAATACAATATCATAATATCGTAGTCGGTAATGGAGAGTGACAAAAAGCTATTAAATTTTAATCATTTTTATTAATAATGTCCAAGAGTGCCTATTCCCTCCTTCCCATTCAATGTCGATGGCGCAAAAACCTATCCTCCCTTCCCAAGATATTTCATTGCCCTCTTTTCATCAAAACAGATCCAGCGGTGATATAATTAGAAAAATCATTGTTAATACTTGTTGCGGTATATTCCATATTTTCTCTTCATTTAATTGTAAGCCTTAAAGGCAAAAGAGGGGAGGAAAACAAAAAAAATCCAATAAAAGATGGATAGATCAAATCAACAAAGATGCAATAGAGCTGAAAGAAATAGCCCAAGATTGGCAGAGATGGAGTAGTTATGGCGGTAAAATATCTGCAAGAGCTGCAATGCTAACAGAAAAAAATTACTACTAACACATTAAAAAAGGAAAAACAAAAGAAAAGTTAATACGATATTTGGTTCCCACTATTTCACTAACAATAATTTAGATGTATCAACAAATTTGTTTAGCACTTTAGCACAAAACATTGTGACCTTCAACATTTGTCAGGTAATTATTATAATTGATACATTAACAAAAAAAGTTAGTATAATTAATATATTCCTATATTAATTGAATTTAGGAAAGTAGATTTATTTTTAAATGTTTTTAACTGGTTAACATATGTTATTATACAACAAAGCGATATGTTTATTCTTATTTTAATGATCTACAAAAGCAAATGTTTTCAAAACCAATCTGTTGGGCAAGTGCGAGCGTAAACATCTCTATGTTTAGCAGATGCTGGTAGTAAAATCTGTAACATCAAGTTAAAACATTCACTTGTAGATGGAGTGGAGTTTTATGTTGCAACACAAAGACCATCTAGTTCGGCGCTAAATACAGCGGTTTCTCTTTGAAGTCGGAAATACCTCACAATCCTCCCTTCTTCTGATCCCTGCCATCTAAAATATAAGATCTAAACCAAACCCCAGCTGCAGGGGGAAGTTTCCCCAAACAAACGGACTGAGCTCAAACAAATTTGTGGAAAACATTCATCATTCTCCTGTCATGGTTTGCAAAGGAGAGGCAAGCGCTGGATGTTTTGAAGATTTATTCTGACGTAGCATTGTTTATTTTTGTTTATCGATATAACATTTTAAATATTTAAACCTTTTTTATTGCAGAATTATATTTGATTTAGTTGAAAGAAGTGATTTGGTTATTATAAACGACCCCAAAAAGATGTTTGTGTAGTAAAGATATACTTGAAATATTCCAAATTTTAACTTCTTCGTTGTTTCTATTTATTCAAAAATATTCCTAGAAGTAAATTGTTTTTGACAGGCAGTGCAGAGAAAGCAATTCATAGCAAAAATAGAGTTCATAGCAATGCATGTTATTACCATCTTAGATTTGGTATTTTTAGATAATGCTATAAGGTTAGACATATTGCAGTGGGTGTTCTTCTAAAGAAATATACAGTTTATGTATTGTACATATTCAGACGTGGAGAAATCTTCAATTATCTTGGCATGTACGTAGATGGAATTATATAAAATATTTTGCATTAATTTTTTCACTAATCTTGAATTCGTCTCTAACTAGGAGCCAAAACGAACGGAATATTCGCGGACGTATTGGAAATATTCGCGGGATTAAATAACGAATTTATAGATACGTAAGCTATGAATGTATATGATTTAATGAAGCTATTATTATACCATAAAAATAACAACTGTCACAATCTCTAAAAATAATATCGCAAATAGGTCCAGCGGTAGTAGGTGATATGTATGCCCTTCGTATAGATTTAGATATTTAGCTACAGACAGACACGAAACCAACTTCATTCCTTAAAGTCTAAAATGTAAAACACGAATGGAAATTTTCGATTTTGATAACAAACATATGTTTAAGTTCCTGAATGAGAACACACTTTTCTACTTTTAATAGTACAGAAGTAAAAATGTTGCTGGAACTGGGAATACGTCCATGGTGAAATCCGTAAGGTCTTCATGAATTTTGGATGAAAACCAGCCTATTAATTTTGAAAGTGTTTTTTTTTTTTAATCTGATTTAACAATAAAAAGAACGAATCAAACTTTTTTTTAAATTTATCCATAACCTTTATCAGATATTCTCGAATAAAGAATGAAAATATATTTTTTGATGAAGAATGCAAACATTGTAGAAATATTTTTACAAGAACCAACATCAACCATGTTATCAGTATAATACTTCTTTATGTGTTAGTGCTATGGACCGTGAGTGGTCGAAAAGCCTGCATTGTCTTAAATAAATAAATAAATAAAGAATATACCTTTAATCATTCTGACATTTCATGAGTTAATTATTTATAATAAAGATATCTAAGTCTTAGCTATTTAAATAACTTAATTCGAAATTAAAACCTAAGTGATTTCTTTTAAATTTAATTAATCCAGCCATGGATTAGTACTATACAGCGTGTTACAGATAAGTACAGACAAAAGATACCAGCAATTCATTATTGAATTTCGTATAATTAATTATTTCAAAGCAATGGTCTATCTCCATCTGATTTTTTTTTAAAAGCGGTTTTTGAGAATTGTCGATTCATTTTTTCATACCCCTTATTTTTAAATCTTTGTCTTGAATCTGTTTATTTTTCTAAATCTGAAATATGATCGGTAATGAGGCCCACCTCAGGCTCGAGTTGACCTTGCACTCTAGAGCTTACAACGAAATTTAAAAAATTATGTTACGTAAATTGTTGCCAACGTTTTGGAGCGTTGGCTAGTAAACAGCTATTGGAAAGAGGTTTTGCCAACCGTTCAGACTTTTTTTTTTTAATTTTTTTTTTCACCTACGGACTCGAACTGTGGGGAGTAGCAAAAATTTCTAATATCAAACGCATTCAATCCTTCCAGTCTAAAGTTCTTCGAACAATAGTCGATGCTCCCTTTTATGTAACCAATAAAACCCTACACAATGACCCTAATATCCCATTTGTGCTTGACCTAACCCTAGACAAATTTTCCAAATTTTATCAGAACCTCAGTCATCATCCTAATCCTGAATCACAGAATTGTTGATGCTCTTTTAGTCTGTACTTCGGATTGTTCGTAATACAACAATTTATTTATAATACCACAATATATTAAATTTGAGCTTTGCTATGTGAACACAGGTTTAAGGTAAATTTCTTGGAGACTGTTTCATCTCATTTTCAACTGAGCTGCTTGATATTTATTGCATCATCAAGGAGTTCGAAGTTTTGGCCACAGTTCGATACCGAGAAAGAACTTAACTCGCTTAACTTAACTTGCTCTACCCGTCAACTTAGCGGCCTTTAAGCCAGTTCAACTTATTGGATCAATAGTCATTAATCACTCCTGGAATTATGAGACTGATAACTTTAAAGGCGGTGTAATGGGGGTATCCCTTGGGTTTGGGGGGAGGGTCGGCTAATAAGATGTATATCCTGCGGGGAACTAAGAATAATGTCTTGCAGGGAGTTTCCCGTGAATTCTAGCCTGCATTTTGTACTATTAGTTAGAAAACTTAGGATTCTGTAGATCACAATTAATCAAAATTTTTTTTTTTTTTTATTTATTTTAAATGATATTTACAACTGTATACAAAAAAATACATCTAGTAAATTTGCACATCTGTATTGCACATGGAACACATGTTGAGAAACTACCTATTGATAGCACTCTAATAATATATCTATATTAGAAGATCACGTGGCCATCTTCTTTTCAGACGCCTCGGAGGGTTATCAGGAATCGAATAGGAAGCAAGGTTAGAGACAAGAGGGTTGGGATGGTTATGAAGTTTATTATGGAAGGACAGATATCTGGATTGAGCCAAATCTGATACATAAGGAACATTAAGGTCATTATAGATAATTTTATTTGTAACAAAGTAAGGAGCATTGAGGATTTTACGAAGGATTTTGGATTGCAAGGACTGTATGCGAGAGGAATTTGAAGGCTTGGTGGAGCCCCATAGCTCAACCCCGTAAGTCCAAATAGGCCTTATTATAGTCATGTAAATCAGTCTTTTATAATTGATTGGAAGGTTAGAGCGTTTGTCCATAATCAAAATTTAGTTTCAATCTATTAGTAGAATGATAAAAAAAGGTCTGCTGAATAGTATCAGTATTGCTTCCTCAACGTTTTCATTGGCTAAAAAATATCTCTACTACAAGGTCAAAAATTGTTGGTATGAGAATAAAATCTCTGGGGGAAGCCGTTTTAGGAAATTTAATAAATAATGCCTCAACAAATATGGTTTAATATCCATTAGTTTTGTTTATCAGTGAATACTAAAATGCGAAATAGTTCCGTATTTGCCCATTACATGCTTGAAGATATGTGATAAATTCCAGTAATAAAAAAATTCCAGTGCTTACTGAACATGCACATCGCTACTGATAACGAAAAAGATTGAATGTTTTACAGGAGAGCATAAAAGCAAATTATTTCTTTATGATTTCTTTATATAATTTCATATTTTATTGCCCTCTGATGTTTTCCATGATAGCAGACTACTTTTATCACTTGCAAACTACAAAACATCACTTTTAGCACTACTATAATAAAAAAAAAGAAATCATACCTCCTATTACACTAACAGTAGGTATATATATATATATAAAAATGTAATATGAAATAACTTTATTGTGGGACAAATTCCTTTAATATATATATTTAATAGGTATGTTTTCACGGGTAAAATAAATGGAACAAAAATCCCTAGGAAAAATTCAAATTATTGTTTTTTCAGAGTTAACGTGACCAATCCTTTTGTTCAGTCAGAACAATTAAGATGGAACATAAAAGTATGCGTGAAGTTCACACAGCTTTGATATCCAAGCGGGAAATCGAGACCACAACGAGATGGCTAAACTTAGATAGAAATAAACAATCTCTTTCTTTTTTTATAAACAAAAGACTTTCTTTTTTTATACATACTTAGAGCGAAATTAATTTAAATTTATTGTAAATTACAAGAAATATAAATAACGGCATGAAGTACCATACCATAGTATCATACCAGTAACGTTTGGAACCGACCAAATTATACGGTATAAATTAACTTTTCTAATAAAATTCCTGGCATGCCACAGAGTATATACCAAGCTAAAATCATTTCAGTAAAAAAAAAAAGTATGTGGTCTTTAGAATCAACTAATTCCAATGGCCTAGATAATATCATAAGAAACAAGGTCCTATTTAACACTGTTATCCCTGATTTTGTTTTTTAAATGATATATTTTAAAATCAATAAATTTTTTAAAGTATTGTTTTCATGGTTAATATTACAAATCTTATAAGAATATATTAGAATGTTTCAGTTATGAATAAAAAGTAACGATTTTAAATTGTTTAAATTCATACAATCCTATAAAAATGACAACAAAAATAAATTTAAAATATCTTAAAAAATAGTGAAAAATAATAAAAATAAGAATAGAAATTCTCAATTCACAATAAGAACTCCAAGATAACTGAGGTCCAGTGCAGCATAGTTCTAGTATCGAAACATGTAAACACTGAGTTACTGAGCCCGAGTTAGTGGAGCTACATAACTTGGAAGGACATTGGTCATATTTCATGAGTGGAAGAGCTTAAAACTACCAGAACTACAAAACATATAATGAACAAAAAGTCAACAGCTGTTGCAGGAAGCTCAGTTATAGCTTTTGTAGCGCTTCTTTCGAGCTTTCGAACAATGCCTTTAATCTGACTTAGTTTTTTCTTTATCTTATTATAGTGTACTTCTGATTCTGTTTTAATTTTTTTATTTTAATGTTATTATGTTATATAATGTGTTCTTTTTCCTATCCGCGTAATAATTCATCCTTTTTTAAATTTATTTTTTCCAGAATTGTTAGTTTTCTTGACATATATTTGCTTAAAATTATTGTACTTTTGTATGAAGAGATAAAACAATGTTTTTTCTGTCACAATTATATATATATATATATATATATATATATATATATATATATATATATATATATATATATATATATCTTGAACGTTTAACATAACCGCTCTCATATTTCAAAATATATATCATATGAGAAGGAGTTGATCGGGAGGGGGGGGGGGGAGGAGGGAGGGGTGCGGTCTAAGAAATAATAAATTAAACAAATAGTATTTAATTTAGTATTTATTTGACCGTACCCCCCGATCAACTCCTTCCCATATTATATCTACAGTCAACCATCTCTACATCATTATAAAATATATATCAGCGTTCTCCAGAAAGATCCTCTAATAACAAGTTTAGTTTAATAACAAGCCTCTAAATTACAAAGTTTGTTATTCAACAGTTTTCGTTACCGATTAAAATAAATAAAAATACAGATGAGATCAAAATAGAGCAAATAGAAAGGACGAAATAGTAGATTCTTGACAATTTAATTAACAGCAAGGTAAACCAGACGATTTTTTGACTCAATACACGTTTCAAAAGAACGATGTATCAAATGTATCAAATAATTAGATTTTACTGATTCTTTATTTATTAATATAACTTTTTTTTTGTCAAACGTCTCTTTATTATTAAATATTAACTATCCCCTTTTTATTTCTTATAGCAGAAACACAAAATACATAATACTATGTTTTATTTGTAAAACTAAATTTTATATTTCTCATTTGCCTTGAAGTGTTATGCATTTAAAATGTCAACTGCAATTCCTCTCAGGAAGAAACTACATTTGCATCCCACCAAGCACAATAACTGAGTTGTCTAGTACAGAATTGTGTCTTCTCTCGCGCTTCCGTTTCTGACATTAGTTGGAAGTGAGTGTTGGAGTAAAGTTTTGCCCTAAATAAAACTACACCGCAACAACTGTAGCTTTTTTAATAACTTTTTTTATCCAGGATGTAAACTCTCTTGAAAAGCTAACCCTCAAGAGTTATGTACCAAACATAACAAAGAACAATACGTATCAATAAATACGGTCAGTAAATGAAGTCTAGAGGAATTTTTGAGTCAAAAACATGTTTGAAAAAACTAGAAGAGAAGAAGAAGAAAAAGTCTTTTTATTCATCAAAATTACAAAATATAAATTACAAAATAATATTTTTGGATTTAAAACCGAAAATCAGACGTACTACATGGTGTCTACATGAGTCTGTATTTCATAATAAAAATATATTTCAGTCTATTTATATACAAATACTTAATAGGAAAATAAGAACAATCATATTTACATTGTAAAATTTATACAAATATTTTAATTACAAAAACAGCGGTACAAAAATTCTCCAATTTATTAATTGTTAAATTCTCTGGTGAGCATTATTCTATAGGAGAAAGCAGACTTGCAGTAATTTACCAATGCTATCCAATTGTTTCCATTTAATAAATCAATTACTTGATCCCGAGATAAATTTCTAGACTTTGACCATTTAATTCTAAATTCAGAGAGTATCGGACAAGCAGCCAGAAAGTGATAGATATCTTCTATTTCGTTTGTATTACACATGCTACAATTATTATTTGTTTGCTGGAAGTGTTTATAATTTAAGTTCAAAACATCAGCTCTAATTTTAATCACCCATCTGATCACCTTCAATGAGCTTTTGTCGTCAATATTATTTACTGAAGTTAAATGAGGATAAAAAGTGAAAATTTTAGAATTCTGAACTTTAATTACATATTGATTATATATGTCTTTCTGAATTGGAGTTCTTAGTAAATATAAATTAGCTCTCTATAGTTTATCATCACAGTTTGATCGATTTAATTTGAAATTTAATCCACGGAGTTCAATCAGATTAAGTAAATAAAAAACTATGTAAAGTGAAAAACTATGTAAAAATACTTTTTTCGACACTTTTTGACGATTGTCAAAAAAAAACAATTAATTAATGTTGTAGAGAAATAGATTCCCGTTGCCTATTCAAATTCTTTATTACAATACATTCGATCCATTTTAATTTTTTTTTTACGCAATTAGTTGTGTCTCCAATAATAAATTAAATAAACAAAAACACTTTTTATCCGTGATTTTTATGTTTTTAGCCTGGAAAGTGGTGACAAGTTAATTAATCTCACGACTAAGATACTAAGCGTAAAAGTATTTCCTTAGACACGCCTATATTACAACGACTCGTTTTAATTCCATGAAAGTTGGAGATTAGTCGATGAAAAACTGCTATATCAACTTTATTTCATTCCATCTCATATTCTCCCTTACAAACGTGGAAACATTTTTTTCTTTATAGGCCTCTATCCCAAAAAACGCAAGTTCCATGTGGCCTTAAGTTGGGAAAAGTTAAGGGTTGGTGAAAAAATGATCGAGCAAATATCTATTGTGTTACTTTCCATCTAATACACTCAAGAAATGCTTTCGCTTATGATTGCCAAAATTAATTTCCCTTGATACGCTGTATTTCGAAAACGTATTAAATTAGATTAATAGTGTAGAATAGGTTAACATCCATTTCGTCACTTTTCATTTAACCATTAAAATTTAGGGATATAATTATTAAGAATATAATGATATGAAATGTGGATGGTACTGAACAAAAACTTCATGAAGACTTCAAGGTCTAAAGATTTTTTTCAAATGATTATATATATTATTTCAAATATTATATTTATACATTCAAATATTATATTTTAAATACGGGAAATTATGATCTGTGTCCTCCTTCTGAGTACTAGAGTGCCGTTAATAGAAGGACCAAGTAAAGAGGAAGTTGAAGTAGCTATCGGAAAATTAAAATCTTATAAAGCAGCGGGAACCGATAATATTCCTACTGAACTAATTAAGGCATGCGGGGAAGCTGGGGTTTCTAAAATACGTCGGTTGGTTAAAAAGATCTGGGTGAATGAGAAATTACCTGAAGAATGGAAAGAATCTATTGTTATTCCGATTCACAAAAAGGGCCCGAGGACGGATTGTAATAACTATTGAGGAATTTCACTCCTTCCGTTATGTTATAAAATATTCACTTTAATCTTAACCAGCTGAATCACAGAATACTCCCAGGAAAATATCGGAGGCTACCAATGCGGATTTAGACGGAATCGTTCGACCATTGATCAAATATTTTCTTTACGGCAAATATTAGAGAAAACATTGGAGTACAACGGTATTGTTCATCCGCTGCATATAGATTTTAAAAAGGCTTACGACTCTATTGACCGCCAGAAATTGTATAATATTGTAATCGAGCAGGGGATTCCAAAAAAACTAGTAAATCTAGTCAGGATGTGCTTGACGGAGACACTCAATAAAGTTAGAATCGGTAGAATTTGAGGTTCGGTCGGGTTTAAAACAGGGGGATTCGCTTTCGCCTGTCCTGTTCAATTTGGCATTAGAACATGCCATTAGGGAGGTAATGCGAACCGAGAAAGGGTTGGATCTGGGCGGGACAACATCCGTGCTGGCCTATGCTGATGATCTGGTACTGTTAAGCGAAGACGTTGAAACTATAAAACTAAATACGACAACGTTAATGAAAGCCGGTAAAAAACTAGGACTCGAAATAAACGTAGATAAAACAAAATATATGGTCAGCTG
Organism: Nezara viridula; assembly: GCA_928085145.1. Lineage (NCBI taxonomy): Eukaryota > Metazoa > Arthropoda > Insecta > Hemiptera > Pentatomidae > Nezara > Nezara viridula. The sequence goes on along the minus strand of OV725077.1, from coordinate 138,818,264 downwards.
CAAAAATGGCGATACTACTGGTGGTATCGATATAGATGGTAATATGGTTGAACAGGTAGATAAATTTAGGTATCTAGGTTCTACGATAACTAGAAAAAACGAAATTGAAGAAGAGATTAAGGTTAGACTGAAGGCGGGAAATGCTTGTTATTTTTCTGTGACAAAACTACTCAGTTCGCGCCTCTTGTCCCGGAACTTAAAAATTAGAATCTATAAAACAATAATCTTGCCTACAGTTCTTTATGGATGCGAAACTTGGCCACTTCCATTAAGGGATGAGCAGCGTTTTAAGGTTTTTGAAAATAAAGTATTGCGTAGAATATTCGGACTGAAGAAGGATGAGTTAACCCGAGAGTTCAGACGGTTACACAACGCCGAATTGCGTGAACTGTATCCGGGTAATATAATTGAGGTAATTTCTTCGCAGCGAATCAAATGGGCTTGTAAAGTTGTTGGGCTTAGTAACGAGAGAATTCCTAAAAGATTAATATTTGCTGTGCCGAATGGTAAGTGTCCGAGAGGTAGACCGAAGCGAAGGTGGGAAGATTGTATTAAAGCCGATCTGAAGGGACTGGGTTTGGACGGCGAACGGTGGAGGGAGGTGTGTAATAAGCGATTGGTGGTGTCGGCATCGAACCTTCGGGTTCGCTAAGCCTTTTATTATTATTATTATTATTATATTCACATTCAAACAAGAAAAAACTTGAGAAAATAATAAAACAGAGGTTAAAAAAGGAGGCTGATGATCTTTTTTTTTTATTCTCTAAATTGTAATTGGCGAAAGCTTCATGTACTAGAGGTAGTTAGTTAGCTTTATTTTATACCTCTGGCCAAATTGCTAAGGGTTATAAGACCAGTTTAATGCTTGCCCGCGGGAAGGTAGTGTCAGGTTGTGGTACTTGTAGGGTAACAGTAACTCACTTATCGTGGGCCAAAGTGTTCCTTAGTTAACTACCGAGATATTCCGGGGCTTACTCGTCAAGGAAGGAGGATGCTCTGTCTGTTATACTTTAATGGCATCTGAGATCATAACTTGCTATCTCCGGCTTCCAGCGGAGCCGTCGGGGGCATGGAACTCGACCCTTCGCCTACCTTTGATAGCCCTCCTCATAACTAACTAAAGTCTGTTTCGTATAATGGCATAGCACATCAAGCATGGAAACGTTCAGCAAACACAAGCAGCCATATAATTTCATGGCTCATACCAATAATAAGTAATGGGTGTCGTAAGAGAAAAAAGATCAAGTAAACCGATATAAATAGGTCGTACTGAGACGTACTAAAAGACATTTTATATTTCAAAGAACAAAACTGACATAAAACATATCACCCTAGAACTTGACGGTTGCAAAGATCAGATGGAGTTAAATGTGCAATTCTTTGATAATCTCCAATATTTAACAAATGCCCTGCTCCAAGACTGTTGCATCAACTGGGCGGGTACAGAGATGCCAAACACGCATAGACAGCCTCGTTAGACTAGACATAAAAATAATTAATTGGTCCCGTTCCACCGAAATAATGAGCCCCATCGCAAGATAAAGTTTTACTCTACTAATACACTCTTTTAAACTTTTTTTCCCCCTACGTCTGTCGACTTCGACTTTTTAAGTCATGAGATTGGGGGCTATTATAGGCGAAAGTAGTGAAAAGTAGTTTGGTTCTCTTTTCTTCGAGATATTCAGGGAGCCCGTGGTTTACTAACCGGACGCGATCACTTTTCACTCTCGCTTAGTCAGGAACTTTCCTTAATGATGGTTGGCAATATTTTGTTTCATTCTTTCACTCAGTTTTTTTATGGGATAGGGGATTATCATCCCTATAACCAAACCCCAATATGGAGGGCCAGAAGCTACTGTGCAAGACACAGGAGTCGCTGAATATCAGGGTGGGGTCATTACTGTCTCCTTGTAGGAAACAAACCCGCACTGCAGTGATCTAAGTAGTCGGAGTAAAGTCTGCACTAATTAATTTTAATTTTTTTCTTTTTTTCTTTAATATTTTCAACTGATGTAGGTAGATAAACGAAAATTCTTTGGATGACAAACGGCTGAAACTTATTCACATACCCAGTAGAACTTTGTTATGGAATAGTTAGACATAAATGATATGCAAGATAGGACGAGATTTATGGTGAACACTAAAAAAAAAGGTTTCGATACACCTATATTTACTAGCTCTATATTGTTGTAGTGTAAACATCGTAGTCTTGAAAACAAGGATGTAAATGACAAAAGATAAAGTCAACTGCCTCGGTCAAAGAAGTGCCTAGAATTGGAGGCTATTGTATTTTTATTGTAATAAAGAATAGTTCACTAATAGAATAGGCGGTGTTTAAATCTAAGGAGGGTATTGAAGCGGCGGATGTAGGAAGGATAACGTTCCATAGGGATGTGGATTGAATAATGAAAAATCTTTCGAAAGGAGCGGCCATTGTTCGAAATTATTAAACATCATATATAAATCTAAAGACAGGAAACGGCTATTGCGGGAGTCAACACAGGATTTGAATTGAAGGCGCTTAGAGATGTATGAGGGGCGGCCGGGACTGAATGACTTGGAAGTGGAAGGATGCCAGGAAATACTTAAGACGGTAGGAAGAACCACCTAAACTCTTTATAAAAAGGTTAAATAGTTTACTGTGGCCAGGATGGCGAAGCGGGCCAGCGCATGTGCAAACCAAGCGCTGCCTAGCAACCGTTTGGTTTGTTTCATCTATGCGCTTCCATGATAAAGAGAAGTTTAGAAGATAAAGAAATAATTACGGGTTTGCATCCTGGTGCCGATGGAATTTTAACCCTCATTAAACCCCACCACCCTGGCCCGGAAAAATTCCCGGATAGCCTAAAGGGAAGGAAGGTGTAGAAAAAAATAATTTACTACATACATTTTATTTTCATTTTTAGTATTAGGCAATTAGTAATACTATTTTTAAATATCTTTTTAAAGACATATCTTTTTAGAATTTGAAGCCTAAATGACCTCAATAATTAGTTCCAAATTCATATTCACGCTACTTGCTGAAAGATTTTATATTCAAAAAATTATACAAGGAACCGCATTCATACTCGACAATCGTTTTCTATAGAATCTGGTGGAGCGAAAGCAAGCGATTAAATCATTTACTTGGATGAGTTCGTTTCCAGTACAATATACTCTTTGTCGTTCGAGCGCCTTGGCTTTTTACGTTCTCGAGATTGCTTCAATCGATGATATGGTCTTTCACGGTTGTAATTGAATTTCCCCCCAGCTGCTCTTTCAAGCCGCCTACGATTTTCATATTTTCACAGAACACTAATCACGTTTATCCACTTGAACCTTCAAATCTCCTGAAAAATAAATTAATTTGTTATTTTGGTTGTTGACATCATATACAATTATATAAAAGTCCATAAATTCTATATTGGATCTCTTACAAGTTATTGGTGCTATCGCTTTTATTTATTGTATTATTCTTTCTATGGAATTCTACGTTACAATTTGAAATCAATAATTTCAGCTGACAATATGTTTTGAGATTTTTTGTGTAGGGTCTTCCGTATCACCTGTGAAGGTGCACATTAACATCCTGAATTGATTACTGATAGGAAAAACTTCAATAATTAACGATAACACTTAACATAATAACGTTTAACGAAATCATAGAAAAAAGTGGAATGATTCTGCTTGTTGTCTTTAATTGACTGCCATACATCTACTATATCTATATCTTCTGTGGAATTCATCTCTGTGTTTTTATATTTTTGTTACATTTGGGGCCATAAAAACCGAAGGGCACCCGTGGACCTCGAAACTCGGCAATACCACCCGCTCTTTCCTTCTAAAATGGTGTCCGAAAAAAGTGAACATCTACAGGCTATAGCGCCAAAACGGCTGTACCGATTTCGATGAAACTTGGCTTAAGTCTATATTAATTTATTAATAATTTATAATGAGGCTTAATTATTCTATACATATTTCACCGATTGGAAGTTAGAAAAAAAGTTACGAGGGATGATAAAATAAGATTTTCGAATAACTCAAAAAGTACACATTTTTTGTTAATTTTATTATAAGGTTTTTCAAAGGTATTTTGATTTCCTAAAACATAAAAAAAAACACCACCGAAATGAGATCGCTATTAGCCAAGATAAAGCGGATTTAAATTATTTTTGGTTAATTATTATAAATTATGAACCTTTGTAAACGACCAAGGAAAAAAAATGTTAACCCCTTCCTATAATTTGTCCTCTCACTCTTCAAGATACGTAGAATCCAAAAATTGAATAAGGTAAATTAATTAAATTCATATGAAATTGAAATTAATTTACTGAAAATTAGTTGACTTAATGATGGGCCAAAAAATAATTCCTGACCATCAATTCGGTTATCATACATTATATTCGAACACCCACCAGCTACAAAGAGTTACTAATTACCTTGCGCCTGGTGCACAAGAGCAAAAAGAAAATATTCTACCTCATGCCTATAATATATTTTTCTAAGTTGATTACAGCACGTCAGCTTCTTATCAAATCCATAACAGGTAACTATTAAAATTTAAAATAAAAAAATATTATTATTATATATTTTTTAACAAAGTAATTTTTACAATCAAGACAATCTAAATCCACCTGCGACCAATAATATGTGACCCGGCTGCTTAAAAAAAAACTAAGTGACAATATTTTCATTGAAAAAATATCGCTAACTATTTAATTAGCAGAGAAGATACAACAATGCATGATTGTACCGGGCTCTAAGAAAGTTGGTGATAGTTAACCCAAAACAAGTCTTTTCAATATTTGTCTCACTCATTTCAAGATATCGAAACATAAACATTAGATATACCATATTGCTACTGTTAGTGCAAAAGGTCGTATGTAAAAATTGTGTTTTTTACTGAAGATCGTAAAAACTGATTAGAACGTTATGATTTATTAGTATGATTTCATATTTCACTTTTCTTGGCTATTAAACATAGTAGCAGACTTCTTGTCGCTTTGCAGACAACTTTATCAAAAAAAGAAGAAACATGGAATATTGTTACATACGACATTTGCAGTAACAGGAGCAATATAATACATTTTGCCAGATTAATATTTTAATAATTTGGCGTTATTTAAAAAAAAAACTTTCAAGAGTTGTGGCTTTGAGATTGTCAGACTGTCTGGTATACTACTGGTAACTAGTTGGTTGTTATTTGATGGAATCTTTCACTTACTTGTCGTGTCTTTTTGGTTCTGATCTTTGGTCTCACCAGATTAAGTAGAGGCATATGCCAATATTAGGCTGATGATATCACTGTAGAGTCTAAAGCCCTTAGACCTCAAGAAATGCACGGTATTTTTTTATGTTCTTAGGAAAATGGTAAAAAAATTAAAATATATTATTTTTCTAAGTCATAAACATCAATCATTTTGTCCCAGATCTCAATGAATTAAATACAACGAAGTATGTATAGTGACAATTAAATTGTTAATACCTGATCCTAATTTCTTAAAATTTTATATTGAATATAAATAACTTATAATTGACTGTTTCCGTACCATTTCGCTCACTATTTTGCTATCTTTCATAAGATTTTCGAGAACTGAACCATATTTTCAGGTCAAAGCTAATTTCTGACAGTTTTGACAAATAATATACATATTATATTTATTCTAATTTCTGTTTCAGGCCTCTTTATTAAATTTTGTTATTACCTTTTTTTTAAACAAATCGTTTTAATAATCTTGTAATTTAAAAAGTTTTATTTTTAATTAAGAAAAGAAATACCAAGTGTTTATTATTCGTTATATTGCAGGGGAAAAAAATGAGGTTCCTTCCATTGCTGAAAGGTGTAACTTTACCGTTATCAAAATGAGACTATAAAAAGGTGTGGTAACTGAGAAGGGAAGAAAATAAGTCTGGTTTGTGAGTCTCCGGCGATGGCTGGTTTTAAATAACTGCCTCATCTCGGAATGAGTTTTTTGTTTAATGATTATGGCTTCAAATTACCTCTCTAGTCTTTAAGTTGCGCTTTATAAATTATAAATAATACTGTGTTGGTGACTAAATGACTATGGGTTATGAAATAAATGAAGCACTCAGTTGTAAAACATGGTAACCAACGAAATGGAAACTTAGCAACACTTAAACGAATATCACAACATTTTGATTTACAAGATTCGCCAAATCACCCGGTCATGAAACCCGCCTCCTCAATTTTGTAAATACTTTGCGACAATTAATTCCAGATACCACCTAATCATATTAGACTAATCATTAGAATAGTCATACCTACTATTACTTATATTACCTACTATATGTGATATATAGTAAGGGTAAGTATTACGATCGCGAAAATTTTTTTTGAATCTGAGTTTTCAACAGTAATACACGTCTTGTGGTACCCAGAGTCCAAACAAACAAATCCCGAAAAATGGTGTGTGTGTCTGATTGAGTTTATATGAACAGTCTAGCTCAAAAACGAGAAGTCATGAGAAAATAATATTGCTGAAACACATTTTCACAATTTTCTCAAAAACGGTTCTAACGATTTTGATTAAACTCGGTATATCATTGTATAATTAAGTGGTCTTTAATATCAATTAGATCTTATCCCCATTGATGTCACTTTACATGGCTTAAGTGCCCAATGTTCATATGCGTCTTCCTCTAAAGTACCTTTAATATGGTTTATTTTAAAAGGTTAATCATTTCAAATTATTTAAAAATACGAAAAAATTCTAAATATAACTTTTGAAACAATTTGATAAGTTAATAAAGGAGAAAAGAAATAAAAATGCAGAAAAACCTGCGTTGCTATAGACTGTAGCGCCTAAATGAATCTACCGATTTCAATGAAACTTTGCTAAAGTCATTTTGTCGACACCCTTTAAATTTATTTATATAACATTCTTCAACGAAAAGAACCTACAAAAAAACTTACGAGAGATGGTAAAATTAAATTCAGAAGAACTTAAAAAGTATACACTTTTTTGGGGATACTGTGATAAGATGTTTCAAAGGTATTTAAATTGCCTAAAAAACAAAAGAAATTTCATCGAAATCGAAGCACTATTAGTAGAGAAATCGCGATTTTTAAATATTTTTACTTTCGCTTACGTATATATGTAATATCTGAGTTGTCAACGGAAATACACGTTTTGAGGTACCCTGAGTCGAAATGACCAAGTCACGAAAAATGGACTGTGTCTATGTTTTTGTATGTTAGCAGTCTAGCTCAAAAACGAATAGTCCTACGAAACTGATATTACGTATTTAACATAGGCATATGCCTTAGATGTGACGGCGACTTTTTCCGTAAAATCGGCTAACCGGCAGTGCCACTTTATATCAACGCTGAAACACATTTTCACAATTTTCTCAAAAACAGCTCTAACGATTTTGATTAAACTCGGTGTATCATTGTATATAATATCATTGAGGTATTATTCCCATCAATGTCACTTTACAGGCCCCTAATGCCGACTGTTCATATACGTCTTCCTCTAAAGTACCTTTAATGTGGTTTATTTTAAATAATTAACTATCTCCCATTATTAAAAGTTACGAAAAATGCTAAATATAACTTTTGAAAGAATTCAATCATTGAATTAAGGAAAACAAATAAAAATGCTTATCCAGGTCGAAAATGAATCTCCAGAAATTCTAGTCAGAAGGTATGCGTGTAGTATATCGTTGGTAAACGGAGAATTTTAGAAAAAACATTATCTAATATAGAAAGTTGTAGAAGGTAACGGAAAGTGGTCGAAGTCGAAAAAAATATAAATAATAATTTTTGAAAACTAATAATATTTAACATGAATAACATGTTTTCATGGAAATGAAGTGAAAATTTACAAACTGTAATCTTTTAAAATATATTCAAGTTTGAAAAAAGTATTTAAGATCCTCCTAATAAACCCAATGACAATGTTAAAAAAAACTATTTCATTGTATTTGTGTGAAAGAGGAAATGAAATATAACATCGTTTCATGGATGTATAAAGTATATGTTTATAACCTTAAAGACACACATTTTAGTTTAATAACTCTAGATCTGATATTATATTAAAATAATTAGGTATCAACGTCCGTTTATTCCGAAAAATCGTCATGTAACTTTTTAAAAATATAAATAGTGAATAATTTGATGAATTTTCCCTTTGTGAAATTCGAACATTATCATGCCGTCCTCTTAAGTACTTTTAATTTGGTTTATTATAAATAATAACTATTTCTTATTCTTAGGAGTTATGAAAAAATGCTAACTATAACTTTTGAAAGAATTTGATAATTGAATAAATAAGAAAAATACAGACGCAGGCCGAAAATGAATACCCATAAATAATAGTCAGAAGTTATACGTATGATGTATCGGTGGCAAGGGGAAAAAATAATAATTTCTAAAAATTAACATTATTTAACGTGTAAATCACGCGTTTTCAAGGCAATTAAATGAAATTTTCTTACTGAAATTAAACTTTTAACATTTTTTATTTTAAGTTTGAAAAAGTATTTAAAATCCACGGATTCAAGGCAATGATATCGTTTAAGACACTATTTCATTGTACTTATGTGAAGAAGTGGAATAAAAAATATTTCATGGATATGTTTATAACCTTAAATATATTTACTGTTAGTTTAATAACTCACGAGGGTTTAATAACTCTCGATCTGCTATTAAATTTAATTAATTAGGTATCTATCGTCAGCAAGTTTCGTAAATAAACTTCGTCTTCTTCGTATTTATTTCGGGCCCCAGTTTTTTACCGCCTTCCATCAACGTTATTGTATTTAGTTTTATTGTTCCCATGTCTTCTCTAAACAAATCATCAGCATCATGACTAACTACTATTAAATGTCTGGTTGGCACGTTCGTTGTCAAAATGGCTCGATTTCTTTAAAAAAGAACGCAGTTAAAAATTACTGCTGAGCTTCTTAGAGGAATGCAAGTTGGAGTTGATCAATATCAGACAATTTATTTTACGTTCTATATGATATGAATAGACTTGGAGATTAGGATATTTCTGGAGCTCTATATAGCACAGCTATATAAAATTGGTTAAACCTTAAGGGTTAGGCATTGGTTAAGCAAGAATACGGACTCTATGATACGTAGAAACGGGGTCATAAAATTAATAGATATATAATCTTTAAATATTATCTCATAGTTACTGAATCCAAGAACCTTAAATGGTTTACTAACATAGATTTTTATTATATTTTTTAATGAAAGCTTATATTGTTAGATACAGAAAATGTACGAAAACGAATCATTCCGGCCTAATAAATACTGCTATTAAAATAATACTAGTAACTTTCATTGATCTTGTAGTTAATATTTTTTATTATTTCAGTGAATCCCTGAAAACAGAAATAACAATTTAAATTGTTCCAGTTAGCAACACGTCTCAACAATTAATAGAGAAAGGAGGTTATTGCATTCCAATTGTTTATACAGTTGGTTATTATTGTATAATGTCTTCAAATATTTAAATATGAACGTTCATCATTATTCAATTTTTTTAAAGAGAGATTAATCACTGTATTCAAGCTAAATTACGTTCCAAAAAAAGATTTTCAGGTATTTTGAAGTTGACCTATTTATAATTGTGGGATGATGGTTGCCTGTAGTGAATAATTGAAGTGATGTGGTGGTTAAGGTGATCATATAAAATAAATAAATGATCATATTTATATTTGCCGACGTTTCGTCCTGAAGTTCAGGCCTTCATCACTGCTAAGAAAAGAACCAGATAACAATAGGCGTAAAGATTGAAATAAAGAATTAAAATTAGAAAAGGTGAAAGATATAGAATGAAAATTTAGATAGAAAATACTTAAAGTAAAATGAAGTAGATAAAGTGAACATTAAAATGCACAGTAGATAAAGTAGGCAGAATAACAACAATAACAGAGAACTAAGATACAAATAAATGAAAACTTATATTGTAAGATACAGAAGATTAATAATCTAAAAGGTTACCATTTTTTATTTATTATGTTACCTTATTTTGATTATGTTTATTTCATTAGTCCGTACTTTGTTGCCGTTATTATTATTTATATCTTAATTCTCTGTTATTGTTATTGTTCTACCTACTTTATTTTACTTTAATGTTCACTCATCCAACACGGTCATCACCACCTATGCCGATGACACGTGTATCCTATCAGTTAATAATGATCCATCTATTGCATCCCAAACTCTTCAATCTCAAGTCTTGAAAAATGGTGTCAAAACTGGAGCATTAAAATAAATTCCAATAAATCCCATCAAATTACCTTCACTCTTAGTCGTAAACCTATGACTTCCTGTCCTACAGTATCCTTCAATAATAGCCCTCTTATCCTTGTGGAACAAATCGGATACTTAGGACTCCACTCTAACAAACGACTCACTTGGAACTCCCATACTAGACTGAAACGACTAGAAACCGCCCGACGTTTTCGACTGCAGCACTTAGTAGACAAACGCTCTAAGCTTTCAATCAATTACAAACGACTCATATATATGACAATAATAAGACCTATTTGGACTTAAGGAATTGAGCTTTGGGGATCCACTAAACCATCGAATTCCTCTCGTATCCAATCCTTACATTCCGAAATCCTTCGTAAAATCATCAACGCTCCTTACTTTGTCACAAATAAAATCATCCATAAAGACCTTAATGTTCCATATGTTTCCAATTTGGCCCAATCCAGATACCTATCCTTCCATAACAAACTGCAGAACCATCCGAATCCTCTCGTTTCAAACCTTGCTTCCTCCTCGATCCCTGATAAGCCTCCGAGGCGTCTGAAAAGAAGATGGCCTCGGGACCTTGTAATATAAAACTTTAATTTGAGTTCTACCAATGGATAGTTTCTCTTCATGTTGTACATGTCATGTCACCAATGTCACATTTACTTGTTGTATTTTCTATGTAATACAGTTGTAAATTTCATTAAAAAAAAAATAAATAAAAAATGTTCACTCTATCTACTTCATTTTACTTTAAGTTTTTTCTATCTACATTTTTAGTCTATACATTTAACCTTTTCTAATGTAAATTCTTTATTATTCAATGTTTATAGTTTCTCATACGTATAGTTTCCTGGTTCTTTTCTTAGCCCTTATGAAGGAATGCCAGAACTCCTAGCCGAAACGTCGGAAAATATGAAAATAAATCATTATATTTATTTTTATAAATAATTATATTTATTTTTAATATTTTTATTTTGACTAATCACCCCAACCATCCTTCTCTTCAATTGACCTATTTATATTTTTAATTAATATTTTTTATGTAATAAATCTAGTTATTTTCGAAGTTTATATTTATTTGAAACCACATTATATGTAAGAAATAAGTATGATTTAAATGAGAACCAGCTTTTATTTTATGCAATATTAATTATTATTATTATTTTGAATTGATAACCATGTTGGTCTTCCCTAAGTCTTCGTTAAATTAAATATTCATTAAATTAAACGGTAGCTGTTCTGCTCTTGACATTATATTTCAATGACCTCGGGCCTTTGTTTAAAGAAAAATGGAAGCCTTGAAAAGAGATAACTTTAATACTTTTTTAAATAATCATTATTTTTAAATGATTTTTTTGTATAAGTGCCTGATAAACAATTTATAAAAGTCTTACTTATATTGTTACATCGGTATACATGTCTTTAACGGCTGTTTCTTATTCGGATTATTAATTTTTTAATTTAGAAAAGCAACAGCTTCATTCCCTTTCAAACTACTAAATTCCAAACTATTATGAAATTACAATTCCATCCGAAAATACAAAAGTGTTCAACAAAAGGTTGAAAAAAAATGTTCTTGAAAGAATTACTAACAATAAATAATACAAATAAAGGGAGTTTCTTAGTTATACTATATATTTTAGTTTGATAAAATTATAATTAATTTTGTACGAAATTGAAAGAATTAATAAAAAGGGTTGTCAAAGCTTTCATAAAATTTACTAAGTTTAATTGACGGTGAAGGAGTAGTGCTATTAAAAATCATAAAGTGAAAGTACTAGGTCACTATCTTAATTTTGATTTACTGTAATATAGCTCTCACATAAAGATTAAAACTATTAAAAATACTTTTTCTCTATTAAAGTTTATTTCTTTGAAGGCCGTAAGTTAGGAGGATAAACTATTACATTCAAAGTTATATATTAACCTTTGATAGAAGAATTTTCTAAATCGCATTGATTTTAACAATTGAATGTTCACATCATTATTTCGTTTTATTCCATTCAAGTAAAAACTTACACATAAGATAGTGATATGAATAAATAAATTATATGAATATATTTATATATATCTATATGAAATTAAAAAAAAAAACACCTCAATAACTGTTATTTTATAGATTGGAAAGGGAAATAGAACGAAAAATTGACATAGCGGTTAATTCCAGCTGACATCGAAAAAAAAAAAAAAAAAAAAAAAGGAGACAGCTTGATAGACAGGTTTCAATTAAGTCATCGTTGTCGTTCTCCGCCTATATCCAATATGCCTCGAAATATCTCCCTGTAATACATAAATTATTTACTAATATGTATATGTTGAGGATTATGTTATTAATTAATTCAATTTATTTTGAACTATTGACCTAAGTCGGTAATTACTAACTAAAGCCTTTGAAGTGCCGGCACAAGCCCTTTTCCACTATAAATCCTTTACGCCCTCTAATGAGTTTCGATTCGGAGAAAATTGAATTTTGTTGGTCCTATTAGTTTGCTCTAATACCATTAGTCGAGCATTTTGTAATAAATTATTTATCTCTTCATAATACATATTTAAATAATGGTGTGTCAACCATCACCACTTTCATACCACTGCCAAAAAAAAAAAAAAAATTATAAGATTAAGATTTGTAAATAATTTAAGATTAAGATTTGTAAATAATTTAAGCTTAAGATTAAAAATAATTTAATAGTTATTTTTCTAATGAATATTATGGATATCTCTTGCCTGATTGTAAATATTGTAATTAAATATGAATGTTTTTCTATTTATTTCTTTTACTTATAATTTATTTAATTTTGCTACAAATTTCTGTATTTTATTTAATTTTATCTCTTTTAACTTTAAGTTACATTTCTTTGGTTTATTATATTTTTTGCCTTTGTTATATAGCTGTGAATCTGTATATTTTTGTTATTATTATTATTTCTTTTTTTTTTATTTTTTATTTATTTTTTTTTATTGTATTGTATATATGGTATGGATGTGCCTCACTCAGTTACATTGCCATTAAGTGTGGCAAAATGTATTATTTCTGAATAAAAAAAAAATAAATAAAAAAATATATATATGTATATATATATATACATAAAAAAACTGTAACATTAAAAAAAACGAGGTTTTATTGATCAAACGGCACGCTTTTTTTTTTTTTCTGATTAAATTAGAATACGAATCAAGTGGAAAGCAAAGGTATATTAATAAGTTTCTAATTAAATTAATTAATGTAAAGAGAAAACCCCTTATTTCTGAGTATTTTCGTAAATGAAAAAGTTTATAAGGTCATAATAAGACAATTCACGAAGTTTGAGAATGATTTTAATATTTTTTTAAATCGGGTCTGTACGTAGATACTTAGTTTTGGTAGTGAATCTGTTCTATGGAATCGGTTTAAAAATACTTTTAAAAAGAAGAATATGAAGTTTACGAGAGTTTAGTCGTTCAAAAACCATTGGACATTCATCAACACGATCTCTTGTATTCGTAGGTAAAACTTGAATAATTAGCAAGCGACTAACTGCATTCAGAAGAGGAATTTCTACAGGAGGGGTTTAAATGGGGATAAGGAAGGAGGGGGCCGCATTGAAAGAGGGAAAGAATAGCAAATGTAAAAAAAGCAAAATCAAACAGGGATTGTCCAGTCAATAAAGGAGTTATAGACTGCGAGAGCAGGGACCTAAGCAATTCATTCAGGAACTTGTTCAGGGTGCTTAGGGTATGTATAAATCAAAAGTTCTGAGTTCTAGGTGGTGAACCGAAATGGGAAGGGCGGGAGGAAAGGTAACCATTTTTGGATTTTCGTTTATATCTCAAAAACGATGCATCGCAGAAGAAATTTTACATATAGTAAATTAAATGTTCTAAAATGGTCTAAAACTTTTTTTAAAATAAATTTTATCAGAATTTTGAACCATTTTCGAGCTACAAGCTCGGAAAAAATATGACATTTCCGAAAAAAAATCATTTTGCCTCTATTGTTTTACCAAATATCCCTTCATATCGTCTAAGATATTCTCCAGAGAAGGCAATCCATTTAAAATAACTTGTAGCCACTTAAATTCGATATTAGAATATATATATATATATATATATATATATATATATATATATATATATATATATATATATATATATATATATATTCTCAATTAACACGATTTTTTATTATTTTTATTTATTTTTTCTACTGTATTATATAACTTGATTTAAAGTGTGGCTACACATATTGTTAGACACACAATCGAAAGTTACACCTAAACGTTATTATAGCACTATAAATATACCATTTATGAGTAAAGAGTAAGAAGACAGCAAGCGATTACAGAAGAACCGCTTTTTCCGTCGATTATGTGCATTGTCCAACGAACTGTTTCAGATATTTTAAAAATTAATCACTGATTTAGAAAGATAAATTTTTTCTCCAGATTTTTTTTTAAGGCATTTTTCGTAATTGTGGTTTTTTATTTACAAACGACGCTTGATTTTAAACATTAGTTTGAATAAATTGACTTTATCAGTGTTTTATTGCCTAAATCAATTATTTTTTTATATTTCTTACTTTTTTATTTCTTTCTGGCTACTCGATTTTAATAAAATACCAAATATGCCGAAATTTAACCAAATGCTGAATCTCAGTGACTGAAGAGCTAACTCAAGTCAAAGTTTTCAATCTGCTATGTTGGACGCCATTTTGGGACAGTACGTTCACTTTTTTTTTGTGGAAGTATAGGCATTTTTTTTAAGAAACAGTAACAACAAAGAACACAACGGTATGAAATTCATAGTGATGTGGAGGAGTGTGCGGTTCCTCTACTAAAGGTGAAGATGCCATGTCCAAAGTGAATGAAAACGTGAATCCATCTAAATTTGTCAGTGTAATATTAATAAGTTACTCAAAATAGTGATATCAATGAAGTTTATAATTGTATGTATTTAATATAACCAAATAGAATAAAATTATCATGAAATTTTTACTATCTGTAAAATACAACATTAAAAGTTTCAATTAACATGATTTTTTTTCTACTTAATTTAATAATTGGATTTAAAATCTGGCCAAATATATTATTAGACACCCGAACAAAAGTTGAGGGGTCATGATAAAAACAACTTTTTCTGAAAATGACATTTTACGAAAAATAGCTGTAACTGCAGACTCGTTGAAGATTAATTTGCATATATATATATATATATATATATATATATATATATATATATATATATATATATATATATATATATATATATATATATATATATGTATATATTTTGATATGAAACTTCAGTCTCTACAACTTCTGGTAAATGGATTTCATTCTGTGGTGAATATCTTAGACGATATGAAGGAATGATTAATGAAACATGATGTAGCTCGAAAAAGATTTATAATTCTGATAAAACCTATAGAATTAAAGTATAAAGTTTAATTTAACTAAAACTTTCCCTTGCGAAGCACGGTTTTTCGATATATAAGCAAAAATCAAAAAATTGTGACCTTGTCATCTAGACGTCAGGATTTTTGATATGTTCATACCCTAAGCACCATGAACAAGTTTCTGAAGGAATTGCTTAGATCCCTGCTCACGCACGCTACACCCTATTTTTGGGCATTCATTGACTGGACAAGAAAACCGCGATAAACCATTTCTAATTTTATTTACCACCGTCTCCCTTGTTGTGTTCAGTCTAACTAATACCCTCAAATTATGTTATCATTTTCATGTATAAAATAAAACCGGTTACTGAATTATACCGATTTATGAATTATGCTCACAAGTTTTGTATAGTCGCAAAGTATAAGATGAACAAAAGAAAAAAGTTAAATTAAAAAAAAAAGGAACGATTTATTGACTACGAGATCAATGTTGTAAAATCAAGAATAAATGCTTGAATAACATATTATTTAAATTTCAGTCTGCGTTTTCTTGGAAGAAATTCCGTTGTCTTCTAGATCTAGCAAATTCATATGTGTGTTAGTAATTATAACTGCTGAAATTCTTGTAATTTAATTGATTATTCCAAAGTTTTTTTTTTATTTGGAAAACATGAATAAAATTTATAAAATCCATTAGAAGAAGAAGCACGGGTGAATATTCTTAATAATTCACTTTAAATATTTCATTTTCTGTGACCGACTCAGATTTAATATCTGAATGATATTGGAAAAAAAAAATGCCAAATCAGGCAATGAAATGGAATAAGATTTCTCTTAGTTTCTAGGCCATCAAAAAAAAAACAAAATTGAATCGTAAATCAACATATATTAAATTTTATACTCGAAAAAAATTGATTAAAACCATTATTGTTTATTGATAAGTAGTAGTAGTAAAATGTATAAAAGGTATATAATTTGTAATTGGTTGACTGTCGTGGATAATAAAGAGAAGAATAGTTGGGGTGGTCAGTCAAAAAGGAAGGCAAAAATAAATGATGATATTTATTTTTTACATATGCCGACGTTTCGACCTGAAGTTCAGGCCTTCATCAAGGCTAAGAAAATAACCAGATAACAAGGTATGAGAAACATAAGTAGTGATGGTAAAAAAAAAAAAAATATATATATATATAAAATAAAATATAATAAATAAATATAAAGTAAAATGAAATTGTTAGAATAATGACTAAGAACTAAGAGATAAATAATAATAACTGTTATAGAGTGTGGAATGATGAAGTATGCATAATCAAAAAGGGTGACATAAGTGTTACAGTTATTCTTAGCCCTGATGAAGGCCTGAACTTCAGGTCGAAACGTCGGCATATGTAAAAAATAAATATTATCATTAATTTTGCCTTCCTTTTTGACTGACCACCCCAACTATTCTTCTCTTCATTATAAAAAGTATAATTTGTGCGAATAAAAGATGTGCAGCTGACAAATACAACTTAGGCAGAATGCAGATGCATTTAATCACATTGCTTTATAAGATAAATAAATTTAGTAGCTGATATGTAAATGAAAACGTGAGCCGAATAAGTATAGTTTATCCTTTCTTTGTGTATTTTCTACAGCCACCTGTGTGAGAATTATTATTTATTCGAATTAAATGTTGAAAAAGAATGTTCAAAATCTTCATTAAATAGAACATTTAGCTGTCTGTTTTACAATGGTTGTACGAGGATGGGGCGTGTCAAGCCGGATAAGAGATATTCAGTATTGGTTTACGAAGGCTTACCATAGGATTACCATCGAAGTCCTGGTATCAAGCTTGCCTCTGCCATTGATATTTGTTTTGTTTCTTTTTGTTTTGTTTTTTTCACCGAACAGTGTCCTCCGTAGTAGATTCATGTACAAATATAACCACATATATACATTTATATAAAACTATATTACATTATAGGTATAACGTATGTATACAGGATGACCCGTAATTAGAGGGAAATATTTAAAAGGTTGATATTTGACATCAAGATCTACAAAAAAGTTTATATAAACAATTTCCCAATCTGCAGCAAATTAAAGATTTGTGTTTTTTTAAGCGAGTCTCGTTTTTAGTTGAATAGGAAGCGATAAGATAAAAAACATTTAATTTAAGTAACTTAACATTACTCCATAGTAAACTAGACCAAAGTAGAGATTGTCATTGTTAAAACTATCTGAAGAGGACTATTGAGCGTGGAAACACATCTAAGTTCCGTTTTAAAAAAAGTCATAAATTATTTGTATTTTTTTTTTATCACCCTTTAACTATACTACATTTACCCCAATTTTAAGAAAATTTCCTCTTTCAATAAGCATTTAGTCCATATTAATTGAGTTGAGGTTTATTAGGAAAATGTTTGAGATTCATCTCAAGAGTTGTAAAGAAATAATGTGATTTCCTACCCAGTCACCTCAAAGCTTTTTTTTTTATTTTTCCGTGATATGTGATGTATTGTAATAAATATGATTGCCTAAAAACACATTTTATTAATAAATATAAACAAATTAAAAATAATGATTTTTCATGTAAAACGGTTATGAATTTGTGTTTTTCTCCCAGTTTTCTGTCATAGGAATTAATGTGTATTTATAAGTGATAAACTTAATGTTTCTAGCACTAATATTTACGTTTATTGCAATCAATAGGTTTCTTTATTTAAAACGTAAATTTTAGTAAGAAACATTAACTTTGTCATTAATAAATGCGGATTAATTCATATGACAGAAATCTGAGAAAAATATTTAAAATAAATAAAATCTGTATTTAGGCGATTATTTTTATTATAATACATTTCAGATCATGGAAAGACTATTTATTTATTTATTTATCAACCCTGCCGTGCCTAGTAGGCAATACGGGTGTCTGCAATAGTAAGATGTTAGGCAGGTCAGCTCAACATCTCACTGCTGCAAATGAATCTCGTTCTTCTGCTCTTTCTTCATTTTTTCCTCTTTCTTCGTGGGTGCTTTCCTCATCCGTTTCACGCCAATGGTATAGTACCTCTTCCTCCTCTTCTTAAATTAAAATGGGCTGGCCCCACCGCGACTTTCCACCCGTACACAAAATCTTTGTAGTACGGGTAGTTTTCCGCAGTGACTAACTGAGGAAAATCGTTCTCTGTGAGAATGTAGAGACCGGTTTCCCTCAGTAACTTAGCCCTTAGTTCTTCAAAGGCGGTGCAGTCCACTATGATGTGCTCAGCAGTCTCCGGAACACCGCAGCTAGGGCATAGGGGGTTGATGTCCATCCCATGGCAATGAAGCTTTGCTCGAAAGCCCCCATGGCCTGTGAGAAATTGCGAGATCCAATAGTCTGGGACGATCCACCTTGCTTCTAAACGTGACCGGACGGTGGGGAAGTACTTCCTCAAGGTAGATCCTTTGGGGGTTATCACCCATCGCCGGTTCCATTCCTCCAATGTGTCGTCCCGTATAATGTTTTTCCATTTGCAAGGATTCTCGTCAATTCTCACCTTAAGATGTTCCGGTAGACCTGCTGAGCCGTTTTTCTTAAACATGTGCCTCATCATATCTTCTCGCAGGAGAAGGTCGAGAGGTACCCCTCCTGCTAATACCTGCACCGCCTCATGGGATACGCTTCGATACGACCTGGTGACCCGCAGCAATGCCGTTCGCTGTATTGTCGCCAACTTACTCTTCTGTCGGTGCGAGAGGTTCTGGTTCCAGGCGGGAGACGCATACCTCATGATACCCAGAATCACTCCCTTATAAATTGTTAAGGTTGCTGGGTATCTGAGGCCCCAGAAAGCGCCCCCAACCCGACTGAGACCGTTCAAAGATAGGGCCACCCTGTTTTTAAGATAGTCCAAGTGAGGGGTAACGCTGAATTTTTTCCCAAATTTTACGCCTAGATAAGTGACCACCTCACTTGGACGTATTCTCGAACCTTGAACCGTTATGTTAATAGGGTGTGCCCTGTCAGTTTTCCCTTTCATGACAATTGTATGAGTCTTTGAAGCGGCCATTGATAACTTTTTCCTCTCGCACCATTCTCCGACCAAGTTGGCGCATCGTTCCGCTTCTTGTCTTAAGCCGGCTATGCTATTGGAGGCCACCACTACTGCCAAATCGTCAACGTATCCAGTGGCAGGGAACCGCTGTTCTTCTAACACTCCCAATAACTCATCAAAAACGAGCTTCCATAAAGCTGGACCAAGTACCGATCCTTGAGGACATCCCCTCTCTATGAAAGCTTCAGTCTCATAAGAACTGCCACGAACCTTAACACGTCTATCCTGTAAGTAGCTTCTTATCAAGGCATATAAGTTACTGGGAGCATCATATTTCTGCAGCTGCTGGAGCACAAGAGGCCACCAGACGCTGTCGAAGGCGGAGGATATGTCGAATAGCATCAACATGACATACCGCTCCGTCCTCAGTTCAACGTCTTCACGTACTCTCAGCAGGGCATCAGCGGTTCCCTTCCCCTTAGTGGAGCCGTATTGCCGTGGATGACTTGCTCTGGCAAGAACTGGTGCTAGACTGGTCATGATAAGGTTCTCCAGGACCTTGCTCATCACAGGGAGGAGGCATATTGGTCTATAGGACTTGGGGAGCTGTTTATCCCTATTCCCTCCCTTGTAGAGGAGTCTCAAATCGGCGATCTTCCAGGTTTTGGGAAAGTATCCCCTCTCCAGACAATCATTATATATTCCCAAAAGTCTCTCATCAATGTAGGGAATACTACTCTTTAGGATCGCCGCATCTATAGCATCGAGTCCTGGAGCACGACCGATTTTCTGCTTATCCACAGCAATACGGAGATCATATATGTCCCATCGTGGGCACAAGTCCGTATCCGGTGGGTATGCCGTGGTGCGTCTCACGAAGTTTTCCTCATCGCTGTCTTGAGACGGATCATCCCTGGGGTACGTCCTCGCAATGAAGATTTCGGCTGCCTCCTCGAAGTTGGTTGCCTGAACGTCTCCGTGCTTGAGGGCTGCCAATGTTTGCTGCGTACTAAACTTCCCCATGGCTACCCTATAAGGAATACCCCAGGGATTCTTCGTGGACTCTTCAACAATGAACTCATCCCAGGACTTTTTCTTCTGTGAACGCACCTCGTTTCGGTACACCCGGGCCTTGGACTTGTACTGATCACGGAGTGTAGAGCGCCTCTCGTCGCAACTACACCTCTGATACAACCGCCGTGCCTTGTAGAGCTCTCTCTTAAGGTTTGTTAAGGCCGGCGTCCACCATGGAACAGGTCGAGCTTTCGCCTTCCGGTGCTGAAGGGATTCCTCAGCGGCATCACAGACAATATTAGTGATCCTAGACACCCTGTAATCCAGGTCATTAGTCTGTTCTATTTCCGCTTCATCCCATTCATCATCTACCAATTTTCCCTCCAGCGTCGACCGGAAGGCATTCCAATCTGCCCTTCGGGTTAGATAACCCTTGGCAGTACCGTGGGAACTTTCTGAATTTTCCACCAGCCTGAAGGATATCGCTTGGTGGTCGGAACTCGTCTCAGATCGGAGGGTCCAATCAACGATGCGATTGGCTATTAATGGCGTTGCAAGTGTAACGTCAATCCAACTCTGCCCCCTAGCGCTAGAGAACGTAGGGGTAGCAGAGGGATTGTTTAATACTACTAACTGGTTCCGCGAAATAAATTCGCCTAGCTTTGCGCCTCTTCTATTCGTTTGATTGGATCCCCAGACCGTGTTCCAGGAGTTGGTATCTGAGCATATGATCACATTTCTGGTGGTAGCCGTGATCATCTCCATAGCGGATATGTCTTCGTCAATATCGTTGCTATCAGGTAGGTAGGCTGATACTAACGTAAAAGCTACATTACCCCACTTGAAATAGCAAGCGACGGAATCCGCCATAGTATGTTGCCTCAGATCCATCACATCGAGGTTTGGGTTATTAACCACTATAGCAGCCCTGGGCCTCCTCTCTCCACTGCTCAAGGCGATAACCCTCGATGTAAGGCCAAACCCCGTGACTATGTTCCCACGGCAGCTCGGTTCTTGGACCGCCATTATGTCGTATCGTTGGGAGAGAACACGAAGTTCATCTGCCACAATGTGTCGGCGGCCCATGTTGAGCTGGAAGATGGTAAGCTTACTCATAGAAGGTTCTTTTAGCTACCTCTTTGGCCCATTGTAGATGCACAGGGCATTCCCTGCTACCCGCCTTGTGTTTTCTTTGAACAACGGGAGCATTTGCCCTCGCACAATTTATGCAGGTTGGGCTAGCCTGTTCTCTTTTCTTTGGACACTCTTTAATTACATGGCCACTAGCTGAACACCAAATGCAGACTACTGCATCTACTGTGCACGTGGCCTTGGTGTGACCGTAGCCCTGACATCTACTGCATCGAGGAGCATCGACGTAATCTTTAAAGGTTATGGTCCACCATCCTCCGTCTAGGCTTCCTATTTCGAGAAGCAAGAACCTGACTGTTGGATGCACCTCTAGTACCCAATTTTTAGTAAACCCGTTTCTGGCCACTGAAGAGAATAGTGGCCGCAGGTCATCCATGATCAGCGGAGTGGGGCCCGACTTCTCGGGTAATCGTTCCCATAAAAATCTTGCCAACTCAGCTGAATTCCATGTGTGAGGAACACCCCTTATTTCCAGCCTGGGTTTTTTCTTCAGAGCTAACTTGGCTTGCAGGCCATGGTCCCGCAATCCCTGCCATCCAATCACTTTCGTGGCATCATTGATGTCGTCCATACGAACCAAGACAGAACCTGCCTTGGTCGCACGGACTATTGCAGCATTTACACCTATTTCTTTTGGTGACGGTAGCCCATTTATAATATCAACAGGACTCTTTCCAGTCCCACTTATGGTGATGTAAGTTGGTCTCAGAGTCTGAGTGGGTTTCTTTGGCAGTGATTTTACAATCTCTGCCATACTTTTAGGTTTCTTCTCATTTGATTTCGGTTCCTTCGAGCTATCATCTTCACTTTTAGCAGCTGCTTTTGCTTTTCTCTTATTTCGTTTACTCACCACTGTCTCGAAAGGCCTTGTGTTTGCCAAAGACAAAGCTTGGTCAATATCTCCTCTTGGCATTTGTTGCTCTACCTCTCTGGAGCTCTCTCCAATAGGTTCACTAGCTGTAGATTGCAGCTCTCTAGAGGACCCAGGATAAATGTGCTTAAGCTGAGATATATTACTCGTAGCCGAAAGAGCCTCAATTACTTTCGGCACAGAGGCCTCAATTATAATTTGTGTAAGCATATCACGTACCTTCTGTGACAGAAGTGTCTCGTTAATCGCCTTTTCTACAAAAGATGAAACACTTCCATCTTTTCTTCCGTCTTCAAGGGTTTCTATCATATCAACAAGACATTGTATTTTGTTGCTAATATGATTACGAATTGACCCAACGGATTTTTTATCGTTCCGCTTTAAATAAGCCCGGAGACTCTCCTGGATTCGTCTAGCATCACTAACTAGCGTATTTGCTTTGCCATCTTTTGCATTTTTACTAACGTCAGGAGAACCATTTCGAGCTCTTTTAGCAGTACGGGTAAGGTTGGTAGGAGATTCCGAATCTTCCATCTCACTGGTTTAATAAACAATACAACGGTAATAGTCTTATTAAAGTAGAAAATTTCACTAACCTGTATAACCTTCCACTATAATTACGTTTTCGTTTCAAAATGTCTTTGTGCGTCTAAAGGAAACTTTTATATAGCAGTACTTACCTTATAACTAGCAAGCACCGCAAGGCAAATCAAGACTAAGTCGCTTTGCACTATACAACACAAGTTCAACCTAACCTACAAAGTTCAAGTCTATTTACACTTTAAAATAAAAACACAAAAACTAAAAATGTACATAAAAACAACAAAACGAACGAAACTAAGGCATAATGAACAAGAACGAAAAACATGAAACAATAATAAACACAAAAGAAAGCTGGTAAATAACAATCTCACATACACTGGTTAATACACTTGGTACTATATCCAATATATATCAAAATATCTGTACGATCATGGAAAGACAAGAAATAAAAGATTTCCAACAGTTAATTGTAGTAATTTTTGCACGGATACTTTTATGATAAAAAATCACATCATTTCTTTACGCAGCCTGAGGTGAATCTTAAGTTTTTGTCTAATAAACCTCAATTTAATTAATACAAACTTAAGCATTATTAAACATGGTAGTTTTCTTGAAGTGGGGTAACTGTGGTATAGTTGTATGATGATAAAAAAAATAACAATAATTTTTTATTTTTTTAAAAAGAGAACTTAGCCAAGTTTAGCCGCTCAAATGTCCTCTTTAAATGGTTTTAACAATGACGAACTCTCTTTTCAACTACAGTAAATTTTGTATAGTCCACTGTGAAATAATTGTTAATTACTTAAATTAAATATTTCTTTTGTTATCGCTTCCTATTCAACAAAAAACACGAATCTCTTGAAAAATTACAAATCTTGGATTTCCTACTTTAGAAAAGTAAATGCAATATTCTTTAATGAGAAAGAAATGATTGAGCTTACCAAAAATAATGGACCATATCTTTGTTAAGAACAGTCCCATTTTTTTTTCTTTTTTGTTTTGTAGGTAATTTAGTAATCTTTAAAAATAAAAACTGCATACTTTTTGAGTTATTCGCAAATAAAGATTCTTTTCGCTCATAACGAGTTTTCCTTAAATTAGGGGGGATGTGACTATTTATCCCACCTGAAGGAGAAAAATATTTTTAAAATGAGGGCTCAATATTTGGATTTGATGAATAATTGACGAAGTAATGACATTGCGACAAAAAATAACCTTTTAGAAATAATGTATAAGACATAAAACGTGTATTTTGATTACTATTAATTCCCTTTACTGACTTGCGTGATAATAGCCTCAGTACGAACTATGTTTAAAACTACTACTACTGTTACTATAAGTCTATACTTTTAAAAAGAAATGTTTTTGATTCAGCTATATATTTTAATAATAAATATAATTTTTGAGGGAAAAAAAGTGAGAAAGAAATTATTTCATAAAGTGATCGATTCATTTTTTTTTTTTTTTTTTGTTTAGCCCAGAAAACTTTTATTTATTTTATTTAACATTTACTCTATTTCTTTAACTTTATTTATTGAATAATAATAAAATTAGCCACTGTTGAAGGACTATAAGTATTAAGGCAAAAAGTTCTCATTCATGCAATATATACAAATAAGAGATAAATAACTATAAATATAAAAAGTAAATAAGCAATACTGACAAAAAAGTAAAGAAAAAATAAACAAATAAAATAAAATAAAAACTTTTAAACGCATTCATACGTACATACAATATATACATTCGCCCAAGAATCTCCGAGCCAGGCTTTTTATCCCACATGTGGAAGAAAAAGCAAGATTCCAGGAGATCCCAGTGCCACTTTTCCACCCGCATCACTAGTATTATAAGCCAGTAGAGACTGAAAGAGGGCACTAGAGAATATTTAACATTAGCAATTCTAGTTGCTCATCGGATTTCTATCGTACTTGGGCATTATTTAAATAAAATATTATTCAACAATGAATCATGATTTTTTTTTTTGGCCATGTTTTAATTATTCCGTTTAATTATGATTCTTTACTTATAAATTATTAGACACGTTGTTTTATTTTTGAATATTTTACCGCCTCTTCTCCTTCACCCATCCTTCCTACGTAGATAAAAATAAGCAGGTCACAGCGTTGCCAAGACATACCAGGAAGGCTTTTATCATTTATAGAAACGTGCTTAGCATCTTGGGGGAGGGAGGAAGAAGGGGAGGGAGTACCATTTCCAGCTTCATGACTTCGGAAGGACATTAACCCCTTTGACCTTCTATTGGTGTTACAGAAACTGCTGAGCACGTCTTCATGACCTGCACCACGTACCTGGCAATAAGGGCTAAACTATCCCATCTACCTTTCAATGAAGGAAACCTCCAACCAGATTTAATAAAAAAAGAAAATAGAGAAGCATTAGGATAGAATGAGAACATGTAAGATAAATAATAGCAAATAATTACAATAATAAGGTTAAGAATAATTATCGGAATACGTAGCATATGGTGCATTTTACAAAATCCGCATTATATTCTATAGATTATAAATATCTCTAAAATTATACAATATAGATTCAAGGTAGGGTGAAAATACATTTTTCGGATTTAAATTGATATTTTGTCATTATTATAGTACAGATTTTCGTATGGATGAACAAAGACATATTTAATTGTAGCTAACTATTACCGGAGATCCTTCTTTGAAATTATTATATTCTTAACATATAAATCAAAATAAATGTTTTAATTCATTTATTAACTCAACTAAAAACTTTATATACTGACTAATAAAAACATATGTTCGTTTTAAAACAATATGATTTAGAAAATTAAATTACATCTGAAAATATGAACTATATTACACTTCATTAAAACACCCAAAATATCAAATTTAGATTATGCTACAGAAATTATATTAGGTGTCGGTTTTCTCAGAACTTTATTCTAAATGTCCTTTATTGAGACAGATTGTTATATTTATCAATAAACAAATAATCCAGTAAAATATAAAAATACACTTAATAATTGGAATTAACAGGAATAAATATAAAGAATGTAATGGCTTTAAAATGTTGAAAGCATTTATCATATAGAATGGAAGGTTAGGTTAATACATTGTTTTATGATGTTATACCATTCGAGGTTGTATTCAAACAGTTAATTTAAACTGTTTTCTTTGGTCGACTACATGTTACTGGCATGGCACTTGCTGCCGTTACATGCTATTCTTATTAATTTTAAATTACTATTTGATCTGAGTAAAAAAAAAACCTTTATGATTGTGTTCATTTCTTTTGAAGTTCAACCATCTCGTCGTGGTCTCAGTTTCCATCTTAAAGATTAAAGTTTCGTAAAATTCAGTAATATTTATATATTTAAGCTTAAATTATATTTTTTCTGACTGGTGAAAAATATTAGTTTCGTTAACACCGAACAAACAAAAAATTGATTTTTCTAATGGATTGTTCTAGCCATTTTACGACTTAAAACACACTTATTAAATATATATATATATATATAAGTAAATAAGTGGTATATCCTCTTTTCTGGCTCCTACGAACTAGGGACAGACTGTAGAAGGTTTACTTGTGTTTTTGTTTTGCTTTTGTTGTTCCGCTGGAATACTTTGTAAGATAAGAATTTGTTTTAATTTTATTTTTATTTTTACTACTATTACTATTATAGGAACCCTAAAGTAAGGTTATTGTTTTTTTTGGTTTGTTTGTCTGATACTATGTTGGTAAATGTCGCCCTGCATGAGTTTATGAGGAATGTTCATAAACTGGCGGAAGGGAGTTATGGTTAGAGCTAAGACTGTATAATAGTTAATCCTATCCATTAGTTGTAAACAAGACATAATACTATATATATAGCATTACTGGGAAAATAAAGTCAGTCTTTATCAAGCAACCGAGTGAGTCATTTCCTATCCTTTCTTTCTTTTTTTTATTATTTCCTGTTCGGACAGTCGTAGTGGTGCTGAAACCCGGGACCTTTAGATTTAATCGAGGAGAAATTTTTTTTTTCTTTCTGCCTCTCTTTTTCTTCACGTCACGAGAATAAACAGAAAGGCTGCCGAACGGAATAGGACAACCGCCATTACCGACTACACCACAGGTAGCACAGCCGACTGCGCCACCGGCTGCAACGTTGGCTCCCCCGCCGCCGTTTCCTCCGCTGTCAGAAGCGTCAGCGACGGATTTTCCTCCGCTACCTAAAGAAACATTAGCATCAGCACATGCGACTACGTTGGAATGGCTGAAGGTGAGAACGGCGACATCGCAGGACTTTAGGAGAGCGATATCCGATTTGGAAAGATTTGACGGAGTAGTTAAGTTGAATCACTTCCTAAAGGGAGGCGATCGGGTGATATCGCGTATACTGGCTAAGGAAGGGGAAAATTTAATGGACCCGATGGATGCTAACGCGTTGAGGGCAGTTTTGGTATGCCGGGTTAAGATTAGCGTGGTGAACATGATTCAGGCGGATGAAGACAACCCATGGAACATTGTGAAGAATAGGCTGAAGAAGGCATTCGGAGGAGGCCGATGGGCTTCAGAAGAGGACATCCTGCAGATGTTTCCGGAAAAGAAACAGCCTTATCAGACCAACGGACCATATGCCGCAAACCTGTTGGCACGGTTTAATAGTATAACCGAGAAGACGAGGGAAGTAGCTGACGCGGCTGAAACAGGAACCAGGATGGCGTTCTTGTCAACCATACTTAAAGTTCAGCTGGGAAAAAAGGAAAATAAAATAAAGAAGGTTAGACTCCCTAGGGTTTTGTGGAGTGCGCCCATGATATGATCGGTGCATGCGCCCTGGATGAAGAAGCAGCTCGTGGGGACGAGGAGAATGAGAATGGGTGGAACAGAGTGTCGTATTGGAGAGCAGAAACTAGGAGGTTCAAAGTGAGGCAGGAGGGGTGGAGGAAAAGAGGAGGACAAGTTAGTACAAGAGAAAGGACGGCAATGAGAGAGAAAAAGCCAGGCAAAGAAAGAAGGAAATGGACAAAGGACGACAGGAGATGCCATGGGTGCGGAAAGATAGGTCACCCAGTGGCGAATTGTCCGCGAACCCGATGTTTCGAATGCGGAAATGAAGGACACATCGCGAGACAATGTCCGTATATGAGTAGACGCGGAGACATGGGGTGAGATCAGCCAATGGAAGTGAACGCACAGAGATTGTGGAGAAAGAGAGGAGCAGCATCGGAGTCAGACGATTCATCGGGAACATCTGGAATCGAAGAAGAGGAGACGGTAGAAAAAGGGGCTCGAGGAGGCAGAATCAGCAATAGAAGCGGAGAAGGAGGAGCAGTTGCAGAAAGGAGAGGAAGAACGGACGAATGAGGAGAGGGGCAGAGGTGCGGCAACCACGCGGTAATAAATAATATTGGAGGTGAGTGCGTTGGTTTGCCAATTATAAGTGTTGTAGAGAGGGGAAAGTGTTTGGTGGATACGGGAAGTTCTAGTACAGTACTATGTAGACAGATGTTGGAGGGGTTTTAAATGGGTCACAATGATAGACCTCTTCAGTAGAGTAGCGATGGTACATCTGGTACATCTGGTACAGAATAAGTCGTCGGAGACTCTTGTGGGAGCTCTCCAAACGTGGGCTCAGTTCTACGGAGTGCCGGATCGCATAACGTCGGACGGAAGGAGGGAGTTCGACAGCATTACCATACCAGAGGAAGCTAAGCGATTGGGTATAGTTTGGCACTTCAAAACACCGGACATCCAAAGAGCAGGGGAAGTATCGAGAGGTTTCATAGCACCCTAAGCGATCATCTACGCATTTACCAAGGTGAACAGGGATTAGCAGTGGCAGCCTATAATCATTCGATCCACTCAGTTACGGGGTTTTCTCCGGTCGAGGTACAGTTCGGGGTAAATATACGGCGACGAGGCTGGAAGGAAACGGTCACGAGCGTAGAACAAGTTCAGCAGATAATATGTAATAGAACGGAGATAAGGAAAGTTTGGGAAAAAGCGAAAGGGAAGAGAGAGAGAGAGAAACGGAAAAGGGTGGTCAATTTGAACGTCAGAGATAGAATGGGGGAATTGAAAATAGGGACAATAGTCTATCGTAGGGTGGGATCTAATAGGGGGAAGGAACTGGTACGCTACGAAGGACCATTCAAAGTAATTATACTTCGTGATCACAATATTTGTACGATCCAGAGTCTGAACGATCCCAGAAAACGGAGGACCGTTCACATAGAACAACTGAAACTCCCAATAGAGGCGGAGTCACCAAAGTAAATAAGTGGTATATCCTCTTTTCTGGCTCCTACGAACTAGGGACAGACTGTAGAAGGTTTACTTGTGTTTTTGTTTTGCTTTTGTTGTTCCGCTGGAATACTTTGTAAGATAAGAATTTGTTTTAATTTTATTTTTATTTTTACTACTATTACTATTATAGGAACCCTAAAGTAAGGTTATTGTTTTTTTTGGTTTGTTTGTCTGATGTTATGTTGGTAAATGTTGCCATGCATGAGTTTATGAGGAATGTTCATAAACTGGCGGAAGGGAGTTATGGTTAGAGGTAAGACTGTATAATAGTTAATCCTATCCATTAGTTGTAAACAAGACATAATACTATATATATATAGCATTACTGGGAAAATAAAGTCAGTCTTTATCAAGCAACCGAGTGTGTCATTTCGTATCATTTCTTTCTTTTTTTTATTATTTCCTGTTCGGACAGTCGTAAGTTATATATATATATATATATATATATATATATATATATATATATATATATATATATATATATAAAGAGAAGAATAGTTGGGTGCTCAGTCAAAAAGGAAGGCAAAAATAAATTATAATATTTATTTTTTACATCTGCCGACGTTTCGACCTGAAGTTCAGGCCATCATCAGGGCTAAGAAAATAACCAGATAACAAGGTATGAGAAACTTAAGTAATGATGGTAAAAAAGATAATAACAAAAAAAAGATGAGAAAATAAAATAGATTAGATCTAGATAAAATAGATCTAGATAAAATAAAAATAAAATAGATAGATATAAAGTAAAATAAAATTGTTAGAATAATGACTAAGAACTAAGAGATAAATGATACAGACTGTTACATAGTGTGGAATGATGAAGTAGGTATAATCAAAAAGGGGGTGACAAAAGTGTTACATTGGGAATCTTAGAATAAAATGTAAAAACATAAAAAAGAAATATAAAGTTATATAAGAAATGAGAATAAAATAAATAGTAAAATGAAAACATTGAGAATGCAGTAGTTTGATAGAAAATTGAGATGTTGTAAAGTCTATCAAGATGTACAGACAATGTATAATATAATAGAGAGTTAACAACAGAGAAAAGGAATGAAAGGAAGGAGGGAAGAAATTGAGAAAGCTGAAATAATGAAAGAAAAAAAAATAAAAGAAGTAGTACCTTTCTCTTAAAATGTCAAAGTGAGAATGAAGTCGTTACAAAGAAGGTGGAGAGAGTAGGGATGTGGAGGTGGCGTCATCTGTAACGGTTATCGGACGAAGCTAGAACTAGAAGAATGCTAGAAGCCTAGATAGTTACGAGAGATATATTATGTAGAAAAATTATGGAATATTGAACGAAAGTTAATAGAAAGTGAAAGTGAATATATCTATATATATATATGTGTATATATATATATATATATATATATATATATATATATATATATATATATATATATATACACATATATATGTATATATATACGGGAGTTGTCAGCAAAAAGGAAAGGAATATAACTATGGATGTTTTAATAAATTCAGAATTTGGCTATAGGTTAGAGAAAAGTTGTTTTTGTCAGTCTTAAGATTCACTGTCTTTGGTTGAAGCTGGATGTGGAGGGTTTCAGAAATGAGTCGTTTGTCATGGTTGAGAACCGTGGCAAGGATGGATGTTTTGTCGAAGTCAAATGAATGATTGAGGGAGAGAGAATGTTCGGATAATTTGGAAGCGGTGAAATTACGAGAGGATACAGAATATTTATGTTGGGTTATGCGGTCTTTTAGGAGATTTTTGGTTTCACCAATATAGGATGAAAAACAATTGGGGGTAGAACATGGAATACGGTAAACGATATGAGAGCGGTGTGAGAGAGGAAGAGGATCTTTTAGGGATGTGTATAATTTCGAGAGAGTGTTGTGAGATTTGAATGCAAGTCGTAAGTTAGGGTTAGTGGATCGTAAAACTTTGTTGATGTTGTCTGAAAGGTTAGGAATATAAGGTAGAGATCTGTATATAGGGGCTGAAATGGGTTGTGGAGAATTAGAGAAAGTTGAGATTAAGGAAGAGCGATTATTGTGGTCCGTTATAAGTTTGTTAATGACATGGAGAGGAAAATTATTGTTTGACAGGATCTGTTTTATGCGTTTGGTATTGGTAACATGAAATTGGGGATCAGAGAGGGAGAGACTACGGTGGATGAGGTTTTTCGCAACGTTAATTTTTTGGTGGTAGGGATGTTTGGAATGGAAATTTAGGAGTCTGCCAGTGTAAGTTGGTTTGGTGTACCAGTCTGTGGATATGGTGTTATTGGGATTTTTAATGATTAGAAGGTCGAGAAAAGGGAGAGAATTATTGAGTTCGCGTTGTACTGTAAAATTGAGGCGGGGGTGGTAAGAGTTAAAATGTGATAGAATATCAGGAATTTTGTTTGGATTGATGATTAGGAGGAGGTCGTCTACGTATTTCCGAATAAAGATGATGTCGTCAGGATAAAGAGGGATAATGGTGTCTAGAAGATCATTGAGAACGATGTTCGAGATGTCGGGAGCGAGGGGGTTACCCATCGCTAGTCCAGAGATTTGGTTAAAAAATTGTCCTTGGAAAGTGAGGTAGCCTGATTTACAGCATAGATGAAGGGATTCGAGATATGAGGAGCGGTTAAGTGAGGTGTGAGGTTCAATGATGGTCCAATTGTCGTCTATTATAGTAAGTGCCTTGTCTATGGGTATGTTCGTAAATAAACTTTCAACATCGAAGGAGCAGAGAATAAAATTGTCTGGAATGGTAAAGGAGAGTAGCTGTTCACGGAGATGGAATGAGTTTTGTATATCATAAGGGTTGTTGTGGCTGAAGATTTGTAGGGAAGGTAGTAAGAATTTGCTAAGTTTAACAGAAGGAGAGTTTACATTTTATTCTAAGATTCCCAATGTAACACTTTTGTCACCCCCTTTTTGATTATACCTACTTCATCATTCCACACTATGTAACAGTCTGTATCATTTATCTCTTAGTTCTTAGTCATTATTCTAACAATTTTATTTTACTTTATATCTATCTATTTTATTTTTATTTTATCTAGATCTATTTTATCTAGATCTAATCTATTTTATTTTCTCATCTTTTTTTTTGTTATTATCTTTTTTACCATCATTACTTAAGTTTCTCATACCTTGTTATCTGGTTATTTTCTTAGCCCTGATGATGGCCTGAACTTCAGGTCGAAACGTCGGCAGATGTAAAAAATAAATATTATAATTTATTTTTGCCTTCCTTTTTGACTGAGCACCCAACTATTCTTCTCTTCATTATCCACGACAGTCAACCAATTACCAATTATATATATATATATATATATATATATATATATATATATATATATATATATATATATATATATATATATATATATATATATATATATATATATATATATATATACGTTTTCAGTACATTCTGTGAAAATTATAGACTTTGAAATCTTTATATAAATAGGCGAACACAAAACGATTCTTTTACTCCTCTATTATTCAACCGATTTTCTTCCTTCTTTTTTTTTTAATAGATATTGACGAGCTTTAGTGTTATCAATAAATAAAAATATTAAATAGTATGTAAATAAAATTATAAATGGTAGTTTGTTTAAAACGGCTAATCTCCGAAAGTTCTTCACCGATTTCTTTTAAATTTTAAATAGCTGCATTTGCTGTGACCATAATCAAATCGCAGGGTCAAAATTTTGGAAAAATGTGTGTATTATTGCGACGTCTATTAATTTCGCATGGACAATAATATATGGCAACAAGTAAAGCACGTTCATTTAAAATATTGAAATTCATATTTTCAATGGCAATGGGCAAGGCTAAGCGTTAAGCAATAACGGAATATTCAAAAAGAACATTGTTTACAGAGAAGTTTAGAATAAAAATGGATTTTAAGTGAAATGCAATTGCTAATCTAAATTAATTTTTTACTTGCTTAATCTTTACATTAATTTATTGTGATAATAACACACATAAATTAAAATGGAAATTAAATATTTGTAATTTGTTTATTTTATTACTTATAAATAATTTTAAGTAGTTTTTGAGATCGATTTTTTATTGAAATTGAAATTTTGTTCATATTAATAAAGAAGGCTTATATTATTATATTAATAATAAAGAGGATAAAAATCACGGATAAAGATTGCTTGGATAGAGAGCTTTTTAGGCTTTTCAGAAAAACTGAAAGGGGTTGGGGTTCTTGTAGGTGGGAGGGAGAGACGAGGGAGAAAATAGACTAAGGGAGAACGAGAGGAACAGTTCAGGAGGATTAGGGAGTATTGGAGTAAGAGGAAGGCTGAGGGAGTAAAGAGGAAACGGAAATGATATTCGCGTGGTCCTTGCTGGCCGGTTCGTGGAAAAAAATGAGGATTTTTGAATCGTGATTTACTATTTATTTGTTTCATTTATTTTTTGTTTAATTATATGTTTTCCTCAAATTTTTAATGACTATGGTCGCATTTCGACCACTGGGCGAACAATAGTATAAATAATTAGATAAAAATGTCACATTCTTTACCAGCCCCTAATTTCCTCTTGAATTTTAGTTCTTTATCAACCACGGATATTTCTTTACGTATTAAAACTATCAACGAAATCATCACCGTTTTAGATATTAACATGTATAACATAAGACATATTATTTTCTCTATATTTATTTTGAGCATATATATATATATATTTCCCGGCTTGTTTGCAACCTTAAAATTTTGTATTACTAAATATATTTAAAACAAATTTTTTATTAAATCTGCATGATTCAGACCATGTTATTATACTATATATTTTTCAACTTTGTGTTCCTGAGACCGATAGTGGGCTCCTGCATCGGCCCAATTATTTATTAGTGCGGTATTGGCTTTGTCAATGGCCGATAGAACTGATTTAGTGCCAGGTGGAACTGATATAGAGGCAGTGACCCCAGAGCGCAGTTCCTCGCCGACAGGTGATAACGGATATCGGCTATCAGGGCCTCCTACCGATATTGCATTTATATCTGATATTGCTAATGGGTCCTCTGTGTACCATGCACTCCTCCTTTAACTCCTAATACTGCTTGTTAGATAACAAAATCATCAGGATACCATTATTTTTACATAGGTATCACAACACTTCAACTGATTGTTTATTACGAAAAAACAAAACAAAAAAAAACCTCAATCCGAAATTTCATGAGTTACTTTAACTTTTATATAGTTCGTCTGAAGTCCAAGGAATCTAATCTATGCCTACCCTTTTTTTTTTTTTACTTTGCATTTTGTTTATTTTTCTGTTTATATGTACTTAATATACTTTTTATAGGTCTTTCATAACTGCTGGTGTTAAAATTTTGTTAACTTCTTTCAAATTAAAAAAAAAAAAAAATGAAGACTGTAAGACAACAATATTGAGCAATGTATATACTAATGATTTAGTATGACTATCATATGGTTACTCATGAATAATTTTTATAAGACATAACCGATTTTAAGGTCTAATGTCCAATAGCTTCCTTTATGAGAACCGACCATTGACTTGAAAAATAGAGCTTACATGGAAGGAAAACGTGGCCAAGTATAAGAACGGAGTTTATTTATTCCCTACCTTGCACATATGAAATACGGGTTTGATAGGAGTGACATGCTATAACAACTGCTATAACTCATACAATTATTCTAGTTTTTTTACAAAATTTCACGAGTAACCTCGTCCATTCAAAATGCAAACAATCGAATATTAAAAGTTTTCATTCCTGCACTCTAGCAATTGCAATTGTAATTAAATATTTTTAAAGAGAGAATACAAAATCTTCAAAAAATCATAAACTCACATATTAGTGTGGAAATTAAAGTTGTCTCGTTGTTTGATCTGAATTGATAATATTAGAGTGGTGATTTTCAGATCCAATAGTTAGCATTTGTATCGACGAGATCTTCATTGTTGATTTCCTGTTGTTGATTCGACGTTCTTAGTTTCTAACATCGCCTCCATTATCTGTTAGTCTTCCTGATGCTGGACCTCAGCGCCCTAGATGGAAGTTCGACAGGTTTCAAACCGTAAACAAAATCATAGTAGAACGGTTAGTTATTTGCGGCCATAAGTTGGGACAGCTATATTTTCGTTAGGATGTAAAGTTCGGTTTTTCCCAACTTCTTGGTTTTAAGTGCCTCATAGGCGGTAAAGGTAATGATGACCTGTTCGGCAGTCTCTGGTACACCACATGTGAGACAGAACGAATCGATATCCTGACTGTTTATCTGGAGCTTGAAACTGAAACCACCATGCTCACCAAGTATCTGTGATACCCAGTAGTCCGGAAGAACCTGTGTTGCAGCTGTGCGCCTTCGGTGTGAAAATTTCGAGGTTGTCACCCACCGCAGGTTGCTTTCATCAAGTGTATTCTCCCAGGTAATCTTAGATTCTTGAAATTCTAATTAACCATAGCCTGAATATTTTCTGTTAAAACCACCGAGCTTTCTCTCCTTATTTTAAATTTGAAATCATCTTCCTGTAGGAGTAATTCCTGAAATACCTCTACTGCTAAGAATTGAACCGGCTCATGAGACAGAATGTACTCCCTGGTGAACCGCAGCAGATCTGTCCGATGAAATGTCGCCAGCCTGCTCTTCAGCCGGTGTGAGAGATTTTGGTACCAGACCGGGAACTTTTTGAAAACCTTAAAGCAAAGTGATCATTGAAGATAACAGTGGAACTGATGGTGCCGGCATTAACTAAATAGAGACGTTCCAATGGATGGACGTCACTATCTCAATCCACCGATAAACAGGACAAATCATAATATCATAAAGTGGGCACCTTAATAAATTAGGATTCTGGATATTAGTAAATAAATTGTGTAGGTGTATATAGGAGAGTAAATTAAGCAGGACAATAGCTTTACGGCGAGTAGAAATTCACAGGTCAATACCAAAAAAAGTTCTACACCACTACACAATCACGGGAATAGGAGAGGTGTGTATTCCGCTATTGAGCATTGATGGACTATTGCACTTCATGGTTCTTTATAGGATAATCTTGGGGATTTCCAAAACATTCTTATATACTTGGTAAGGATGTAGATCAATTGTGATCTAAATATATTGTTAAGAAGACTGCACAGCCCTGCGTCAAAGCAAATGCAGTGTTCAATGTAAATGCAGCACAAAAATATGCAAATAACGGAAATATTTCTCCTCAACAACGAAGATTTCCTTCTACTAGCAATTATATAAATCTTAACACAATTCAAGGGATATGTTCATATGTGGAATATGGTGGTGAGGTCAGGTCAGATCAGGTCAGATTAGGTCACTACATGAAGTAGATAGAGGGATAGAGCCATACCGAGAGGACCATGGAATGGTGTAAGACAAAATGCCGCAAGATCATTTAAGAACGATAATACAGTAAGTATATTAAAAAATATATTTAGTTTTTTGTATTTCCAAATGCCAAGAAAGGTTAAATTCTTACTCGTTTTAATTATTTCAATTACATTGTTGAAAGTTATCTAGTATAGTTCCCTGGATCTACAGGAATATAACAATTACATATAATATAATGATCTTTGTTTGTTTGTTTGTTTCGATGTCTAGGCGCAAAACATCTAGGTCATCAGCGCTCGATCAACTAAATAGTCAATATAATCAACTATAGCCTATATATAATATAACATAATCAACTACTTTTATATTGGGTGATTGGTACAAAAAATACAAATAATTAAATAAAAAAAGGATGGACAGAATTAATGGAATAAAATAAATAAATAAAGATGATAATAAACACTTGAAGAAATTTTTTTTTTATATTTGGGTTTTATACAACTTAAGGAGTCATATCCCCAACACCCAAAAGCCACTGCTCCCTGTCCATCCAATCTCCTTCACGAAGCCCTCTGGCTGTCATGCTTTCCTCCACGTCCTCTGTCCATTTCTTCTTTGGCCTTCCACGCTTCCTTCTTTCAGGTATATAGTTATAAATTTTCTTTGGCCAGCGGTTATCATCCATCCGCATTAACTGGCCATACCACTTTAGCCGTTTGGTCCCGATCAGGTGAAGGATGTTCTTTTGACATCCGACCTTGTCTCTAATAGCTGCGTTTGGGATCCGCTCGATTCTGGATATGCCACAGCTTCTTCTCCAGAAATCCATTTCCATGGAAAGCAACTTATTTTCCGACTTTTTTGTTAGTGTCCAGACTTCTGATCCGTAAGTGGCTACGCTTTCTACAAAGGAATGGTGTATCTTCTTTTTAGTTTCTAATCTTATTTCTTTACTCCATAGGGTTGAATTTATCGAACTTATTATTCTTTTCCCATTATTTATTTTATGTTCGATATCAACCTCACTACCACCCTTTGAAGATAACCAGTATCCGAGGTTGACATTTAGCGTCCAGTCATCAATTTCAAGGGGCAAATTTGGAGCGTTGAAAACCATATACTCTGTTTTACTTTCACTGATTTTCAGAACCCATCTGGAATACGTGTCTAGCAACTTCTTCATCATATAGCTAACATCATTCGGATCCGATGCGATTATGACTTGATCATCGGCATACTGCAAATTGTAGATGACATCATTCCCGATTTGAACACCCATTCCACAGCACGATCTTTTCCAGTTTTTAAGGGCTTGTTCTATGTAAATGAACCTCTTTTTTTTATTGTCTTTAATTAGCTAGGTGCGCCGTTCTCCCACCGTCTTTGCCATTCTTGAGATATGGATTCTCTTAGAGGTCGTGCAAGTTCAGATGTTGTCAAATAAGCTTTACCGCGGCCAGTAAGAGCTTCTTTTGCTGCTCTATCAGCCATTTCACTTTCTTTAACGCCTATATAGCCAGGGGACCAGACAAAATGTGCCGTTGGTCCAGCTCCAGGAAGCATTTTTATATGACATAGAGGCTCTAGACTTTCTATTTTTATAAGACTTTTTATTTTCATAAGACTTTCTAAAGGCTCCAGTAGCAAGACGTATTCCAGTGTGGTGCACGAAGTCAGGATTGGCTAGGGCATTTTTCCGCGCAGAACCGTAGACAACTACCATAATCTATTTTTGCACAAATCATAGTATAATTTAATCATGTTAGTTCTGTCTGCTCTCCAGTTAGTTCCACTATAATAATAAATAATCGACTATAATAATATTTAATAAGCATTGTTGAATTGGTATATTCATATAATGGTCTATCCCACATTTTAATGAATATCTACCTATATCCCTTAATGAATGGAGAAAGTTAGGTGCCAAAAATAAAGTGAGCTCTTAAGTGGATAAAATAGGCTATGAAACTTTTCACTCGATAAGGTATGCATTAGACAGTAAGTGGCCATAGCAAGTTCCCCACTTGAGTGACCTGGAAACTGTTCAAGGGACTTCACGGCCAACCCCCCACCCCTCCCCCTTATCCCTATTGTGCCTCCCTTCGCTCTTTTATTATCATCATCTTATACCCTTTAGCTTTAAAAAAACGTAATAAATGATAATGAAAATAAATTATTCTTTGTCCATCATAAAACTTTTATAAAACTCAACGGATATATATTGCAGGGATTTGCGGGTTTGTAATTTGAATTTTTATATCATTGAAGTAATAGTAATATATATATATATATATATATATATATATATATATATATATATATATATATATATTATAATATATAGTTTTTTAAGTTCTTTGATTTTGGATAGTTTTATCATTTTAATAATTATGTACTAGATGACTTCTGTGCAAGGGTGCCCAGAAGGATTTTATGGCGCCAGTTGCGCCATATAGATTTTTGAGGGGGAGGACATATTTTGACGGGTTTTTAAATTTTTGGGAGGGACAAATTTCAAAGGGGTTATGAATTTTCGGACTAAGGTACATATTTGATATATGATTTTTATAATTCTATCTTAGATTATTCTGTTTTGAAGAAAAGATGAGAAATAAAACATCTCTGGATAAGGGGAGGAGGTAGCTTTTTGCACCGTCGACTTTGGGGGAGGGAGGAAGATGGTCACTCCTGCTCCTGTGAAGCATTCGCATAATCATTGGCCAATGAACATATGGCAATATAATTGTGGAAATATGTAATGAGAGAGAGGAATTAATGTTCATTATAATTTAATTAATTGAATACTAATTAATTTTATATTGGCTGCATCTATGTAGAGAATTTGGAAACCTTTGTAATAATTTTCGGTATAATCTCAAATAAATTGTATATTTTTTGAGATATGGGCAAATAAAGATTACTTTTTTTGAGGGATGTGCTTATTTTTCGCTTTAAAATGTTGCCTAAATAATTGAATTTTAAATAATATTAAGGAAAATATAGTGAACCGACAATAAAAACCATGAGAAATTATATGACAAGATTGGCGTTGCCCAAATGCAAGACCATGACGAGTATTAGCCTTTTGCACTAAGTCTTGGTCTTGGTCTGCGTCTTACGCTGAAAAACGCTGCATGCTAGGTAGATTTAGCTGTTTTATTGGCATTAAGGAAATTCCAACCAAATTAATAAAATTAGCTTAACAATGCATTAAAGACATTGTCAAGAAAGAAAGTGACCACCCCACCTTGAAATGAAAGAATTGTGGAGAAAAGACAATCTATACAATGACAACAATTATTCAAATAAAAAATTAGTTGTGTCAACTCACATGACTTTATTGCCAATTTTAAATATGTTCATCAAACACAATTGAATTAAACTATTTTTTATGATAACAGATCAGAGAAATCATTAGATTAAGATTTCTTTGATGAAGCAAAGCAATGCAAACGGGCAAGTGAAAAGTTATTAAAATCAATGAATAAAATTCAGGACTCTGTAACATTTCTGAGGCAATTTTTTTTTTTTAGTTTTGTCGGAAATTTAATAACCTTTTAAAATGTTACTACAACATACTATAGGTATTACTGTATTACTTAATGAATGGAGAGACCGAACTAAACTCCGAATGAAAAACTGAAAGAATGGAATGCAAAAGTGTATTGGTTCTACGAATTCTTTACATATAATAACTAAAACTGTCTAGTATCACTAACTATTTTGCCTTAATTTTTATTCTAAAATGCGCTTCTTTTTTTTTCCACCACTCTTGGTCTTGCAATAATTGTGTGGTCTTGAACTTGGTATTGCAAAGTGGAATACCAGGACCGATTTTGGGCAACACTAATTAAAATAGTTAGATGCTGAATTGGTTCTATGGTTATGCGCAGAAGAGAGACGGGAAGAGAATTGCTCTCACCAAATGATTTGAGAAAAAATAAAACATGATATACAAAAGGTTTACCGAAAATTCAAGAAAAACAATTTATAACGATTGATATTCTATGTATATATTAAGTTTCATTTCATAATATTTATAAATTTTAATAACAATAAACTACTTAGTATAATATTATAGTATTTGAAATCATTTATCTACCTGATAATTTTCATTTATTCAGTCCTGCTCCGCACCCTAATATGAAATATGCGTAGAACCTTGATTGGTTCCCATCTCAATTCACTTTTATTAATTTTTCAATGGTGCAATGGTTGCAACAACTACCGGGATACTTTGTTGTCTAGAAGAGCTCTCCTGAAAAATATAAACCTATAATAAGATTAATAAGAGACTAAAATAAATTGTAATATTTTAATTCTTCAAAAACCTAAAAAAAATTGATAAGTCTTCCAGGGAAACCGTAGTATCAAGGAGGTTTTAGGCAACAACTATGATTTATCTCAAAAATGATATAAACTCATTTAACGGCGTTTAAAAAAAATCTCCTTCGTGTCGAAAACTTAAAACAGAATTTTGTCGATCCAACCACTTACTAACACCAAAATTTGTAAACTCTATTTTTTTAATAACTTACATTAAAATTTTATTATGGTTTTAAGTTGTTTTTTTTATGGCAGGGAATCTTTGACAGAGTTAAAAGTACTCACAGCATCGGGACGTGAACTCGTTATTATTTTATCTAATTATCTTCAATCAGGTTTCCGGTTAACGCGGTACTGTGCATGTGCTTGGCCGCCACACCTCCATCGGTTAAAATTACACTCCATCTATTGAACTGTTATCGCATTTGAAAGCGTCCCATGGGGGGCTTGGACTAGCTGTCTGGACGCGATCATTACACGCTTACAGTGTTTATTTAAATAGTGTTTATTTAATTCTTTAATAAAGATTTATAGAATCAGATCGGAATATCACATCTCCGACTGAAAAACATTATACAAAATGCGCTTTAACTGAAACTGAGGACAGTTTTACTAGCAAAGAAAAATTATGCTGTCAGCAAGATTACTCATGATGGATAAAGAAGCCATTATTGAGACGTAAGAAAAAACTGAAATATATTTCTTCTGGCGGTTTTCTTTTAAATATGAATAGATTTTTCATGGACCCAGTCGCAGGAGGTCTATTTTCATCGGTTTAACTCGGTGAGGGTTAAATATGCGGTACATCTATTCAGTTGTGGACTTAGTTATACTTTAATTCTAGACTCTGTCAGTGTCGTTTTGTAAATTAATTGATATCGTGGGTTAATAAATATATTCGTATTAGTTCTAAGAACTGTTTGTGGGCGGGGTGGCCGAATGGGCTAAAGCGTGTTTGCACTGCACCGCCGTTGCCCGGAAACCTGACATATGAATCAAAGATATAAAAATAGTCACGAGTTCGCGTCCCGGTGCCGGCGTCGCAGGGGAGTCTTTTAAATCCCCGCCCACACTCCCTGGCCCGGGAAAATCCCGTATAGCCTTAACGGCGAGGAAGGGAAGGACCCAAAAAAAAAAAAAGTTCTAGGAACTGATAGTGCACGCCATCTTGACTTTCGGTGAGACACACTACAAAAAGCTTTTTTTTTTACCTAATCTTTGAAGTTTCCGTTCATTAATACA
The DNA here is from genome assembly GCA_928085145.1 of Nezara viridula. NCBI lineage: Eukaryota > Metazoa > Arthropoda > Insecta > Hemiptera > Pentatomidae > Nezara > Nezara viridula. The sequence continues at coordinate 138,775,945 of OV725077.1, read as the reverse complement.
GTCAGAACCCACTTATAATCGTGCATCCAACTTAACTGAGCCCCCGTTGAAATCTGTGTGATCCACCATCGCCTACAGGCTCTTTTGTGATTTCAGATTTCAGTCTTCAATTTTAGACACGCCACTCCTACAACGGAGGTGTTTTAATTATAACATGTTTGTAAAGTTTATCACTCTGACCGAAAACTATCGAGTAAAGATGTTCCATCGAGATGGCCTGCCAACTTTAAATATGAGATGAGATGAGAAGACTACTCCTGTGAAGTAGGACTGATTTCCCTCCGGTCCCTTTAGGGTGATTCCGAGGAGGCAATAAAGGGCAACTCCTTCAAAGGCCGCAGCCTCTTTACTGCAGTAGTAGTGTGCCGGTGTGCTTGTGTGCCTCTATCTTTGAGTTGCCTTTAAGCATGGTCCTGACTTCTACAAACATATACGCTACTCAGGTGGGGTTATTCACTCAGCTGATTGATTTTTTTTTCTAATTCTTTTTGAAGTCAGTTAATATTTAAAAAGAGAGTGATATGGATGGAATTTTGTTGGCATTGAAATGGATAAACTAGTTATTTTGATTATTAGAAAATAATTACGTTAATATTTTTATCGAGGAATAATATATTTTACCACACTTAAGGGGTCTCACTATTAGAACTGAAAGGAACATTTATGCTATCTATACAACACAATAAAACAAAAAAAATATATATATATATGTATACATAACATAGGTAAAAAGTGTAATAGTAATTATAAGTAATAATAAACACAAAGAAATATAACTTGTGAAATAAAATAATACTAGAGGTAATTATAATAGGGAGAAATAAACTAAAAAAATTAATAACAAATGAATTACATAAATAATAATAATAATAATAAACTAATTAAAATTAATGCATGGATAAAACAAACAAACGAAAACAAAACTAACAATCGTACTTAATTACAATATTTACAATCAGCCTAGGGTGCTATAAGACCAGCCATTTTCCGCAAGTGAATATTAAATAAGTTGATCAGAAACGTTGGTGGTTACCAAAAATTAGGAAAAATGTTTTTATCAATGGCTATAGGACTTTTAAAGGCGTTGTTATACAAAAAAAAAATTATCAAACAACCAACGTAATTGAATGAAAATGGTGGAAATAGTATGGCCATTTACAATGGTTTCCAGAAAAACGGTGCACAAAAATAACGATTCACCATTGCACGAATGAAAGGCGAAAAAGAGGACGACTTAAGAATAGATCCTTGCAGGATCCGGAGAAGCTACTTAAGGACTTTACGAGGGAAAAGCGGTTCAGGAACGATGAATGAGATTATGTTTAGGAAAAAAATAAAACCAACTAAGATGTGTTCTTTTGACCACACGATAGAAGTGAAAACATCTACAAGACGATATTAATATTATGAAATATAAATTATAGATAATTAAAATAGCTCATTACAGGGAGGATGAAATGCTGAACAATTCCCTCTCACAATATGCAGCTCCTATTTTTAGTTTCTGAGATATTTTAACCCATATCTTCAATAAAACTCGTTATCATTTGGTTTCTGACATTATTTTTCCCATTCTCCTCTCTAACACGGCTTCGCGTTAAGATACAATTTTCAATAGTAGCTCATTACAAAGAAGATGGAATGATGAAAATTTCCCTTGCTAACAATATGAAGGTCCTATTTTTAGTTTTTGAGATAGTTTAATCAATATGCAAAAACACTTCAATCAGTCGACTCCAGCCGACTTTACCCGAGCGTTACAAATCGGAGATCTAACAGCTCAATCTAATTCACTTAAAAAAAAAAAGTTCAAAACGCGCTTAAAGAACTTTTCACTTCAAAAAAGGATATCCTCGGTTAATTTAGAAAATTCATTAAGTCACATTTCTTAACCTAAATTAATAAACATTTTGATGAATTTTAGCTAAATAAAATCAGAAAAATTGTAACTATGTTTCACATATAAAATGGCGGTGTCATTTCAGTGCAGTTACTTTGTTTTTATCAATTAATAATGTCGAAATTCACAAAAACCTTAAAAGTTCATTTCCATCATAAATGTACAAATGATATCTTGGAATAAAACAATGATCTGTTATGAGTACAAATTTTATAGTTTGAAGTAAAACAAAAAATATTTAAGATTTATTTGAAAATTTGTCTCATCGAGTATTCCTGATTAATTTTTCTCTTTGCTTCTTTGTGCATTTGTTTATATGTATATGATATTGAATTAAAATATGTATGCGGATGTCGATTTGTCAATTTCCAACAATCGTAGGAATTTTATTTTGAATTTTTAATGTTCAGCCGTTTTATAAATTGATTCATCCGTGGGTTAACAACCTCTGTGTTAGCTTATCTATAAAATTAATTTTTTGTTTTGCTTTCACAAAAATAATGTTTAAATTTTTACAAATTTAGAAAACTATGTTTTATTGATAAAAATAAAAACTTCTATGGAAAATATTTCGGATACGTCACGATGCATCTTAGTGTAGTTCATTAGTTTAATTTATAAGAACCTCATTTACATCATTTGAGACTAACTGCATATTCAAGCAGTTGAGTATTAATAGTATGTTTATGTATATTTATCAAGATTGCATTTCCGTTTATATATTTCATACTAATACATTAATTATTTTTCAAATATGTATTAATTAAAAGTATTAAAATTGAATTATGTCAATTCATGTCAATATTTTATATAAAGTTCTTTGTCGGCGTAGGAACTGCCACTCTCAGGTTAATTAACATTTTTTGCAAACAAGAGTAATAATATTTTTAAAGATATAATTGAACCCACTCGTATTTAATTGAAAAATAATTTAATAAAATTAAAATTGATAATCATTTGTGTACTAAAGGGAAATTTTCCTCGATTGTTATTCAACAAGGAAACTTCAGAGGAAAACATGTCTTTACTGAATGGTTGTGAATCACAGTATTTGGAATAATTCGTTTAATACAACAACCAACCAACAACCAAATAAGGCGATTGTTGTTGTTTTTTTCCCTTTTTATAGCAAGGTTATTAATAATCCATTAATACAAGAGGTCATTAAAATGACGTTTTTCCTTTTATTCCTTGGCACATTTCTTAATGACCTACCTCCTCGAGCAGATGAACAGAGATGGAATTTTGTAAAGAATGATAAAATGTTGAGCATTAAGGCAGACAAAACTGCCGTAATTTAGTGAAATACCGTCACAAACAAAGAAAGGCTACCTAATGCCAACCTAAATCCAACGTACTGCCATTGAAAAGCTAAACCACACCTAATGAGTCATATTAATCTACTACTATTTGTTTAGTTTTTATTTGAAAAATAATAACTTTTTATTCTTCAGAAGGCTTATTTTATACCTAAGTTCGTAAAATCGTTAATGAAAACACTATTTTTTGGGTTTTAAAGACTTATATGATAAGAAATTAAGAAAAATACCTGAAATAAAAATAACTAAAATGAAACGAAATAAATCCATACATGTTTAACGTGTATTGTAAGCCTGACGCTTGCAAGTTTTGAAATCTGGAATTTTCCTTAACATCTTTGCCGAAATATTCTACCTAAACATATATATATGTTTTAAGGACTTATATGATAAGAAATAAAAAAAAAATACCTGAAATAAAAATAACTGAAAGGAAACGAAATAAATTCATACGTGTTTAACGTGTACGGTAAGCCTGACGCTTGCAAGTTTTGAAATTGGAATCTATTTGCTTGTAGGACATAAAATATAATAAATATTTATAACAAGATATTTTGATTGAAAAGCTAAACTACACCTAATGAGTCATATTAATCTAATATTTGTTAAGCTTTTAGCTTTTTATTCTTAAGAAGGCTTATTTTATATCCATCTTATTTTCTTTAACATCTTTGCCGAAATATCCCACCTAAATATATATATATATAAACCTTGTTAGTTTTATTTATTTGCTTGTAGGACATGCAATATAATAGATATTTATAACAATATATTTTGATCCTTTTCCGTAGTTAACTAAAATAAATATATTTTTGGCTTAAAATAAAAATAATTTTTGTTGGTCATCAAAGATATACTTAGCTGACAATAAAATATATATAGATGACACTAGCGTAATAAACTAAGTCTAAATTATTAAGGATGTTGTGGAATTATCCATCAGACGAATAAAGTAACTAGAAGTTATAAAGCGACACTACTTGTTATTCATAATTTATAACAATCAGAAATTTGTTTTGTGTAGTTTCACTGAAAAATAAATCATTAACTAGAAGTATGAGTTACTTATTGGTTTATCAACATTCATACACCGGCCAAATATATCCCGAGAGAAATTCTTTGAACTGGATTCCCATATATCTACTGAGCTTGAAGGTGTTAAAATCAGAAGGTTTTATTTTATTTTTAATATTTATTAATTGGAAAACAGAGGTTTTTCAACTGCACACTCTTTAATTGTTGTTACTACTGAAAGGTGTGGGTAAAAAAATAAATTTAAAAACAAAAAGAAATACTTTTTGCTTAGAATATTACATTTTGATAGGGCAGACCAATTGTGGATCTATCATTCTCGAGTCAAAAGCGGCAAAAGTTCGAATTTGACACCGCTGCCTAGGCTTTATATTTTTTTAGGTTCTACATTTATATCCAGGAAAAATCCGAACATTATTTTAATATTTTATCAGATTAAGAGATAGTACTAAGTTCGAATTAGGTTTTATTAAATCTGAAAATGCGCCTTGATAGGCATTTTACACTAACAGCACCTGAAAATACATAGCCAAGTTATATTGGTTAAGTTATCTTCCAAGCTACTGTAGACTATCAATGCTTCATTTAATCCTTTAAAAGAAATTGATAATTGTCATAATTAGTACCAAATATTTAATTATAATCTACATAGACGAAAAATCTAAGTTAAGAAACCGTTCATGATTTTTATGTGCCTTGTAAAGTTCTAGAAACATGCCATCAAGATTGAAAAAAACATTATAAATTTGACTAAATTTTTTATATAAAGTGGAATGTCAAGTAATATCTTTTCAGGCATCTTTTAAACATTTTTTTTTTTTTTTTATCCTTATTCATTATTATTGTATAGGCCGACTAGAATTCTCTTGAAATACTCGACCAAGAAATCACAGAAAGATGACCTCAAGAGAGACTATATATCATGTTTGTTTACATCAAAAGGGCACAATAGATTTTTTAGGATACACATGAGGTAAAAAAAAGAGAAAAGTCCTGTATTCATGTCCTTTATATTTTACTGTCGGGTCATTTGCAATGTAATATTGCGGAATTTCGGTTCAGCTTTTAACATATATTATGGTAATAAAGCTATCCCGAAATTTACATTCATAAGATTTTATATTACAAACATACTTATGCCAAATTAATTAAATTTTCTGATCACTTAAACATATCTTTCTAATTGTCATCCAATATTTTTATGCAAAAGAAATTTTAAAACTATGGATCGATAATTAAAGTAATTGGCGATGTCTTTATTAGGGTGAAGTTAGTTCTATTATGATCATCTTTGCATATTATTTACCAAAGGATTTTTTATTTATTCATTTTATTTTGTTTCGATAAGGCATATCTTAATTAATCCCTCATTATATCCAGTGATTGAGCCAATATTTTAAATATCATGTTCCCCTTAAAGTGTTAAAAATAAGTACATCAACTAATGAGAAGGAAAGCCTGAAAAGGTAAATAGTTACGCATTGCTTTTATACTCATATTAATTAGAAATATTTACAAAATAAAATAAAAATCATAATCAATCATAAAATAATCGATATCGGACCATTATTAGCAAAGATACAGCCAGATGTAATTTGTACACATGTTTTCGTATCTTATTTTGAAATTGATTCCTCATACTTATAATACATTACATTTTTATATTTCCCTATTGAACTACTTGTTAATTCACCAATATACCATGCAATGTTTTTTCGCTGTCCAGCAGCTAATTATATATATGTTTTCGGTTAGCACTACAGACCATGTGTGATGTGCGAGATGTGGTTTCCTTACAGACGTGTGGTACTTGCGGGAGCTCAGATAGCATGGAGGGGGTCACCCAACCTCACGTTGCTACGAACCATGGTTTCCATGGTGTAGCGGCAGTCCATCCGTAGCTACATAGCCGATCCCTTTGGGGCCAATCTGGCAAAGTCCATCTCACCGACTTTCTCGGGTTCAAGGACAGTGACAAATCAGTCTAGATCCATGGATTATTATGGCTGCTCGGATTCAGCAGGCGCACGAGGACCTATATTTCTTTCCCCGAAACAGACCGTCTATGGACCGAACCTCAGGGGGCCTATTAACATCCGGGTAAACCACATCCTGATTCCCCATTTAAGTACACGGGGTATGGTCATCAGTCCTACGCCCAGTCGGTGTGAGTTGCCTCCAGTAGGATGACGGGTCTCACATACCATGGGGAGGGGAGAGATTCGGGCAGCATGGCTTTTTCTGGTGGACGGTGACCCAAATTGGGCGGTCACCCACCCAAGTACTAACCACGCTCGACGTTGCTCAACTTTGATTACCTATTACAAGCGCATTAGCTCGTACGCCTACCCCATACATATATATAAAATATTTTCTGTTCATTTTTATGTCCATCTGCGGTGTCCTCGTTTTCTTCCATCAGCTTGGTATACGTGACTGTTGATGAAATCCTATATTTATCCCAACTAAAACTCCTGTCCTTCCCCAGTTTTTCATATATATATTTTTCCTCTTATAAAATTTTACCTCATCAACGACCTCTTATTTCTATTACACAAAAAAAACAATTTTTAAAATTTTATTTGTTTATTTTTATCTGATGTTTCCGTTTAAAAAAATTATTCTTATAGGTATATGACTATATATGCCTGTTTATGTTATAGGTATATGCCTTAGATGTGACAGCAACTTTTTCCTTAATATCGGCTAACCGGAAGTGCCACTTTATATCAACGGCGAAACAGATTTTTACAATTTTCATAAAAACGGCTATAAAGATTTTGATTAAACTTGATGTATCATTGTATAATTAAGTGGTCCTTAATATTATTTAGGTATGACTTTACTGTGGTGTCACTTTACAGGCCTTAAATGTCCGGTGTTCTTATATATCTGCCTCTAAAGTACGTGTAATATGGTTTATTTAAAATAATTAACTCTCTTTTATTGACAGTAACTATAAAAAATGGCTATAATATCGAATAAATAAAATATTAGAAGGTAACGGAGAGTGACGATAAAAAATCAAATAATAATTTCATAAAACTAACATTATTCAAAGTAAATGAATTATAATGAAGAGAAGGATGGTTGCGGTGATCAATTAGAAATAAGAAGGCAAAAATAAATAATAATATTCATTTTGACATTTGCCGACGTTTCGACCTGAAGTTCAGCCCTTCATCAGGCTGTATGTAAAACAGAACAGAATTGAGATATTGTATTTTCAATTTCAATTTTCTATCTATCTTTTCTATTTGCAATATCTCAATTTTACTATTTATTTTTATTTCTTATGTAACTTCATATTCCTTTTTTCTGTTTTACATTTTATTCTAAGATTACCATTTTAATACTTATATCACCTGTTTGATTATGTTTACTTCATCATTCTGCACTTTGTAACGGTTTTTATTATTTATCTTCTAGTTCTTACTATTGTCATTACTCTACCCACTTTATTTTACTTTAATTATTTTTTTACCTACATTATTTATGTTTCGCATACCTTGTTATCTGGTTCTTTTCTTAGCCATGATGAAGGGCTGAACTTCAGGTCGAAACGTCGGCAAATGTCAAAATAAATATTATTATTTATTTTTGCCTTCTTATTTCTGATTGATCACCCCAACCATCCTTCTCTTCATTATTCACGACAGCCAACCATTATCTCACAGTTATAAATGATTCATAATTATTATTTGACTTTTTCTTGAAAATTTAAATTTGCTTATACTTTTTCATTTCTATAAGCTTGTATAGCTCGCAACTCACTGCATTTTTAATCTTAAATGAATAATCCAGTAATAAATTAGGAATTGTTTCATGATTAAGAAAGAACTTAAGACTTTCTTGAATATTGTAGCACAATCCGTTTCCGTCGCATGAAAGGTCGGACATAAAATATTCATAAAACGAGAGAAGCAAAGTCTGAGAAATAGCATTGGTGGGTGGGTAATAATATAAGAGGGACACCTGTCAGTTGTGGAGTGAAATGCCACCTGGAGGCTATTTCCAGGCTGCAGTACTCTTCCATATTCCATGGATTTACTGATCTGTCCTTCGAAGTTTTTTATAGCACTCTCATTTCCATGATATTTAGGAAATTTCTTAACCAAGTTATTGTAAATTAATCATTGACTGATCAAGAGATTTTGTTTATATTACAATATTTGTAATTATGTTTTTCATTTTCTGTTGGTGTTACAGACCTTGTACATATTCAGCCTCCTTAACCAGCCATCCATCTCTGTCACTATTGGGCTATTTCTTCCCAATTATCTCATGCATAATGTATCTTTATTTATTCGATCTATACATTAAGTTTTTGGCCTTCCACATGGTATCTTGTCATGGGCATTATTTGTTGTGCAGAGGTTACCTGATGAATTGCTCTAAGCTACGTAACACCTTCCTCTATCTTAACCTCCTTGCCTTATATGTATAACAAAGGCAAAAACTGTAATAAAAACAAAAGAAATATAACTTGAAGTGAAATTAACTAAAATGCAATAATTCATATAAAACATAAAGAATCCTTATTAGGAATAAACAGATAAAAATAACAAAGATTCATTATTTACAATATGTACAATCAGCTATGAGAGCTCCAAATACAGCCCTTTCTCCCACGCGAGGAGGACAAGGCGAAACTCTAAGAGATCCCAGTGCTTCTCTCTCAGCCGCATCACCGCCATTAGAGTCCACTGGAGACAGAGGAGACAGATAAAAATTACTTAATTAGATAAGGTTATACATTCATAACCTTCTGTACTCATATATGAAATATATAGTAAGGGAAAGTATTGTGGTCAAAATCGTATATAGTCAAAATCGGCTAACCGGAAGTGGCACATTATATAATAGGTTTTACTCATTATTACGATTTATATACGATTTATATTATTACGATATATATTTACAGTCTGGCCTGAGACGCCCTGGTGTGTACATCGGTGTAATTCGTTCATATAATAGACTCAGTTTACTTTAATTTAATTTTCAGTTCAGTTAAGTTCAGTTTTTTTTCTTCTCTTTCTTAAAAAAACACTATTATTAATCACGCTATTAAGTGTCGGATCTTCACAATAATCGGAGTAAAGAAAACGCAGCGAGATTGATAGAGTTCTGGGAGCAACGAGCTGGCAGGCGTCTACTAATCCTAACAGCATTAGACTCGCATTAGACGTTGTTTACTACCGTCAACAGTCCTGGTATTTATTTATATTTTAATTGCGAAGTAATTCTCATTAATAAATTTAAAAAAATGGTGCAGTGTAATATTTGCAACAACTCTATCGCACGTGAATATAAGAACAATATACACTGCGTTAAGTGTAAAATAATTTTTCATGGTAGGTGCGTCAACCTTATGATAAAGACACCGAAGCATTAAAAATAATTAAAAAAACATGGGTTTGCTCTAACTGCGAACAGGTGAAAAAACAAAATACCGAGCCGTCCCCCTCAGAAATACTTGCGGCAGTAAATCGTTTAGACGCTACTGTGAACGAAGATATAAAAAACATGAAAACAGCACTAGATAAATACGGAGAGCTCAGTTTTGAACTAAACGAAAGACTGACGAAGATTGAAAAACATCTGGAAGGTCAAGCTAAAAAGTATGAGGAGATACTATTAGAAAACAAAACACTCAAATCCCGAGTGGGCGAATTAGAGGTTCGCTTGAATAACGCAGAGCAAGGATTATTGAGTAGATCACTGGAGATCCGCGGTATACCGGAGCGACCGGGCGAAACGCCCGCTGCTTTGGTGACCAGTATAGGAGCAAGCTTGGGGATCAGGCTTAGTGTGGAGGACCTGGACAACGTACATCGCCGCAGAAGCCGAAAAGATGACTCGCGACCACCGCCTGTTATCGCACGCTTTGTCAGGCAATCAATTAGAGATGATCTAATTACGAAAAGGAAAGTGAAGAGGGATTTCTCCACGCGGGATATCGGTTGGCAGGAAAATGACTGCCACCGAATTTATCTGGGTGAAGAGATGACTCGCACAAACAGACACCTCTTTTGGCTAGCCCGGCAGAAGAGAGCGGCGGGAAAAATCAAATATACGTGGTTTGCTTCCGGAAAGGTGCGGTGTCGAAAAGAGGACGGACATAGAGTCATCCTGATAGAACAGGCCTCGGATCTAGATGTATTTGACTGACTACCTAGAAGCCGTCAACCCCTTAGCCTCATTAAAATAGTCTTACTTCTTCTCTTAGTGCTATCTCTACACCGTCACTCATCAATCTATTTATTTTCAAGTACATTCTCTTTATTTATTTTTAATGTTAATATTACTTTTTCTTCACTTAGTTTCATGTACGATAATCGCTTTTCTGTACTTTCTACTCGTTTTGTCTTCTCGCTACCAAACACTGACTGTTTCTCTCCAAATCCACTGTATGTCTAGTTCCCTAATCACATGTCAAGTTAACTCTCAATCACTTTCTGCCCATTATGACGAATTCCTGCAATACTTTACCGAAAACTTTTATCATATAATAGCAATATCCGAAACCTGGCTCAAACCTTATATTCCATCATCTTCAGTCTCCTTGCCTGATTACATCCTGCTCCGTCATGACCGGGTAAACCGGACTGGCGGTGGAGTAGCCATGTTTGTCCACAATAGCCTAAAGACCCGAATCCTCGATTGCTCCCCATCTTCCGATCATCCTCATGTAGAATACCTCTTAGTAGAAATTCTCAGTAATATTTCTCCTATCCTTTACGCCGTGGTATATCGCCCTCCTCTCGTGCCATTTGACCCGTCCTTCGAATCAACTCTATTCAACTTCGTTCCCCTCTATCCCAGAATAATTATCTCCGGTGACCTCAATACCAATTTCCTTTCAAACTCCAATGACAAATCCTATTTAGAAAATCTGTTTTTCTCACTTCACCTATTCATCGTTCCTTTTTCCTCCACCCACCACACCACCAGATCTGACACTTGGCTAGACTACTACATCATCGACTCAGCACAAAACCTCCTCTCCGCCTCTCAATTGCCAGTATCCTTTCTTTCATCTCATGATCTGATACAAATAACGTATAATATCCGCACTCCTCCAATCCATCCTCGAACTATCACTTTCCGCCAACTGGATACCCTTACTCGAGAAAAAATATTACCTGATCTAGTAACATTGGATTTGAATGGAATATATCATTGCTCCTCTGTCGACACCATGGTTGATATTCTCACCACCAATCTTCTCAATATACTCAATACCCACGCTCCTCTGAAAACCTCCACTTTCCGTCATCGTCCTGCTCCTTGGATGTGTCAGGAAATTAAGGATCTGCAGAAGAGACGCGATGCTGCACGCAGACGCTTCAGACGGACTAGGCTTGCAGATGATTATCAAATATTCAGAGTGCTTCGTAACACGACACAGACAAGGATCCGACAAGCGAAAGCGAACTACTTTCACGAAGCCCTTTCCTCAGCTCCTGATATCAAATCAAAATGGCTTCTACTTCGTAAGCTTTCCCTCTGTGAACCTTCTAGATCCCCTTCCTCAGTTTTCCCAATATCACCTGATGACCTAAACTCCCACTTTATATCGGTTTCCACCTCTTCTTTACCATCCCCTTCCGGCTTTTCTCCAGAGGTACCTTTTAACGACAATAATTTTTATTTTTCCGACATTTCTCCCACAGACCTTATTACCGTTATAATGAAATCCCGTTCCAATTCCGTAGGCCCAGATGGCATTCCTATCAAACTAATAAAATTATGTCTCCCTGAAATCCTCCCAGCACTCCTTTTCATCTACAATTTCTCCCTGCAGAATTCAATATTCCCGACCTCTTGGAAAAAAGCCATTGTCCTTCCTTTAAACAAAAAGCCTAATCCATCCTCTCCCGAAGATTTCCGCCCAATATCAATCCTTTCCAATCTTTCTAAACCCCTAGAAAAGTTAGTGCAATCCCAAGTTTCCAACTACCTTGAACAATCCAACCAACTCGATCCTCTCCAATCTGGCTTCCGTCCTGGCTACTCTACACAATCTGCTCTGATTAAAATTACTAGTGATATCCAGACTGCAATAGATGACAAAAAACTAACCATACTTATACTGCTTGATTTCTCCAAAGCTTTCGATTCCATTATCCATTCCATCCTTTTCAACAAACTAAAATCATTATCCTTCTCCAATAGTTCCATCTCTTGGTTCCAGTCTTTCCTCTCACAACGAACCCAAGCAGTTTCCATACCTAATCAACCTCTATCTGCCTACCTTCCTTTATCCTCAGGAGTTGCACAGGGTTCAAGCATGTCTCCTCTTCTTTTCAGTTCTTATATTAATGACCTAAATGATTCAATTATCCATTGTTCCCACCACCTTTATGCCGACGATTCTCAAATCTATTTATCCTTTTCTCCCGCTGAGTTATTGGTGGCATTTGCCAAAATTCAAGAAGATTTAGATCGAATTAGTGCCTGGGCCAACTTAAATGGATTAAGGCTAAATGCTGCCAAAACTCAGGCCATTCTCATTGGTTCCAAGCCCCTTCTTAGATCCCACACCAACTTTCCCTCACTCTATCTAAACAACCACCCCATCACCTTCTATCCCTTTGTTAAAAATTTAGGCTTTCTCATAGATCAAACCCTTTCCTGGAATCACCATATCTCTCATATATCCCGCCGTGCAATTTCTACCCTCAAACTATTCCATCACTTCCGCCATCTTCTACCCCAAAATACCCGTAGACTCATAGTTTCCTCTCTCATCTTTCCCCACTTTGACTACAGCTGTGTGGTGTACGATGGCCTCTCGGTGGAACTGCGTGATAGACTCAAAAGACTTATGAATTGCTTCGTAAGATTTGTAATTGGAACCCCGAGACGCTCCCGTGTCTCCCACCACTACACTGAGTTAGGGTGGCTCTTCCCCTCCTTAAGAAGACAATATTTCCTTGGCACTTTCCTTTATCAAATCATTACCGATCATCGTCCTTCTTATGCCTACAACCTTCTCCAATTTAAGTCCTCAATCCATTCACTCACTACAAGATCCCGACCCTCTGACCTATACATCCCTTCTCATAGATCTGCCTCATTCCAAAATTCCTTTATAGCCCGCTCTGTCAACTTTTGGAATTCCCTCCCGATCAAAATTCGACATGCCCCTTCCCTGTATACATTCAAAAACCTCCTATTCCAATTCCTGTTCCAAAAACAGTCTGATACCAGCTAACTATTGATATTATATATGTATTGTGTAGCAATCATATAATCATAACACTTGGTAAGAGATAGTACATGCATTTCCTACTATCGACGTAGGAATTTCAATACATACATTTTTTTTTATATATTTTTTTTTATTCAATTATAAGTAACTGTTTATTTTTATATATATATTCAAGTAAAGTTTTTTTTTTTTTTATGAAATGAACTCATTGTATCTCTTTTTCGTTCTTCATTTCTCAAAGTGTATGTTTATGTTGTTCAACCCTTAAATATAATTTTGTTCATAGTTCAAGTGATTCGTTCATAGTTTTAATTGTTTTGTTCATAATTTTAAATGCTCTGTACATAGTTTTATCTGTTTGTATATAGCTTGTGCACCTAAGGTTTTCTTTACTTTTTATTTTATTTTATCAATTTTATTTATTGTTTCAACGTTCAGGCCAGTAATATTCTATTATTTTGTACATTATTGTTATTCTGAAGGGACTTAGTCCCAGAATAAAGTTTTTTTTTCTATCTATCTATCTATCTATATAATTAAACTCGGTATATCAGTTTATTATTAACAGGTCTTTAATATCAGCTAGGTCTTATCCACATTGATTTCACCTTACAGGATTTAAATGCTCAATATTGAATGTGTTTCCTCTAAAATACCTTTAATATGGTTTATTTAAAAAAAAAAATTCTCAAGAAAGGCAAATGTTCCTCTTGTCCAGCTAACCACCTACCTATATCTCTCCTAAGTGTTTCTCTATGAGAGAATGGTATTAGCCCGGTTGACGATAGATTTAGATAGGAAAAATAAAATATCTCCAAAGCAAGCAGGTTTCCGAAGACACCGATGTACAACTGAGCAGGTGGCTCGTTTTAGTCAGGATGTAAGAGGTGGATTTCAACGGAAACAACATCCAATTGCAGTGTATGTTGATTTTAAAGCTGCTTTTGACAACGTCTGCCGGAAAGTCCTTCTGAAAAATCTCTTCAAAATAAACATAAGTGAGAAAATGTACAGAGCCATACGGTCCTTCTTGGCCCAGAGATTTCTCCGAGTAAGATACAATGATTGGATTTCAAGCTTCAGATCGTTTAGCCAGGAACTTTCCCAAGGATTTTGTTTTTGAGCCCCACACTCTTTAATATAATGATAGATAAGTTAGTAGCTTTGCTCGAGGAAATACCCCGAATACTGCTCTATTATTTACTGATGATCTATTAATATATGCAACAAGTAGCAACATAACAGCACTCGAAGCAGCAATTAATGAGGCAATGACAAGAATTTTTACTTGGACCATGTCAAATGAAATGGAAGTGAAATCCAGAAAACTGTATTTCAACTGTTCACGTTATCAACAAAGTCCGAGCTGGAAATCATTTATAATAATGTTGCCAAGAACTTACACTGTCAAATACCTAGGAGTTAGGTTAGACATAAAAATGAATTGAAACAGGAAAATCGAAGATATGGTAGAAAAGGGAGAAAACAGGCTTAAGCTTCTAAAACGCCTTGGAGGAAAGATATGGGTGTCACCCAGGATGTGATGGGTCTTGCATATAAAACCTATGTATGCTCAGTCCTTGAATACGGTTTGGAGGTCATCTGTACTGCGGCTGATGCATCCCTGAAAAGACTGGACAACCATCAGAACAAAGCAATGCGTTTAATTTTGGGTGCACGGCGCTCAACTTCTGTTGCAACTATGGCAATGTGTCTCACAAGCTGATGAGAATAATGGAGCCAGATTTTTGGAAAAAATACGGAATTCCAACTGGACAACTCAAGACAAAAGAATCATTCATGCTAAAGGCTTTGCTTGAAGAAAGAGGGCTTTACTGTAAAGAAATAGAACCATCCTTCATAAGGTGAATATAAAAGAAACACCCGACTATGAACTAAAAGCAATAGCACCAGAAACTATAGCTCAGAAGTACCCCCCTCAGGATTAGCTTCACATAAATACCGATGGATCATCTGAATCAGCCGTCAAAAATGCTGTGGCAAGGGTTTATTCGAGGGAGTTTCAGTTCAGATACAGTGTGTGATGGTACGGGGTGGTACGACGGTGAGATAGCAGCGATCCTCATAGCTCTTAGAACACTATCAGAAAGCAAGTTCAAATTACTATTTTCTTCGACTTCAACACGAATCGACTCTCATGCAGCAATTATCGCTATTACTAACGTGAATGAACGTGTGTCAAGTTCTATCTTGGAGTACAAACTCCCCCTCCTGTATGACCTACTCACATTCCGAGGCACCAATGTGGTCCTATAGTGGATTCCAAACCATTGCGGGAAGCAGTAAATGAGGAAGCAGATAGGCTCGCCAAGAGAGGAGATGAATTGCCTCAACCAGTCCATCCAAAATCTTACGATTCAATTCGTCGAATGGTAATGCAGGAGGAAATAAAACAAAATACACTGAGACTAGGTGGAAGGAAGACGTAAATTTTTTATGGAAAACCCGATCCCAACTGACCCACCGAGAAGAGATGCAGTAGCCTGCTTCCGCCCGGCCACTCGTCACGGTTATTTACAAAATCATCTCCAAACGATAGGCGTGGCTGAGGATTCTAGGTATAAATTATGTGATCAAGCAAAAATGGATGCAGACCACCTAGACACATGTCCTGCTTTAATGGACGTAAGAAATAAAACATTTTTAAATGAATATATAAAAAATCAAACTTATACTGAGCAGCAAGATATCGGATGGTCGAATGACCAGCGACTTCGGCATAGGAAAAAAAACAAAACAAAAAAAACACCAGATCTGATAATTAGTTTCTATCGTTCGTTCATGACGAAAAATCATCATGCAACATTTTCGAAAATTAAATTAATGATTAATTTCATGAATTTCCCCTTTGTGAAATGTTAACATTATCATTACATTTTGATCCATCTATAGCAGGCAATTAAAATCTCATAATTTCATTATCGTAATATTTACAATTAAAAAATAAGTTTAATAACTAATAGTTTTACAATCCATAATCATTTATAGGGTAAACATACAAATTTACTTTCAAATCTCTCTAGACATATATGCGCCTTTCTGTTGACAGAGCGACTAATAACTCATTTTTCAACATTTTTATTATTAATTTTATTGATATATGTATTGGGAAAATGTATACCTTTAATTACAGTTCTATATTTCAACACTGCAATTATCTACTCTAGAATTAACTTACTCACTGCCTTTAGATATATCATAAATTTTCCAACTAGAAATATCGCTAAAATGATATTACTCAAAAATGTTGAAATTGAATTTAGTCATTCTTTCAAGCGAAAGGCACATACAGCTCAGAGACTGGAGTTATGTGGTTTACAAAAACATTTGGAGTAATGAGGTTTTAATGGCCTACTGTCTATAAATAATATTTTTGATATTTTGATGGTCTTAATGATCTATTAGCTGTAAGCTTTTAGCTTTAGCACCGTTTAAAATGCACTTCAAATTTTATAATATACCATCATTACCAGACAATAATTTTTATTCAATGTAGAGGGGTAAGTGAATGAGATTTTTTCCCGTTGTATTACGACTAATCAGCTGTTCAATATAATTTTCCTTAGCTGTATTTAATAGAACCTTATCTTAGGTAGAACCTTATAAGGGCTCTTTTTCTTCAATATGTATTCGTATTTGGATGACTCCGTGAGGTGTCTACCGCAATCTTTTTTTCTCTCCTTTTTTTTTTTTTTTTTTTTGTCTTCGTATATGTCATATTTTTTTCTGCCCTCATGATGCCTGAATTGGGGAAACGTTGGCAAGTTAACTCTTCACTTGTTTGTTGGAGGCTCATAGCTTTATAGTGTTGTTAGGATTTTTCCATTTATAACTTAATTCTTATTAATTTTATTGGAAAATTGATCAATACAATATCGTCATTCTCTTATCTTACAAGGGCGACTGTATAAACATAGTATAAAAATATATTGGTTTAACCATCATTCATGATAGTTCAACAATAAGCAAAGTGTATACAAAATTCCCGTTACTGCCCCCATTGAATGCTAGATCCACATAACAAGGCGTCCAACAGATACGTGGGGCAGAGAACTATTCTATCCCTGCTAAAAGTTAACGTGGCTGAGCTGAATGGGGTACACCTTCCTTTGAAAGTGCTGCTATTGCAGCAACCACCCCGCCTACACAAAGGCCATACCTTGCAGTAAAAGTCAATTTCTCCATTGAGCTTTGTGCTAAAATCTCTCCACCGTTTTTACGGAGGACACCGAGAAATTTTCCTTTGGAAGAGTATTTACTTGTTGGGTGTTCGGAAAAAAAAGGCTTTTTACGCCATTATGTTAACTTCTACGTTTTGAAATCTACTCGACGCTTTGCTATGTATACCTTGGCTCCAGTAGTTAAGTAAAATTAATAACTTCTTTTAGTTTTTATTTAATTACCAACATCACAGACTGTTTTTGTTCATATTCGTTCTGTACCCCTAACTTTCAACTAAAATAATTAAAAGTGGAAGAGCTTTTTGCTCAAATATTAATGTTACTTCTACAAGTCTATTTAACAACTTCAAATTTGATAAACACGACGATCTGAAAAGAAATCTGAGTTATTTAAAAAATAATGTTAGAATTAAAAGGTAATTTTATTAGAGAACTAATGTCTCCGTAGCATTATGGCAATAGTAAAATATCTGGTGTGTCTATTCAGAAAAGTTTTTATATCTTTTCATATGTCCATGAAGAAACAAAAAAAAGAATTGAGCTAGATTTATTTTCCTGAAAATTGATCAAACAAAAGATTTGAGTACGATTTATTTGACAAACTAAACCAATGTAAACCGGCTTAAGGTAGATCAGTGTAAAAATTTCAATAGCCATTAATATTGCTGATCAAAAACTTTTTGCCATAGCTTAGTATTGTCAAACAATAATTTCTGTTAAAAGTAGAGAAAATGATGAACATTGTGTGATGCGGCCAACATACTTTCTTACTTTCACTTAATTATCTTTACTCTCTCATTCACCCCGTTCTGGCACCAAGATATGAACCCATAATCTTACATTGGAAATTGAATAGCTGTAACTTCGTTAATAGTTGTTCAAAATAAACGTTTTTTTTTAGTTTTGTCGGTAATTTAATTACCTTTCAAGAGTTCTATTATAAATTGTACCGTATAATATATACTTAGGGAGTTAGGCCCCATAACATTATTCTTTTGTTTATAACTTTTTTTCCTGAATTTTTTCGGGAATTTAATCTATATACGAAAATTGAAAGGACAATCAGTAGAACATTATAGGAAAGTTAAATCGAAATCGTTTGAGCCGTTTTCGCGCTACAGTCTATAGAAGAACATGTTTTTAATTTATTGCGCGCAAGCTATTGCGCACGGAACACCGAATTTCTGTCACAGGCATCACTAGTCAAAACCCTACAAAATAAATTAAAAGCAACAAAATCGGTTCAACGGTTCCCGAGAAAATCTTGGCACAGACAGACCAATGACTAAAAATGTGTTTTTCGGACTCAGGGGGCTCTGAAACGGTTAGTTCCATCGAAAACCGCATATCGTAAATTTGGCTCGATTGCAACACTTTCAGAAACATGACGGTATTTGTTAATTAGTGTTAGTACCCGATTGCAGTTACAGAAACAAATAATTCTTACCTAGTTACGGTAGTTTGAATACGAAGTAGAGGAGATTGGATAAGGTTGTGCCAGGTTACGGTTGTGATAGCCGCCATATTAGCGAAACTAAGGAATTACCGATACGTTTGACGGCGAAAATGGGAAGTGTGTAGGTCAGAACATGTTTCACTCCCTAGCGTCAGCCATCGCTCGATATTAACGGAAATAGAGGCCTTCATTACTTTTTAACGGTCAATAGAAACTATTTGTATTCGATTTCTTGGATTAATTGTTGAAGGGTTGGGAACGGTTATGACATATTTTGTGAGTACGGTTGTGACACAAATACATTTTATTTTTTTCCTTTTCAGTGCCCATAAAACCCTTGGGGAAGACCAAATGTTGATTCTTAAAAAAATGTTTATTTTTCTTGTACAAAATATGTTCAGCTTTGTTTCAGTGATTAAGGTATAGCGTTTATTTATTTTTTATAGATTTGTAGATTATTTATTTGTAGCTAGAACATGCGTTTTGTACTAACCTAACCTAAGAGTATATTTGGTTTTAACGAAAATTAAAGTACGATCGTGGTACGGCTCGGACGCGATACGGGCATGTGTGACCGACCTTTATTAGTGATAAGCGATTAAAATGTTCCCAGATTTTATTTCTTTTTTTATAAAATACAATATAAGTGTTTTTAGATAATTTTTGTGTATTTTTAAATATGCTACAACTGATCCTAAGCACTATCACAACCACTCCTGGGGTGGAATCGGTTGGTACATTTTTTGTTTCTTTTTTCCAATTTGCTCCTATGAGTTAATCATTATATTCATTTGTTCATAAATTTTTATTATTATTTTTCTTTTATCATTGAGTGATACCCATCTGCGATATCTGTGACAACAGGTATTAATGAAATGTACACATTACGTATTATTTGGTGATAATAATGATGAGCCACAAATATGTAAAAAAATGTTTTTGTTTGTTTTTGTGTATGTGAATCATCGCCCTAATATTGATACCCCAAACCAGGGCAGGAAGGGAAAGATTGTTTATCCTTCCTAGCTCGGGGTGTAACTGAAAAAGTTTTCTTCCTAACTAACATCCTCCATAAGTATGAAGAATAATGATATCATGTTTCCTTTCCGCTTTATATCACGGAACTTGCTGGAAGGACGCCATCAGGCGCCCAATGTCTTTCAATATTTTCTTGTTCTTGTGAATTATTCCATAACTTAGTCTCCGTTTTCAGCAACTGTGTTTAAGAAACTGATTAAGAAATATGAATATTCTAAACATGTATAAAATGGATAGAATTCATAAAAATATATTTTTGAAGCTATAATTAGTTTAAAAATAAAGCGTAATTCGATATCTTATTAGTTGATCTTGGAAATTATTATTTTAAAAAATTGGGGTAACTAAAGCAATCAGGATGATAAAAGTAAAATAAATGACACTGAATATTTTTTGCAGTAAATGAAAAATGTATGCGAGTTTATAAATAACAAAAAAAATGGGCAATTAAGTCCTATTTGTCTGGGTGCCTTACCATTGCGGGATCATTGGCAATGAACAAGCCAATCAAGCAACCAATATGGTATGAAAGTCAGAAACAACACCCTTCGAATCAATTAATGAAATCTCTCTAGAATACTGCGCAAAGAAAATTGAGGACAGCCCTCTGCAGATAAAGAATTGGAGTTCTCGCACTCCTTCCTACTAAGGGGACTTGATCCTCCAGTCTGCGAGAGCTGCAATGTTCAAAGTACAGCGAAACACATTATACAAGATTAGTCTATATTTTAAACTGTTAGAAAAATATTGGACAAAGCCTAAAAGAAAATTTACAAGACAATGAAAGAGCAGTTGAAAACAACATTAAACATATTTAAAGCGGTGAAATTCTATAACAGAGTTTAAGTTGAAGATCTTGTCAATGACCCTACAGGGTAGAGGCTACAAAAAAAAAATTAAGTATTAAAACTAATTATCCTCACATAGCTACGTCAATACGTCAAATTTATTCCCATATGCTAAATGTGGGCGGTGTGACTGAATGGGCTGCACAGCGCCGAGAGTTGCTGGGAAACCAGATAACCAAAGTCATGAGATTAAAAAAAAAATTAAGAGTTCGTTTCCCGGTGACAGAGGATTTTAAATTTCCCGCCCTCACCCTCCGGCACGGGCAAATCCCGTATAGCCTAAAAGGCAAGGTGGAGTGAAACAAGAAAAAAAAACTATATGCTAAACAAAATCGTTTTTTATAAACCGATCGGGTATCTAGGGTAAAGTATTTTTTAGAGAGAAACGAAATTGATATTCATTTTTCTCACCCCAAAAAACTGTAAAATACGAATTGACATAGTAAACCATTAAAACATTTTGTATGAAATTTTTGCCTAGGCTGGATGAATCCTTTGAAATTTTGGCAACTACCAAAAATATTGGGATAACTTTACAACAACTATACCATCGAATCACACGATAATTTTAGGGACTTAGGACTCCGTGCGCTAAACAAATGATATAAACGCGCCCTTCGTAGAACCAAATATATAAAATAAAAATGCGTGTTTTTAAATAAAAAAGTTTTTCTAAATTTTTTTTTATTGATTATAGTGTTAAATTTTTCGACTTAGTATCACCAAAAATGTTTCAATGAAATCTGTGACCCCGCGTAACCACCCCTAACCTCCTCAAATCTCACCAGGTAAGATCAACTTCAGGGGTGGGTCTTAAATTGATACTGAGGAACGTTGATTGGCGACTGCAGGTGTGACCTGTCTGTAAAATAAGTTGTGTGAAACTAGAGAATTGGAATAGAAATGTCCTGATTTGACGTTAATGAAATCTATCAATACTAAAAAACGCTAAACTATCTAAAAAGTTGAAATCCAGTAAACATTTTCCTCAAGAATATTTAGAATACCAAGAAGCTTTATATTCAATCAAAAATCTAACATTCAAAGAAAATTAAAAAACAGAAAATTACAGCACTGCAAGGGGCTTAGTAAGTCATCTCTTCAGTAGGCGTCCCAAAAGATCCCAAAAAGGATTTTATCAGGGAAAGACGTATCGGATGTGAAGGCCTGGAAGGCCGAAACTATGTTTTGAGTTATTGATTGCCTTCTTTTAATGAATATATTCTTCATGTGATATTGTTCGTTTAATTTAATCTTCTATTTTGCAAAATACTTGTTCACTATTGTTTCGATTTAAAGAGAGGTTATGTTTATTATCTATGTAATCAGCATACAGTAATCATTCTACAGCTGGTTACGAGGGAAGTCTGGACTATATAGCTTGGATAGGGTAGAGAAAAATTAGGAGTCTTGAAAGAGGTTGAGTGATAAGTGGGAGTCATTATCGTGGGTGAAGAAAGAATTTTCGGTGAGGTAGGATGCAAGAAAGTGAAGAATTTTTGATGGAAAATGATTGTTTATGATATTGTCAAAAGCCTCGTCCATGTTTTGTTTATTTTTCGTTATTTCATTTAGTGATGTAATCAGTCAGTTTGAAAAATTGAACTAAAGTTGATTGCAAGGCTCTGAATCAGAATTGCTAGTTGTGTAGGTAAATGTGGTTCAGTAAACTGGTCAATGGGAACTTTTCGTAGATTTTCGATAATATACTTAACATACTAGAAGGAATAAAGATAAAAATTTCTGAGGGATTTTTATTAGGTTCATTATTACTTTGGCTGTTTTCGAGAGTGACAGTTCATATCTCAAACCGAAATGCAGTTCTCAATAGTTGTCAGAAAAATAGTATGGCTCTTTTATTCACTTTTAAAATATTGAAATTTAACTAATACATTATTTTCGTAGTAATAAAATAAACATACATAAAAAACAATACTTGCGTAACTCGTTAAGCTTATAGTTTAATTATAGTTTACAGAAATTAATGTTCGATACCATATGCATGCATAAAACGTATTTATTTAGACGTAATTTGTATTAAACTTTTCTGAAAAATGAATTCAAAGAAAACTTTTATTTCTTTCATTCATTTTCTTTTAAAAACAACGTTTAAAGTTTACCCATTTCATTATATCTATACTTTTTCAGGTCGCTTAATTGAAAGATCTTTTACTACAAAAAGTTCTTTTGTGATCATGTGAAGTATTTTCCAAGGAGAATTTCTTTTATGTACCTTGCTGGATCTAATAGAAAAATTAACTTGGATTACTTAGAAGGCACAAAAGATTCAGGTTAAACAAATATTACTTCAGTCTAGTTTCTTCCTCTGTCTTAATCAATACTCGCTTCCTTCTTTTACTTATACACGAAAACGAAATTAAGGTCCATTTCTTGCCAATTAGAAAAAAAAAAAAGATAAAATAACAAACTTTTATTGGGAGTTTAAAATTATTTTGCTCTTTCTGTTTCCTATTATTAAGTTACCTTTTTCCCAATTATATAATTACTTTATAATATAATACTCAAAGATCGATTAAAGAAATTTCGTAATACATATAATAGAATAATATACTAAGCGAATTCAATTCCGACATTGTCATTTACATTCCATCATCCAGGTGTGTTATGACTAAATAATATAGTAATATCTAACATTAGATAAGTTGGAGCTATTTCGACAGCCTATTTAGTTATGGTCAATTTGATTTATATTTGATCCGACCGAGTTGTTCTAATTTTTAGTTTGAATCATTTTCTATTTGAAGAGCATACAGTCTACAAAATTGACCAACCTTTGTCCATCATCGTTGCATGTATCATGTTGGCAGTACTTTAGCGTTGAGGTCACCAGCTATTATCTTCAAGGATATGTCTAGAGCATTGTTTAATGCCTATGCCGATGATCGGATTTGCCTTTCAACTCAAATCAAAAATTCTAATAAAGCAATCTGCATCTGGATTTTGTAAATCTTAATTTAAATATTTTTGGACGTGTAATACACAGTGCATTCACATATATAATAGTGAAACAGCCTGAAAATCAATTACGCGTTCACGAAATTTTTGAAATTGGTGGGAGCTGGCTATTTTCCGTGGTACCCTGAACTAGCCACCGGATATTCTGGATGGAAGCAATGTTTGTTTTGATAAGATATATTTGATATAAAAATTCTGAAGAATTAAAACTGATCGAGCGTCTTCCGAGATATCATTATTAATCATATTGATAAATAAGTTATTTGAAGACGATGATTACTCAAGAGTATTAATTGTATAGGCAAAGTGATGTGAAAAAGTCTGGAACAAACCAAATTTTTATATAAATGACAAAAGTTTCGTTTTAAAAGTGTTTTTATCTTCTTAATCGTGAACTGGTTTAACCTAGCAGACATTTTCAATAAAATATATATTTAAATTAGTAATATGTTTAATTAACAACCCAAGGGGCAAATGAAGTCCACATTTAGTCTCATGTCGATGCTAGTTTTGTACTGCTGCCACGAGGAGTTTAAACTTAGAAAGTTTCTTCCCACACATGAATAATACAATATAGCCAAATTCATCATCAGCAAAACGACACCATACTTCAATAGGGATTCCTAATTATCACCGAAAACTAAACTGATAATTTACGAAAATTTCATACGCCCACATATTCTGCTCCTGTCAGGAGTTACACCAGTGAATCCAATTAAATTAAATTAAATGTCATTCCGAGGAAACTTTAATTTTGGCATGAGGGTAGTGAATCTCTATCCTCGGTTTATCAGAGGTCAAACCCTCTGCCAATTAAACATTGCACTCATTCATGAATACATAATTATTTGCCTAATAATAAATAAAAATTACAGGTTACTCCAGTTGTTTATTGCATTTATCATTAATGTTGTTTATTATTGTGCCCCAAATTTTGATATATATATATATATATATATATATATATATATATATATATATATATATATATATATATATATATATATATATATATGTATATATTATATATATATATATATATATATATATATATATATATATATATATATATATATATATATATATATATATATATATATATATGTATATATTATATATATATATATATATATATATATATATATATATATATATATATATATATTTATTTATTTATTTATTTATTATTTAGTATCCTTCACTTCAAATACAAAGTCGATTTGCATTTTTGAATACTTTGCAAATTAGGATTTTCACCATCCCCAGACCACTCAGCAACGTCTTGAAGAAAACGTGTTACTTAAATGATATCAAGTTGTTGGGGTAGAAATTTGGAAATTGATCTATTCTTTCTGCTCTTGATAAGCTTTAGCTTGATTTATTAATAAATCGATATTTGGCGAACCTTGTACTGATTCTTGAGTCTAATAAATATATTTTACTTCAAACCCCACACATGTTTTTTGTGAGGAAAAAAAATCGGTTTATATCCA
The DNA here is from genome assembly GCA_928085145.1 of Nezara viridula. Taxonomy (NCBI): domain Eukaryota; kingdom Metazoa; phylum Arthropoda; class Insecta; order Hemiptera; family Pentatomidae; genus Nezara; species Nezara viridula. The sequence goes on along the minus strand of OV725077.1, from coordinate 138,750,464 downwards.
CTCTAGCTGCCGCGGGTATATTTAGACTTTTATTAAGAGATTCTTTTGCAATATGAGGCTATATCTTTTCCCTCGTTATAAAAAACTCGTACATTTTGGATTTTTTAATTACTCGAGAATTCCTCTCGTCATCATTCAGCTATAAAAACGACCTCTTCATATTCAAATGGAGGCTTAAAGTGCACTTTTATGTTCCTTAGTTTGAGTATTATTTTCATTATGCTTTTTATAATTCTGCTTTCATCGTATTTCATCACCAACATATTTGTTTAAATGAAATTACAACATGCGATCTCCTGATTGGATGAGATTTGAGGTAAGCTTTTAATTTAATTTTTTAAATTTCATTGTTAAAACCAGGGTTTGAAATTGATAATTTTTTTTTCCATAAAATCATGTAATAATTATTAAATGTGGTTTTTAATTTGAAAATCATACCTGATTTATAAATCAAAATTTAAATCAATGTTGGATTTTTATTTGTTCGATGAAAAAATAATGGTCACTCACTGAGTGATATGGTTTTACATAAATAATAATGATAAAATCGTGAAAAAAATGTATATCAGAAAATAAAAATCACGTTTAATTCGCAAATTAATATGTATGTATACGTTATAAATGTATAAAATTTTAATAATGTATTGCTGAAATCGATTTAATTATCTGCTACACAGGCTGTTCAGAGTGCGTTTTTACCAATAAGTACGTTATTAGCGACTTATTTTCCAGCTTGACACCTGAGCCCTTGGAAAGGCTTCTTATTTTAAAACTGAAGCAGATTTATATATATATATATATATATATATATATATATATATATATATATATATATATATATATATATATATATATATATATATATATATATATATATAAGTCCTCGCGCGGGCTCATTACCGCGTATGGGGAGCGTCCCACGGGTGGCGGATGTGGGGATGGTCGGTGGAAATTTCTTGGAAGTTCCTCCCGGCTAAGTCCGTTGGACTCGCTGACCAACAATGAGAGGGGCCCTCCAGACTTGCTGGAGGGAGGGGACCTCCAGACTTGCTGGAGGTAGGGGCCCACCAGACTTGCTGGAGGGTGTGACGTAGGATTGAACGCCCTACTCACATATCTTTAGTTCACCAAACACCACAAAAAGTCATGGATCTTCCTAAGGTAAAACGCTCATTATCCGGAAGTAAACTAGTCCCCCGTTCGGGTCTCCGGGTGGGGACTGCTTTAGGGGATTCATGGCGCAAGTTGAAATATAGGGATTTAAATATTGGTACGTGGAACGTAAGGAGTTTAAACACAGCAGGGGGGCTAAAATCGGTCGCGAATGAGGTAAATGGGTACAATTTGGATGTCGTGGCTCTGCAAGAGGTTCGCTGGCCAGGGGAGGGCTCGATGAGGGAAGGGAAGTACACTATTTGGTACGGAGGAAGCGAGAATCATTGTTTAGGTACCGGGTTTCTAATTAGGCGTAGATTACTATCCGCTTTGAGGGACGTACAATTCTTTAGTGATAGAATTTCGGTAGCTACATTTCAGGGACGTTGGTTTAAAATCGCATTAATAAACATACATTGTCCGACCGAAGACAGTGACGATGAAGTCAAAAGTGAATTTTACGATAAACTCGAATGGGTTTATGATAAACTACCACGAAACTACATGAAAATAATTGTAGGTGACGCGAACGCAAAGGTAGGAAGGGAAGAAGTTTATATTCCGACGATTGGTAAAGAAAGTTTGCACGAATATAGTAATGATAATGGGATCCGTCTGATAAACTTTGCCATCTCGAAAAACCTGATAATTAAAAGTACGACGTTTAAACATAAGGATATTCATAAATATACTTGGACATCACCGGATTCGCAAACACGAAATCAAATCGATCATGTCTTGATACAACACAGCTGGCAAAGTAGTATAATTAATGTACGGTCTTATCGCGGAGCAGAATGTGGGTCGGATCATGAATTAGTAATCGCGAAACTTCGACAAAAACTTAATATAAAAAAGAGAAAAGAAAACCGTTTCGATTTTGAGAATTTTAATTTGGAAAAATTAAAAAATCCATCAATTAGAAACCAATTCGAGCTAGATGTTAAGAATAGGTTTGAAGCTTTAGAGCTTCCTGACGAGGACCACGAGGATATTGACAAGTTATGGATAGAGATCAGAGATAATATTAAAGCGGTCGGTAACTCGTGTCTAGGAAAAAAGGAAAATAAGAATAACAAACCGTGGTTTGATGAAGATTGCTTAAACATGTGTGAAAAAAGAAAAGCCGCTAAATTAAAAGCTCTAAATAATCCTAGCGAAGACAATCTGGAATACTTCCGAATCTCAAAGAACGAAACGACAAAATTGCTCAAAAATAAAAAAAGGGAGTATCTTAAAAATAAAATAATTGAAATAGAAACTAATAGAATCGAAAATAACGTAAGAGACATGTACAAAGGTATAAACAGATCACGTAAATATGTAGGGCCCGTAACGTCTGGAATTAGGGATGATAATAACAATATTCTGACCGATCCGGTTGACATATTGAATAAGTTTAAGGACCACTTTGACAATATTTTAAATACGGGAAATTATGATCTGTGTCCTCCTTCTGAGTACCAGAGTGCTGAACCGTTAATAGAAGGACCAACTAAAGAGGAAGTTGAAGTAGCTATCGGAAAATTAAAATCATATAAAGCAGCGGGAATCGATAATATTCCTACTGAACTAATTAAGGCATGCGGAGAAGCTGGAGTTTCTAAAATACATCGGTTGGTTAAAAAGATCTGGGTGAACGAGAAATTACATGAAGAATGGAAAGAATCTATTCTTATTCCGATTCACAAAAAGGGTCCGAGGACGGATTGTAATAACTATCGAGGAATTTCACTCCTTCCGGTATGTTATAAAATATTCACTTTAATCTTAACCAGTCGAATCACGGAATACGCCGAGGAAATTATCGGAGACTACCAATGCGGATTTAGACGGAATCGTTCGACTATTGATCAAATATTTTCTTTACGGCAAATATTAGAGAAAAAATTGGAGTATAACGGTATTGTTCACCAGCTGTATATAGATTTTAAAAAGGCTTACGATTCTATTGACCGCCAGAAATTGTATAATATTCTAATCGAGCAGGGAATTCCAAAAAAACTAGTAAATCTAGTCAGGATGTGCTTGACGAAGACACTCAATAAAGTTAGAATCGGTAATAATTTGTCCGAAAAATTTGAGGTTCGTTCGGGCTTAAAACAGGGGGATTCTCTTTCGCCTGTCCTGTTCAATTTGGCATTAGAACATGCCATTAGGGAGGTAATGCGAACCGAGAAAGGGTTGGATCTGGGCGGGGCAACATCCGTGCTGGGCTATGCTGATGATCTGGTACTGTTAAGCGAAGACGTTGAAACTATAAAACTGAATACGACAACGTTAATGAAAGCCGGGAAAGAACTAGGACTCGAAATAAACGTGGATAAAACAAAATATATGGTTAGCTGCAAAAATGACGATACTACGGGTGATATCGATATAGATGGTAATATGTTTGAACAGGTAGATAAATTTAGGTATCTAGGTTCTACGATAACTAGAAAAAACGAAATTGAAGAAGAGATTAAGGTTAGACTGAAGGCGGGGAACGCTTGTTATTTTTCTGTGACAAAACTACTTAGTTCGCGCCTCTTGTCCCGAAACTTAAAAATCAGAATCTATAAAACAATTATCTTACCTACAGTTCTTTATGGATGCGAAACTTGGCCGCTTACATTAAGGGATGAGCAGCGTCTTAAGGTTTTTGAAAATAAAGTATTGCGTAGAATATTCGGACCGAAAAAGGATGAGTTAACCGGAGAGTTCAGACGGTTACACAACGCCGAATTGCGTGAGATGTATCCGGGTAATATAATTGAGGTAATTTCATCGCGGCGAATCAAATGGGCTTGTAAAGTTGTTGGGCTTAGTAACGAGAGAATTCCTAAAAGGTTAATATTTGCTGTGCCGAATGGTAAGCGTCCGAGGGGTAGACCGAAGCGAAGATGGGAGGATTGCATTAAAGCCGATCTGAAGGGACTGGGTTTGGACAGCGAACGGTGGAGGGAGGTGTGTAACAAGCGATTGGTGGTGTCGGCATCGAACCTTCGGGTTCGCTAAGCCTTATTATTTATTATTTATATATATATAAGTGCCCTTGATTGTGGCAGATTGTATTATTATTATTCAAATAAAAATCTATCCACTTTTTTAAATATATATATAATATATATAATATAAATATATATATATATATATATATATATATATATATATATATATATATATATATATATATATATATATATATATATATATATATATACATATATATATGTATGTATGTATATTAAAATTCTAATTTAAAAAAGTGGTTAGATTTTTATTTGAATAATAATAATACAATCTGCCACAAACAAGGGCACTTTGTATTATGCCTCTATGCTTACATTCTTACTATTTTAAAAAAATCTGGTGTGCGCAACACACAACTTTCACTTACCTTTCTACTTTGAATAGAATTATTTTCTGGCAATGTTGAGTAATTATAAAATTTTTGAGGTTCACTTTTAACGGAGCTAAAGCTTAAAGTTAAGAGCTAACAAATCATTAAAATAACAAAAAGCCTATTAATTGTAACAATGATAGACAATAAAAACCTAAGTACTTAATCTGTTCTCTCTGAGCAATGTATATATATATATATATATATATATATATATATATATATATATATATATATATTATATATATATATATATATATGAACAGTATCGAGTTTTCCAGTTCGTCGAAGTCTATGTCGACCGGCGTTTACTCGTATAGGTTTTATCGTGACATTATCCCTACGGCGTCTTTCAATGTCCTCAAACGTTTTACGATTTGGTATTCTTCGGTTAGGGAATTTTTCACGATATCTTCGAAGAGCAGCAGCACCGTTTCTAGGTATCTCACCTTAAGTTAAAAGCATATCTGTTTGTTCTGCAAATGTGAATAAATTTATGGTCTCTCATATGATAATCATAAATTGAACTGTGCCACAGTATTCACTCACACGGAAACACAGAACTAGACAAACAGATGAGCAAATACGATAAGCAATGATATCGTTAATTTGTTTATCAGGTGATTAAACGTTAAACTTTGTACAGTCAGTCTTAATGCAATAAATAAAAAATAAATCTTTAACCTTTGATATATTTTTAATAAATGAGTTTGAGATATAAGTTAATATGAACTTTTTTGTTAGTGAACACATACCTAAAATAGTTCCGAGCAATTACGAAACACCCTGTGTATATCTTTATATACATATATATGCCTAGAGAGATTTGAAAGTACATGTCTATATTCAACCCATCAATGATTATGGATTGTACGCCTATTAGTTATTAAACTGTTATTTTCCATTGTAATATTTCCTACAAAGAAATTACGAGATTTTCGTTGCCTGCCATAGACAGATCAAACATTTTTACACCTAGCGGATAATGTTTGAATTTCACAAAAAGAAAACTCATAACATAATTCACCACTTTAACTTTTTAAAAGGTTACATAATGATTTTTTAAGAATAAACGGACGTTCATATCTAATTATTTAAATAAAATATCAGATCTAGAGCTATTAAACTACAGTAAATGTATTCGAGGTTATAAATATATGCTTTATACATCCATGAAATATTTTTGAATTTCACTTCTACTTTCACATAAGTACTATGAAATAGTTTTTTAAACAATGCCATTGCCTTGATTGGGTGGGTTCTAAATATTGTTTTCAAATTTTAAAAAAATTTACATTTAGTTAGTAAATTCAATTTAATTTCTTTGAAAACATGCGATTATTGATAAATAATATTAGTTTTCACTGATTATTATTTATAATTTTTCGTCACTCTCAATTACTTTCTACGTCTGTCTATATTAGAAATTGTGTTTTTCCTAAAATTCTCCGATTTTTAACGATTTATTATACGGATACCTTCTGAGTAGTATTTTTGGATCTTCATTTTCCACCTAAATAAACATTTTTCTCTATTATCAAATTCTTTCAAAAGATACATTTTAATAATGAGAGATGGTTAGTTATTTAAAATAAACCAAATTAAGAGTACTTTAGAAGAAGTAATGTTGAACATTTAAGCATTTAAGCCGTTTAAAGTGACATCAAACTTTTTTTTTATTTATTTTTTTTAACTCTGCCACCTCCAGATCCTCTCTCATGCATTCATTCCTGACTCGGTCCCTCCTGGTCTTTTCAGCAGCTCTCCGCAGGAATTTCATCTCGGCTGCTTTCACACGGCTAACTTGCTTATCTAGCATAATCCAGCTTTCGCTTCCGTTCGTGAGGGTTGGGAGGTATACCGACCTGTATGTATATGTGCCGTTTTCTTTCTTTGCCAGCTTCACTGTGTCCAGCTATGATGTTACAGATAGGGTAATAGGCTTAGTAGGCTGGGAGCGGGGTGGCCGAATGGGCTAAAGCGTGTGCACTGCACCGCGGGTTGCCTGGCAACTGGATTACAGAATTAAGAGGATTTTAAAAAAGAACGAGTTCGCGTCCCGGTGCCGGAGGGGATTTTAAATTCCCCGCTCTCTCCCCCGGCCTTGGAAAATCCCGTATAGTCTAAAAGGCGAGGTAGGGAAGAACAAGAAAAAAAAAAAGACTTAGTAGGCTTTGGAATATCCTATATATACCCGTGCTGCTGTTAATTTTCCCCAAAAAGGCAAATTCTTGCACAGCATCAAGTACCTCCCCGTTACAGATCAGCTGGACGTCCTCTTGTTCATATCTTCAATAGGCTTTGCTTTTGGAGCTATTGATTACCATGCCTTTGTGGAGGATTTCTTCCTGCCATTGTACAAGGGCCTGCTGCAGCTTGTCTTTCGTGTCAGCAATCAGAACGATGTCATCTGCATATAGTATTCTTTGGACCATAATATTCCGCATATTCCATTTTCCGATGACCGTCCAAGAAATACGACGCTTACAAATTTTATGGATTTCATCCGTAAATATGGTGAACAAGAAGGGTGTTTAAGTAACTTTTCTAATTAATGTAAATAACTCTCTTAAGTTTTAATAAGGCAATATTCAAAATTATGGGCAACATTCTAATTCTATGCAGTGGGCTGTATCTTAATGGATTGGTAGGTTACACTGATTATGCAAAAAATAATTTACCCTCTTTATGCCAGCTTACATCGTTTAATTACCATGAGGGCCCTGAGGTGCCGGTGGTATTGCTAGACTGCCAATGAAGAAGTACCCAAGAAAAACGGCAGTTGGTACGGATTAAGTGTTATCTTTTAGATCTTCTGTTCTGCCCCAACCACTCGCCGTAAAGTGGGAAATTTAAACCATTTTTGGCACAAACAAGGGAAATTAGGCTGTCTCTCTGTTTGATTCCTCTCTCCATAAGAAAGGGCTAGGATTCTCTACCATTAATCCCTACAATTCCTTTTGCTACCTTATAAGCCGATCTAATTGCCGTGATAAGATCGGCTGAGAATTTTTTCGGCGCCAAAACATCCCATATTTCTTGATTTGGAACAGATTCAAATGCTGCTTTAAGGTCCAGAAATGCCATATATATGTTCTTGTCTCCGTCCCATGTTTTTTCTGTGATACCTCTTAGCATGAAAATGTGATCTTGAGTCTGCCTCTCCGGGCGAAACCCTGCTTGTTCGCTCTCTAATTGATCCTCAACTAAGAGCCTTTATTTTCTTTCAAAGATTGAGGTGTATAATTTGTAAGCTACTGAAAATAAGCTTATAGGCCTAGGAATCTAAAAACTGACAAACAGAACTTTTCTTTAGCCTACTCCCAAATTCTGAATTTATTGAAACATCCATAGTTATATTCCTTTCCTTTTTGCTGACAACTTACTTATATATATATATATATATATATATATATATATATATATATATATATATATATATATATATATATATATATATATATATATGTATGTGTGTGTGTATATGAATACAGGTGTGTGTGTATATATGTGTGTGTGTGTATATGTGTGTGTGTGTGTGTGTGTGTATATATGTATATGTATGTATATGATATATATATATATATATATATATATATATATATATATATATATATATATATATATATATAGAATATATATATATATATATATATATATATATATAGAATATATATATATATATATATATATATATATATATATATATATATATATATAGATAGATAGAAGATAGAAGAATCAATTTTATTCTGGGACTACGTCCCTTGAGAATAACAATATTGTACATAAAATTAAACATTACATCTGGCCAAAATGTATATTACAATAAACAAAAACAAACAAACAAACAAAAAAAACAACTAAAAAATAAGGGATAAAAGAAGTGTTTACATAACTGTACAGATATCGGAAGCCATAATATGAGAAATAATGTCCTAATACTGCAAAATAGTTGCTATACACAATACGCTATGAAATTATAAATGAGCGACAAATAATAATAAAGATGTTATAGTAATAGTAGTATGTTCGTAGAACATAATAGTATAATCGAAATACAATAATAGTGTAATCGTACATACACAATATATACACCCAATAATACAATAATAGTGAGAATACAATAATAGTACAATAGTATATATACAATATACATCTATTAATATATATACATATCCATACATACACATATACATACATACAATGCAACAATAGTATAATAATACAATATAGGCTACCCAGCGTCTGATTGAATTGTAAGGAGGAATTGGAAAAGGAGGTTTTTAAATGTGGATAAGGATGGTGCATGGCGGATTTTAAGTGGGATGGAATTCCAAAATGTGGTGGATCGGACAATAAAGGAGTGTTGAAATGAGGCCGATTTGTGGAAAGGGGTATAAAGGTCGGAAGGACGAGATCTTGTGGAGAGGGAGTGGATAGATGACTTGAATTGAAGGAGATTGAATGCGTAGGACGGACGATGATTATAGATTATTTGGTAAAGGAATGTACCTAGGAAGTACTGTCTTCTGAAGGAGGGGAAGAGCCACCCTGACTCGGCGTAGTAGTGGGAAACATGAGAACGTCTCGGGGTCCCATTGACAAATCGTACTAAGCCATTCATTATTCTTTTCAGTCTGACTCCAAGTTCCGATGAGAGGCCACCGTACACTACACAGCCGTAGTCAATGTGGGGGAAGATGAGGGCGGATACTAGGAGTCTACGTGTGGATATGGGTAGGAGATGGCGGAAGCGATGGAAGAGTTTCAGGATGGAAATTGAACGTCGGGATATGAGGGAAATATGGTGATTCCAGGAGAGGGTTTGATCTATGATAACACCTAAGTTTTTAACTGAAGTGTTGAAGGTGATGGGTTGGTCATTCAGGTACAGGAGAGGAATGTTGGTATTTGATCTGAGAAGGGGTTTGGAACCGAGGACAATGGCTTGGGTTTTAGCAACGTTTAACCTTAATCCATTTTCACTTGCCCAGGCACAAATCCGATTTAGGTCTTCTTGTATTTTGGCAAACGCATCATGCCATTCAGAGGGAGCGAAGGAGAGGTAAATTTGGGAATCATCGGCATAAAGGTGATGTGAACAGTGAAGGATTGATTTATGAAGGTCGTTAATATATGAACTAAAAAGGAGAGGAGATATGCTGGAGCCCTGTGCCACTCCTGAGGACAGAGTTAGATAGGATGATAAAGGTTGGTTCGGGATAGAGACTGCTTGGGTACGTTGAGAGAGGAATGATTGAAACCAAAGGATAGAGCTGTTGGAAAAGGATAACGATTTCAATTTGGAGAAAAGGATGGAATGGTTAATGGTATCAAAGGCTTTGGAAAAGTCCAGGAGGATAAGGACCGTTAGTTTTTTATCATCTATGGCTGACTGAACATCACTAACGATTTTGATTAGGGCGGATTGTGTGGAGTAGCCTGGTCGAAAACCAGACTGGTAAGGGTCAAGTTGATTGGATTGTTCTAGGAAGTTGGAAATTTGGGATTGGACTATTCGTTCTAGAGGTTTTGCAAGGTTAGACAGAATTGAAATTGGACGGTAATCTTCAGGGGAAGAAGGGTTAGGATTTTTAAGTAAAGGACGGACAATGGCTTTTTTCCATGAGGAAGGGAATATTGCGTTCTGAAGGGAGAAATTGTAGATGAAAAGTAGAGCGGGAAGGATTTCAGGTAGGCATAATTTGATTAATTTGACGGGAATACCATCTGGACCAATGGAATTGGAATGAGATTTCATGACGGCGGATATGAGGTCTGTAGGAGAAATATCTGAAAAATAAAAGTTGTCGTCGTTAAATGATATTCCAGGAGTAAAGAAGGAAAAGGTTGATGGAGGAATGCAGGAGGAAGCTGATATAAAATATGAATTTAAATCATCAGGTTTGACTGGAAAGGCTGCTGAGGAAGGTGATCTGGAAGAGTCACAGAGGGAGAGTTTACGAAGGAGTTGCCATTTGGTTTTGGAATCAGGAGCTGCTGAAAGGGCTTCGTGGAAATAGGAGGATTTGGCTCTTCGGATATTGGTTTGTGTCAGGTTACGGAGCACCCTAAACGCTTGGTAGTCGTCAGCGAGTCTAGTGCGTCTAAAGCGTCTGCGGGCTGCATCGCGTCTCTTCTGAAGATCTTTAATTTGCTGACACATCCAGGGAGCAGGGGGGCGACGAAAGGTAGAGGTTTTGATGGGAGCATGGGAATCAAGGATATTACGGAGGTTGGAAGTTAAAATATCAACCATAGCGTCAATACATGAACAGGAATATATTCCATTCCAATCAAGGGTTTCCAGGTAGGGTAAGATTTTTTCACGAGTGAGGACATCAATATTACGGAAAGTTATGGTTCTAGGTAGGATCGGAGGAGTATGGATATTATATGAAATTTGAATTAGGTCATGAGAGGATAAAAAGGAGACCGGTACTTGTGAGGAGGAAAGGAGGTTCTGAGCGGAGTCGATAATGTAATGGTCCAACCAGGTATCGGACCTGGGGGTGTGATGAGTGGGCGAAAAAGGAACAATGAAAAGATGAAGAGAGAAAAAAAGGTTTTCGAGGTATGATTTATCGCTGGAATCGGAAAGGAAATTAGTGTTTAGGTCTCCGGAGATGATTATTTTGGTATAAAGAGGAACAAAGTTGAAGAGGGATGATTCAAATGATGGATCAAAGGGAACAAGAGGAGGTCTATACACTACGACATAAAGGATAGGAGATGTATCAAAGGAAATTTCAGCGATTAGGAACTCTACATGTGGGTGATCGGATGGAGGAGAGCAGTGGAGTATTCGGGTCTTCATGCATTCGTGAACATACAACGCTACACCTCCGCCAGTCCGGCTCGTCCGGTCGTGGCGGATTAGTGTGTAGTTAGGAAGGGAAACAGATGAGGAAGGGATGTAAGGCTTGAGCCAGGTTTCGGAAATTGCAATGATATGGTAACAATTATGGGTAAAGTATTCAAGGAATTCATCATAGTGGGCTGGGAGGGATTGGGAGTTGACGTGACAGGTATTAAGGATGCTAGACATGATTAGGCTTGAGGAAAATAAAGTCAGAATTTGGTGAGCAGACGCTGGATCGGATATGATACATTAGATGAAATAATGTAAAAGTAAAAATATAAGAAAAAAAACCATTAAAAAGAAAAAAAAAATTGAATGCAATAATCAATAGAAATAAATTAATCAAAAATTTCCGGTAGTAACATAACATACATTTCAGATTTTCAGTGTAAGTCCTGTGAACTAAGCCAAATTGTTTATCGATGTTGAGGAGTAAACAGGGATCGAAGAGTCAGCCGAAGACGTCTAGGTCTTGACTCTGGTCGATAAAGACAACCTGATGACCGTCATCCTTTCGACACCGCAGTCTGCCGCCGGAGAACCATATATATTTTATTTTCCCTGCTGATTTCTTCTGCCGAGCGAGCCAGTAGAGGTACCTGTTCGTCGGGGTCATTTCCTCGCTGAGATAAATACGGTGGCAGTCATTTTCCTGCCAACCGATTTCCCGCGTCGAGAAGTCCCTTTTTACTTTTCGCTTCTGCACCAGGTCGTCTCTCACTGACTGCCTGACGAATTTCGCGATTATAGGCGGTGGTCGAGGGTCATCTTTTCTTGCTCTTCGGCGCAGCACAGTATCTATATCTTCGACATTGATTTTAATTCCCAGACCGGCCCCAATACTTGTAACCAGGGCTGCGGGGGTCTCACCTGCTCGAACCGGGATGCCCCGTATCTCGAGCGATCTACTAAGCAAGCCCTGTTCGGCTTTATTCAGCCTGACCTCCAGTTCACCGACTTTAGATTTGAGGGCTTTATTTTCTGAAATTATTTCCTCAAGCTTCTTAGATTGTCCCTCTAAGTGGTTTTCAATTTTAGATAGCCTAGTGTTTACTTCGAAGCTCAGATCTCCGTACTTGTCTAGCGCTACTTTAATATTTTTTAATTCCTGGTTGAAAAAAATATCTAGCCGCTTTACTGCTGCCAGAATTTCTGATGGTGTAGGCTCAGTATTGTGACTTTGATCTGGGTTTTCACCACCTGGTGGAATCTTTTTAGGCTGATCGCAACTAGCGCATTTCCATCCTTTTTTTGAGGATTTTTGAGCTTCAAACTCTTTATCACTGAGTTTACCGCACCTGCTGTGAAATAAAAGTTTGCATTTAACACAACATAAAATATTTTTCTCTTCTCGGCTGATGGTGCTGCTGCATAGCGGGCATTGTGCCATATTGTTATTTAGTAAATAGATCGTACTTACAATAACAAGCCGGGTTGTTATGATGTGTACTAGCAACAGCTGCGCTTAATCCTCTAGAGCTCAGTTGTTTACCACTGTCCCGTAGCTCGCAAAAAAAAAAAAACGGCAGAAATCAAAGCAATTTTAACAACATAGAATACTTAATAACACAGAGATATGTTGACTGGTTGCTGTCTCTGGCCAGACTCATATATATATATATATATATATATATATATATATATATATATATATATATATATGATATATTGTTATTTCAATTATTCTCCCTTATTACTCAACAGTTATTTTTCTTTTGAATTTTTCATCCACTTTCTATTAACCTTCGTTCAATTTTCCATAATATTTCTGAGTAATATATCTCTCGTACCTATTTACGCTTCCGGTGCTTTAGTTCAAACTTCGTCGGATAACCGTTAGAGATGACGCCACCTACACATCTCTTCTCTCTCCCCTTACCTTGCAACGACTTTCATTCTCCCTGCAACACTGAAGGAGACAGGTAGTACTTCTTTTATTTCTTTCTTATTTCAGCTTTCTCAATTTCTTCCCTCCTTCCTTTCATTCCTTTTCTCTGTTTTCAACTCTTTATTATATTAAACATTGTCTGTACATCTTGATAGACTTTACAATATCTCAATTTTCTATCTAACTACTCCATTCTCAATGTCTTAATTTTACTATTTATTTTCATTTCTTATATAACTTCATATTTCTTTTTTATGTTTTACATTTTATTGTAAGATTCCCATTGTAACACTTATGACAACCTTTTTTGATTATGTCTACTTCATCATTCCACACTTTGTAACGGTTATTATTATTTATCTCTTAGTTCTTAGTCATTATTCTAACAATTTCATTTTACTTTATATTTATTTTATTTTATTATTTTTTTTTTTTACCATCACTACTTATGTTTCCCATACCTTGTTATCTGGTTATTTTCATAGCCCTGGTGAAGGCCTGAACTTCAGGTCGAAACGTCGGCATATATAAAAATAAATATTATCATTTATTTTTGCCTTCTTTTTTGACTGACCACCCCAACTATTCTTCTCTTCATTATAAGCCTATAGTTTTCACAATCTGTGAAACTGCCCTTTAGTGAAGCTGAATATGGACAATTAGACTTAACTTCCATTCTCATGGGGCTATCCCATATTTTTTGGTGGAATTGTTGGAGAAATTCAATTTGAAAGCTAGAGGTGGTGGAGCTAAGTACATTATTGGAAAACTGAATGTCGAAGTGGTTTGGCCACGTTTGTAGGATGGAGGAGGATAGAGATCCGCGGAAGATTCTGGAAGCTCAACCCACTGAGAGGAGGCCGAGGGGCTGCCCCAGAGTTTCCTATCAGGAGTATATGCAGCGGATCGGAAAGAAGAGAAGCGAAACCCTCCAGGAAATGAGGCGGCTTAGTAGGGACTGGGAAGCATGGCTGCATTGAATAGAGCCTCCTTGACTCTAGCAATGGCACGGAGAGGAAGGGAAATAAGTAATATCAATTTCGTGCAAATTTTCGTTTTTGAGATAGACTTACCACATACACACACACCCACACACACACACACTCACACACACACACACACACACACACACACACACACACATACCATTTTGCGGGACTTGGTTAATTAGACTCATAGGAACTGAAAAGGTATATTTCAGTTAAAAACTCAAACTCGAAAATTTTGACGATCGCAATACTTTCCGTTACTATATATTACATATAGAGGTAAGTGAAAGTAAAAAAGTACAATTCAAAAATTATTATTATTGGTAATTGTAAAAATTTAGTTAAAAAATAATGATCAAGATATGATTTTTATTACTTTTAATCAAAAATAAAAATCGCTCTTAATAAATATCATCAAAGGATATTTAAAAATGTTGATCGTATTTGATTTTGTTTTTTTAATTATCGATTTCAAACACTGGTTAAGACAATATAATTGTTTTATTACTCAGTCTTAAAGAATAAATTATTATTCCTACTTGTTTAGGTCAAAAATTACTAAATTGGGTCTGAAAAATGCTTTAATCTATATATAAATAATAAATAATAATAAAAGTTATAGCAAATCCGAAGGATCGATACCATCAAATGCTATCAACACACCTCCGTCCTCTTTTCTTCAAGATCAACGTACTTTGTCCAATTCTCCTACGTAAGTTTTGGTATACACTTCGGACATTCACCATTCTGATCAGCAGCAAAATTAACTTTTGCATGTTCTTCGTTTTCACTTAAATCTAATGTTAGCTGATAAAAATTACACGTAAATAAAAAAAGACAAGTTATATATCAGTTCGAAAAAATATAATTCTGATTTCTTTGTTGAGGAATCGACAGAACAGTTTTTTCTGCTAAGAGGAATATTGTGGAAGGGACGGATATGGACCAATGGGGTTCTCTCCACTTGTGGTTTAATGTTCACGTTCCGAATGTCCAGTATTTTAGGGATCGATGACAGCTCTGCTAAGTAAGATTGTGTCATTCGAATTTTTCTGTTGATCAACCTATTCCTAAGGGAAATATTCCTCATTCTAACTTCTAAGATTCCTGGATCATATAGCAAAGTTTTATTCTGTTAATTTAAAATAATAAAATATATTTATACTGTTTATTATGAATACAAATATTTTTTTCAACATTTCGTAAAATATTATTTAATGCGGCAGATTATATTGAAAGTTTGTGATCCAGGAATGATTTTTTAGATTCCGACATTCTAGACTAACTCCTAACCTACAATTAATTACCGAAAATCCATATAAATAATTTTAATCAGGAATATTCAAACATACCGAGGTGTGCTGTTCGGATCAACTAATCAGCTAAAATTTTATTATCCAATTTTTAACGTTTAAAATTATTCTTAAAGTCATCAACGCTCTTTGATAGTGACTTTGATGCCCTACCTTGGCTAATTGGGCCTCTAGGAAGTAGATGTTTACCCTGCCATTGAAAACTCCATTCTTTCCATAACTTTCTCACCTTGTTTTCTTTACCTCCGCCATAGTTAACATCTAATATTGAAACCACATTGTTAACATTCAGAAAGAAACCACCATAGAATGTCCTTAAAGTGTTAGAATGTTGTAATTTTCTTATAGATCACTGACATGTTCTATTTATTAAAAAATATTATTTGTATGTGTAATGCAATTATAGTCAACTTTAAAAAAAAAATTAAAAATTTGGATCGCCACCACAAAACATGTTGAAATAGAGGTGAGATATTTAGGTTCATGTTGTAAGTGCTTTTTTTTAGTATTCTGTAGAAGTATCGAAAATCGTAAGGAAACCCAACTCCTTTTGGAGTAAATCATTTTTTATATATAATGTTTGATTTA
Organism: Nezara viridula; assembly: GCA_928085145.1. Classification (NCBI taxonomy): domain Eukaryota; kingdom Metazoa; phylum Arthropoda; class Insecta; order Hemiptera; family Pentatomidae; genus Nezara; species Nezara viridula. The sequence continues at coordinate 138,734,281 of OV725077.1, read as the reverse complement.
CTATTTTTCTCGATGCATTTGACGGAGCCACAGAATTGTTTGAATTTTTAGGATTTTGGAAATCTGAATTGGTATTCATATGTATTAATTATGTTTGCTAGTTAATATGAAGCCTGTTCTGAAATACGACTGGGAAACGTAGAAACAAACCAGCATGTTAGAAAGGAATATTGAAAGACTTCAGAGGAAAAATTCCCCACAATTACTGGGGCGATCTGTAATCAGAGTAATGACACAAGGAGAGGAATGACCAATAAAGAGCTGCTTAAAGAAACTGTTCGATCAACATTTCATGATATCAACGCAAGCTTGTAGCGCGAAGCAATTCATCAGGAAGCCTCTACACAACAATTAATGCAATAATAGTGAGCAAGAAACCCCGTGGAAGGCCAAAAACCTGTTAGAAAATTGAATCAACAAAGATATTGCAGAGATTCAGTCAGAAAGATGGAAAGCAATAGCCCATCATAGGCAGAAATGGAGAAGGCTGGTTAAGGCAGCAAAACATCTACAAGTCTGTATTGCCAACATGAAAAAAAAAAGTTATTATAAAGTTCGATTAATAAATAAAATTAATTAACTTCAGCAAATTGTATTCATTTGAGCTGGAGCAGCAGGCATTAAGGATAAATATATAAATTTTTTTTTTTTTATTATTAAAACACTTTATTCAGAAATATTACAATTTGTCACAGTTAAGGACACTTATAATAGAGTTCAGAGATTGCATTCATACCGTATATACAAAAATATAAATAAATAAAGTAATAACAAAAGAATAAGAAGAAAGAACAAAAGAGTAAAGAAAAAAAATAATATATATACACATAAGTAAATAAAAATAGAAATAAAAGTAAAACAAACACCTTATATAAAACATACATTATTTACAATTTGCCAGGTGATCTCCGAACCAATCCTGTCCCCTCCACATGTGGAGGGAAAAGGGAGGCCTAGGAGATCCCTACGCTTCTCCCTCAGCCACTTCACTGGTATTTTAAACCAGCGGAGGATGAGTAAGAGCGCTACAGCCACAGACACTCATGACTTGAGTGGAGAATCTGGCCATTGCTAGAACTCCAAAATATCCATATTTACAAAAGGTCTCGTGGCCACTGCCGCTTTAACCTACGAAGGGGATTGTAGGGATGGGTGGTGCTTGATAGGGATTGTACAACGGGATTTGGGTGATGAGAAAGGTTCTGGTGAAATTTGGAAAATTTGGCTGGGATAAGATCAAGAATAAATGGGATATTAAGGTCATGATGTAGGGTTTTATTGGTTACATAGAAGGGAGCATTGACTATTGTACGGAGGACTTTAGACTGAAAGGATTGAATGCGTTTGATGTTAGAAAATTTGGCTGTTCCCCATAGTTCTAGTCCGTAAGTCCAGATGGGTTTCAGTATTGTCTTGTAGATCAGTAATTTGTTTTCACCAGAAAGTTTAGATTTTCTATTCAGTAGTCTATATAGCTGGCCATATCGTCTGTTAAGTTCCTGTCTTTTAAGTCGAGTATGTGGATTCCATGTTAGTCGTCTGTCTAAGAGAAAGCCAAGATACCGGACTGTATCTGAGAAAGGAAGCTGGATGGAGTTAAAATAAACTGGTGGGCAGGTATTACGCCGAAGGGTGAAGGTAATGTGTTTACATTTAGATTCGTTTACCTTAATGCGCCATTTCTTACACCAGTGTTCAATCAGGAAGAGGTGCCTTTGTAAGTTTGCGGACGCTGTTTCAGGATCTGAGTTGGAAGAAAGGATAGCAGTGTCATCAGCGAAAGTTGCCAGGAGGGTATCGGGATGGACAGGAATATCAGCGGTAAAGAGAATGTAAAGGATGGGGCCCAAGACGCTGCCTTGAGGAACGCCAGCCTCAATTGAGTAACAGTCGGAGAATTCGGTGCCACAGCGAACTCGGAAGGAGCGGTCGGAAAGATAGGATCGGAGTACTAGGTATAAGGACTGTGGTAGATGGATTTTAAGCTTGAAGAGTAATCCGGCGTGCCATACCCGGTCAAAAGCTTGCGCTATGTCCAGAAATGCACCCGAGCAATACTGCTTGCTTTCTAGGGTTGAGGATATATGGTCAACAACTCGGAGTCCTTGCTGGACAGTGGAATGTTGGGAACGAAATCCGAATTGATGAGTAGGAAGGTTATAGGATTCAATTATAGGTAGGATTCGTTTCAGTAGGATCTTTTCAAAAATTTTTGAGAGGATTGGGAGTAGGCTAATTGGTCTATAGGATGCTGTATTGTTGGAAGGTTTGCCTGGTTTCAAGAAGAGGACGATGGTGGAATGTTTCCATAAAAGAGGGAAGTGGGTAGTTCGTAGGATGCAATTGTATATATATGTAAGAAATGTGATGGCTTTAGATGGAAGTTGTCGAAGGATCTGTGGGGTTAGAAGGTCATATCCAGGAGATTTGCGAGGTGTGATTTTCCGTAAAAGGTATTTGACCTCAGAGGGATTAACAGCTTTAGGTGGTAAGGAGAGTGGGATAGGTATTGAGAGGGATTCTTCTACTTTTACTGTGTGGCTGGGATGGGATTCTGGATGAGGAGCGAAAGTATAGGAAAGGTGTTTGGCAAATTCCTCGGCTTTATCTTCATCAGATGCTGCCCAGGAGCCATCATCTCGTCGAAGAGGGTGGGAAATATGATGGGATTTGAGGATTTTTCTGGTGATATTCCAAAGGGAATTATCATGAGCAGAGAGTGTGGTGAGGTAGGAATTGAATGATTGGGATCTGAAGGTGGCTAATTCTTTTTTTAATTTTTTACAGTGATAATTGTAGGAGTGGCGGTCGGCTGGATGTCTGGTACGTTGCCATAATAATCTGGCACGGCGTTTTATGTGGATTAGGTCAAGGAGGTGTTGAGGTAAATTATGTTTCTTAAGGATTTTTGAGGAGTGATCAGGGGAGGAAGCAGTCCAGACTGCTTCTTGAATTTTGGTAGTGAAGGAATGTACTGCATTGTCCAGGTCTTCAGAGGTTTTCAGGGTTACTCTGAGGTCAATTTTATCGGAGAGGATTTGATGAAAGAGTTTCCAGTT